>CM046483.1:3000000-3572161 GCA_025433615.1 Fusarium sp. LHS14.1 | reverse complement strand
GTTTCCAATTCAATAACGCTAGCGGTTGTTTCCAATTCAATAACGCTAGCGGTTGTTTCCAATTCAATAACGCTAGCGGTTGTTTCCAATTCAATAACGCTAGCGGTTGTTTCCAATTCAATAACGCTAGCGGTTGTTTCCAATTCAATAACGCTAGCGGTTGTTTCCAATTCAACAACGCTAGCGGTTGTTTCCAATTCAATAACGCTAGCGTTTATCTCTAACCCTAACCCTTAATTTTTTTCTACTATAATCCCCGCTTTTATATATTATCTTTATACTTTCTTATAATTCCTCTTTTTATATATTATACTTCTTATTATTTTTCATTTTCGCTTTTTCCTTCTTGATTACTTATAACCTTACCCTTATTATAACCCTTACTTCTGATTTAAGTATATTGCTTATTATTTTCACTTTACTTATATTATTAGTTATTTCTAAATTAATTATCTCTGTCCCCATTTATAACGTAATACTACTATTTAACCTTATTTGCCTTTTTATATTCTTTTTTCTTAAAAGATATATATATTACTTATTATTATATTTTCTTATCTTTCTTAATCTTAACCCTATACTTACTCTAAATCCCGGTATTATATTACTTTGCTCTAATTAATAACTAAAAAACCTTATATTTACTTTTACTCTGAATTATATATTTACTACTAGCCCTAACCCTAACCCTCGTGCTACCGCACCCTGCCGGCAGCTAATTCTATGGGTTCGGGGGGCTTTTTTTCTTACTATCTTTTTTTTTAGATTATTTTAATACTCTAATTTTAATTTATATCCTCTACTCTTATTCCCTTACTCTATAGTATATATTTTCCTTAACTCTTCTTTTTTTTTAATAATACTAATAATAATAAGTATTTTTAATATAATAATCCTATCTCTTTACTCTTCAATTAACCTTATTATATTCATCTTCTTTATTATATCTTTATTATTAATTTCCTTTTACTAATATTATATGTCTTTTTTATATTCTTTTTTTTTCTTTATATATATATATTACTTAATCTTATATTTACTCTTATTTCTTAATCTTGTTTTTCTACTTACTGTTAATCCTAACCTTATATTATTTAATACCTAACCCTAATTAAAATATCTTATATTTACTCTTAATCCTAATCTTACTCTTCTTGCTACTTATTATATTTTATTTACTATTATTCTTAACCCTATGCTTACTTCTATTATCTATATTATACTAAATTAAACTCTATATTTACATTTAACCCTAACCCTAACCCTTATGCTACCGCACCCTGCCGGGAGCTAATTCCACGGGTTCGGGGGGCTTTTTATTTCTATTACCTCCCTTACTATTAACCCTTATGCTATTATGCCTATGCTCTTATATTTTTAAATCCTCTTACTTAGCTCCTTATATATAATTAGCTTTCTTTTTCTTTTTCTTTCTTTATCTTCTTATCTATGTTTTCATTCCCAGTTTATTCAATTATGCCTCTTTTATATTCTCCTTTTCCTTAAAACGCTATATTAGTTTTTTTTATTTATTTTCCTTCTCTTATTACCTTTTAACCTTTATTATTTTATACTTTATTTCTTTCATACTCATTTTCTTTATCTAATTTCCTTTTATTAGAATTTATTTCTTATATTATTAAATCTCTTATTTTATATATTTCTCTCCTTCAATATCTCCTTTATTATAAGTTTATATTTATATAAAAAAAAATATAAAAAATAACCTTCTCTTTGATTTCCTTATATCTTCTAATATATATATATTATTATTCTATTAATATGTTTTATTTATTATATCTAGCCTTATATTCTATTTTTTCTTTGATAAATAGTCTTCTTTTTATATACCCTTTTATCTTTTCTATCTAATTATATTCTATTCTATTATTTATAATTCTCTCTCTTTATTTTAAATCTTAAATTCTTTTTTTAAACTTTCTATTTATCTTTATTTTTTTATTTAATCTTTTTTTTTATATATTATAATAATAATTATATATATATTCTTTTCTTCTTTAATAATCTCCCTTTTGTACTCCCTTAATATTCATTATATAATCAACTACTTTATATCCCCTAGCTATATCTTCAAGCTCTTAAATATTGATCCTTTGCTACGTCTTTATTATTACTTTCTTTTAGATTCCCCTAATCCTTTAAAGCCTCTTAACGGCGGGAGTTGGCTTTTCCTATACTTATTATATATCCTTAACTAACCTTAGCTATTTTATAATAAGCTTTATCTCTTTTTCTTTTTCTTTTTCTTTTTCTTTTTCTTTTCTTTTTCTTTTTCCTTTCTTTAATTTCATTTATCTCTATCATTTACTTTTGCCTTTATATCACTCTTTCTTCTTTATTCCTCTCTTTTACTCCTATATTATCTATCTTACCTTTCTAGCTTTAATTCTTTAACTTCCTTCCTCTGCCTATCTATATCTACTCTGCAGTCTCTGCCATATATACGAATACCCTGCACATGTTCCATGCTTGTAGCCCACCCCAATCAATCTGTCTCCCCATCCATCTCCATACCTCCTGCTGCTTAATTCTCCCCGCATCCAAACTGCCCCCTTCCTTTTTAAACCCAAGCCTAAAAAACAACTCCTCTGCCTCCACCGGCATTAGCGTATATACATACGCGATCGTCGATGCTATAATACCCCGGTACCGGCATTCCCCTCCTGGAGTTCTCTGCCAGCCACCCTGTACCTCGTCTTCCTCCCACCTAGTACATATTTCCTGCGGAAGAAAGCATTCATAACAGCCTCCAAACCCCTCCATTGCTCCTTCTCTCCTTAAATAACTTTGCATCCGAAGCCCCATATCAACAATCCTCCTCTCTACCCCCCCACTGGTCCGCGCCATCTCGCAGTCCATTATGACATGGTCCGCGCTGTTATCAACCAAATCCAGCCGATAACAAAACATGCAGCCACCAAATAACCGCTCCTGGAGTCTCTCCTTGAATAGCTCAACCTCCCTTGCTTCGCTTATGGCCCTGTTTGTCACCCAGCTTCGAATCAGCCGTACGTTAACTTCCTGCTCCCTCACGTCCACCTCCTCATCCTCTTCGCTCACCTCTAGATCTTCCAGTTCAGCTTCCTCGCCAGCGGCCCGGCATACATCGCACCACTCCTCCCCTTCCTCGCAGCTATCTCGATCAACACGCCCATCCATCTCCGAGTCCAAGACCACACGTCTGCACACTCTCCCGCTGACGAAGTCTTCCACGGACCCGTAACCCCCAAACCCTATCGGCCTCCTTGCCTGCCCCTCGACTGCCACCCGCACCACTATCGCCTCGCTCTGCTTGCCGTCTCTCCCAGCTCGTCCACTCTGCTGCGCGTAATCTGCCATCTCGAATGGCATCTCTATATGCATTACTACTCGAATATCCGGGACGTCAATTCCCAACCCGAGCGCATTGGTGGCTACAATCACCCGCCCTCCGCCATATCGCTCTCGCTCTATCCCACTCATCCAAGCCCGTAGCCTCTCCGCCTTGCCATCTCGAGTATCAACATCTCGGTGGTAAGCGTCGCAGTTTAGCTCAGTCGCAAGAGCATCAGTTGCCATGACTGTGTTGCAGTATACAATCATCTTCGCCGGCCATGGATACTCCTCGAGTTTCTGATCCAGAATCTCTCGGACCCTTATCGTAACCGCCTCGCTGGCCTCTTCGGGGGTTGTTGCTGCCACCGTCTGCACGCTATATGCGACGTTCGAGCGTGTCGTGCTGGTTCTGATCATGGTCACATCCTCTGGTCGCGTATTGATCAGCTCAAAAAACTCCTTCTCCTTGCTTGGTGGCAATGTTGCCGTCAGATATACCATCTGTACCCCCACCAGTGCTAGCCGTCCAAGCTCTCTCAGCCTCGGTCGGAAGTCCCGCGTGCCCTCCAAGATGGTATGAGCCTCATCAAACACAAATCCGTCGAGTTGCGCCATCACTCGAAGCCCTTCCACGTAGTCGTGGAACCGCTTGGTCATTGCCGACTCGGGCGTGACGAAAACAAGCGACGCCGCCCCTGGGGATTGATCGCTGCGCCACTCGGCGCATGGTATCTTCATCTTCCGGCAACGTTCCATCAAGTCGCCCTGTAGCGATACCAACGGGACTACGACCACAGTCACGCCGCCTGGGCAGCTCGCCGCCGGCAGCATGAACCCCAAGCTCTTCCCACCACCCGTTCCCATCACCACCACGATTGGGCTCTTGTTCATCATGATCGCTTCGATCGCCTCTCGCTGCACGCCCCTGAATATAGCCTGCTCTCCGTAGAGACGAGTGAGTTCACGGTCGATATTGATCCGGCGGCGTAGCTTCCACCTCTTCAGCTGCAACTCTTGAAGTGCTTCGTGGTGTACGGATGCATTCTTCCGCTTACGGCCCGGCTTGAGAACCTCGCCGAACCCTCCCATCGCAGACGGAAATCCCAGCAGCCGATGCCACTCTTCACTGATATATCGAAAGTTGACTCGGCGCTCGTTGGTCTCGAAAGCTCCCTCAGTTACGAGTCTTCCGTAGATTAAGCCTGCGATCTTGGACCCGTGACCAGCTTGCAGATCATACGGACTATCCCCATCATCATCGCTATCGCTGTCGCTGTCGTCGGAGTCTGCTTCCCGCAGCAGTCTCGTGTGGGCTGTGGATGCATTCCGGAAGTATCGTCGTCCGATCGCAGTTGATATGTGCCTCCAGCTGCTGATGTTGAGCTTCTGCCCACACGCTGCAACACCGAGCCTTCGGATGATGCGTGCCAAGCGCGGTGACGTCCAGTGCTCCCCGGGTCCTAGCTTCCAAGCGCCTTGCCCGCCCTCCCCAGCCTGGCTAGCTTGTTCTTGACTAGCCTCTGCAGTGCCGTCGGGTTGCTCGTTCTCCTGCGGGCCATTGCTCTCCGCTGTACCTTCGGTAGCCCATAAACCAGCGTCAAAGCTAGACCGGTCCCATACATTTGCCTGGACATCCTCCCAGAACAGCAAAACAAGCCACAAGAAGTACACCAGCGGAGTGCCAACCTCCCGCGGTAAGAACCGATGAATGATCTTGAGCCTTCCAGACGTCGAGAAGCCTTTGTGTACACCCGTGACGATCATAACGAGCCCCTGGTCAATCAAAATGTTCCGGATTCCTCCGTTGGCTGTGTTGCGGTGTCGAATCGTGAGAAGCTCATATGCCCTTGGGGGAAACCCGCCACTCAGCTGCGCCAGAAATAGCAACAACTCCAAAGCTTTCTCCACCCGGAGACCATATCGATATGCCGCCTTTGCATTTAACTCTATGCCACCATCGCCATCACCCACCGATTTAACCCACGCAGCCCTCAAGCTATCGTCCTGTAATATCTTTCGAACGACCCAGCCTTTGCTTGCGCCTCCATCATGCTGGAAGAGTTTGTCCACAAATGAATGACCAATCGTCTCGTCAGCAGCGTTGTCCAAGAGCTCGTCCCACGGGATCTCGGGTAAGCCAAGCTCAGTCGGAGACTGATCAGAAAACTCTTTGCAAAACAGCAAGTCCTTGTACAGTACATCTTCCAGCTGGTGGACTGCCATTCTCATCATGGCCTGTACGTCAAGAACACTGAGACGGATGCCCTTGAAGACGATGTGTTCCTTATCCCAGCTTACCGACCCCTGGGATGCCGTATTGTTATGTGCAGCCATGCCAAAGTTTCGGAGTCGGATAATGAACTGCGTTGGCGTCGTTTCCCAACCCTCTCCTCCTCCGACCATGAACCGGCGAGTCATCTCGGATATGAGCGCAAAGTTGCTCGGGCTATTCTCCTCTGCCTCTTCTTGGTTCTGGCCCTGCTGCATCTTTTGCTTGATGGCCTTGGCTCTCTGATCAACTGCGTACTTGACAATACAGAGACGGGATATCGCCATGATTGCGGAAAGCTTTGGGGTGAAATTCGCATAGCCCTCCCAAGTACCATCCGCACGGACGCTCAGAACCGTCAAGAAGCTGACGAGAACGCTGTCATACTCCGTGTCCTTGGTGAAATGATCAAGAACGGATATATAAAGCTCCAAAACGTCATTTTCGAGCAAATCAAGAAGCTTGGATACTTCGGGAGCCTCTGGGTCACCGCCATGGTCCTTCCAAGCATCGGTCAGGTCATCTGCGTGCTCCATCATCGTATCGTATGCATTCTGCTGTCTCCTGCTTAGCTTGAACGGTGGCCGATCTGCCTTGTCTTCGAAAGATAGACAGCGAACGATATAAGCAAGTAGTTGTTTGACCACGAGCGTGTATCGTCTCTGAGTCTCGGGCTTGAACCGGAAATGAAATGGCTTGCTCCTCTCCTTGATGAGTTCCTTGCGGTTGACCTCGAACAGAGCATTCCAAGAGACATTTTCGGGAGTAATGACGGCTTTGGCGTGGTTAACCATTCGATCAAATGCGATATGTATGAACCGAAGCTGAGCGTCGTCTGACTCGTCCGGGTCGTTCGGATCGACTTCGTATTCCATAGAGATCAAGTCCCTCAGAAAGTCCTTTTTCCCGCTAAATTCCTTCAAGTGAAGAGCAGAACCAAGCCGGCGAAGCCATGGATTCGGCGCTGTAAAGTCATTCTCCCCATCGATGCGCCCTGCCTCTTGGCTCCGGATGCCATTGCCTTTTCTTTGAAATGCGTCGATGGTCGCTTGAAGTCTAGCCTGCGAGCCGTGGTCTTGAGACCTTGACTGATCAAGATTCAGCCCTCTTGCTACTTCGAATAGCTCGCTGCCCGGACCTCGCAAGAATAATCGCTGATAATACACCCCAGTCCTCCACGGACTGTTGCTCCTTTCCTCTTCGGCCGTAGCAGTTGAGCGACGCCCACCCTTGAGATCTAGATCCCACCGGTGCTCGATCTTGAGATGCTCTCGAATCCGTCGCAACTCCGTACCCACGTATCGGCAATCCGGCGGGGATGTGCTCTGCTCTGTGACAAACTCGCATCGGATGCCTCCCGTACCTGGCGGACCCAATCCTGCAATTGGCGGTGCATCATCGGGCCTTGGTGGTAGATTGTCGTGGGCATCTTGCTGATTCTGGAAGACTTCATATTTAGATGCCCACTTCTGCGCGTCCTTGATCATCTCAGTGCTAAGATGATGCGGACCGCTGCGAAGATGCACCTTGACCTGCTTCTGTGTGACTGTGATCCGGCATGTTCGACAGCAGAGAAGCCGGAGTTCTGGGTCATATATGAAGTACTCCATCATGAATGATTTTAAGAAAGCAAAGATTAAAATTTCCTCTCTAAACTCTAGTAGCAACTACGCAGCATTAATACCAGTTCAAACCCCCTTTATTCTACATCGATAATTCGAGCTGAGCGTGATAAACCTCATGGTCGACAGCCACCACCGACCCTTGCAAGTCAAGACGCTCTATCATTGGCTGCGGCGGTTAACCCCATGTTCGCCAACCCTGTCACCCAACAACCATCAAAGAAAATAATCTCGAAGTAAATACGCCGCCAAAGTACGATACTAATAAATCTATATACTAATATTAGTATCAATCGACTCGCAGATATTTACTTTATATTATTCCAACTTTTTAGCTTACTATAACTGTCACGGGGGCCATTTTGCTAATCGTCGGCTGGTGCTCATTTTAATCGTCGGCACATCCATGTCATGCAAGCGCCAAAAAATCTCCCATATAAAATTAATCGTCGGTTGACAGCCGACGCAAGCCATAAGTGTCAGGGTCAGGCTTAGGGTCAGGCATTGGGTCAGCTATAGATAGAAGCCCTCTGGGCTTCTATAGAGATTCCAGAGCCTTCTATAGAGGTTAGGGTCAGGGTCAGGGTCAGGCTGCAGCTGCCTTTCTAAAGAGACCTACTGAAAAGGCTCTCTTGCATTTCCTTATTTTACCTAGGCTACTAGGGTTAGGGTTACAGAAAGGAGGCCTAGCTACTCTTCTTAGGTCTTTCCCTTCTAACCTACCTACCCTAGAGAGCCTACAGTCCCTTGAGCAGCCCCCCAAGGCAGCTAGACCCTCTATAGCTCCTAGCCCGGCCCAGAGAGCAACTAGGCTACTAGAGAGAGGCTTCCTAGGCCGGGCTGCTAGGGCTCTTATTGACCCGACCCCTATAGCACCTAATTCAACGGAAAATAGGGCTAGGCTGCTAGAAAAGCACCCTATCGGCTCAAAAGACCCCTTCCAAGGCAAGACCCGCCCTAGGGCCGGCCAACCAATCACATCAGAGACGATTATGGCAGCTATAGCCTCTATAGGCAAGGAAAAGGCCCCGGGCCTTAGCGGCTGGACTAGGCCTCTTCTAGACCTAGTAACTAGGAAAGACTCCCCTGTGATAGCTTTCCTTAGGCTGCTAGCTGATATGATTCGCCAAGGCACGGCCCCTGGCGCCCACTTATTGTGCGCTAGCCGCCTAATAGGGCTCGAAAAGCCCGATGGCGGGGTTAGGCCTATAGCTATAGGAGACCTTATCTATAGGGTAGCTATGAAGGCGATCTTGATGACCTCCTATCAGCCAAATATGCTCTTACCCTTCCAGCTAGGCGTGAACAGCCCAGGCGGGGTCGAACCCGCTATTTTCCTCCTTTACGAGGCTATTATAGGCCCAAATGAGGCTAATTTCCAGCAGCTAGCCTCTATAGACCTCGCCAATGCCTTCAACTCAGTAGATAGGGCTTCTATAGCTGCCTCGGTAGCTATGTATGCCCCTACCTTCTATAAGGCAGCAGCTTGGGCCTATAATGACCCTTCTATCTTAGTCACGGAAGATGGGTCAGCTATAGCCTCGGCCAAGGGCGTAAGGCAAGGCGACCCTCTTGGACCCCTTCTTTTTCCCTTGCCTTTCGACCTACCCTAGAGGCCCTAGCTAGGAAGCTACCAAGGGCAACCTTAGTAGCTTACCTAGATGACCTCTATATTCTCAATAAGGCTCCGCAAGGCTCCCTAGAGGCAGCTAAGGAGGTCTTAAAAGGCTCCCCCTTTAGCCTTAACCTAGCTAAAAGCAAGGAAAAAGCTATAGAGGACCTTAAGCTAGAAGGCCTTAAAGCCTTAGGCACCTATATAGGCCCTATCCGGCCTAGAAGAGCCTTCTTGCAAGACAAGCTAGCTACCCTGCAGGAAGCCCTTGAGGCCCTGCAAGACCTCCCTAAGCAGCACTCTTTGCTTCTTCTTAGAGGCAGCATCCAGCTTCTTCTAAGGCACCTTCAGAGGCAGCTAGACCCAATCGGGCTAGAAGACCTCTGGGAAGAGGCTGATACCCTTATAAGGGAAGCTATTTTAGCCCTAGTGGCTAGAAGCCCTAGTGAGTGCCCCAAGGAGCCTAACCCGAGCCTTATAGCCCTCCCAGTCAGGGAGGGAGGCCTAGGAATACCCTTACACAAGGACCTAGCCCACGAGCTCTTCCAAGCAGCTAAGGAGGCCTCGCAGCCTACCCTAGACCTCATCCGGAAGCCCCTAGCCCAGCCTACCCTAGACCAAAGCCAGCCTAACCAAGGCCAGCCTAGGCTAGGAAAAACAGCCCAACAGGTGCTAAAGGAAGCAAATAAGGCTAGGCTAGCAGTCTTCCTAGAGGACCTTCCAGCTAGCTACAGGCACGCCAGGCTAGAAAACGCTAGCTATCTCGGCCGTAAGTGGCTAGGAGTCTTGCCTACCCAAAAAGCCCTATCTTTTGCAGACTCTGAGGTCACTGAAGCCCTCCGAAGCCGGCTTTTCTACCCAATCAAGCCAATTAGCCTACCCTGTAGCTCTTGCGGAGCTATAGCTGCCTTAGGCCATCAGGATACCTGCAAGGGTGCTAATAGAAGGTGGATTGCAAGGCACGACGCTATAACTAGGGCCTTTATAAGAGCCCTAAGTAGCCAGCCTATCCTAGAGGTCGAGAAAGAACCCCTAGTCCACCCAGAGACCAGCCTAAGGGCCGACTTCGCAGTTACCCTAGGAAATAGCCGCTATTACTATGATATTCAAATCGTAGCTATTTCAAAGGATTCTGCCAAGGAAGACCCTTATAGCACCTTGAGAGAGGCTGCGGAAGAAAAACGCAGAAAATATAGGTCTCTTGGGGCCTTTTTCCAGCCTCTTATCTTTTCCGCAGGTGGCCTTATGGACCTAAAGACCGCTAAAGCCTATCAGAAGCTCCAGGACCTCCTTGGCCCCTTTGCAGCTAACCAGCTAGACTCCTCTATAAGCCTTGCCCTTATGAGGACTAGGGCTACCTCGGCGGCTTCTATAGCCCGAGATCCCCCTAGTGGCCTAGCTAGGTCCCTTTGGAATTCCCCTAGAAGGTCTTCTTAGGGCTATTTCCCTCTTTATCTCTTTTTATCTCTTATTTCTTATTTCTTATTCCCCTATTTTTCTTTCTTAGCTATATCTTTTTTCTTACTTATATCTCTTTCCTAATTATATCTCTTTCTTTCTTAGCTATATCTCTTTCCTAGCTATATCTCTTTCCTAGCTATATCTCTTTTTTTTTAGCTGTATTTCCTTTTCTTTTTCCTTAGAAAAATCTCCTCTCTTTACCCTATAAGCTATATCTTTAGCTAGAAGAGAACCCCTGGGCAAATTAGCTTAGATAGTAAATACTAACCCTATCCCAACCCTAAGGGCATAGTAGATCTTATGCTAGATTAAGGACTAATAGGAGATAAGTCTCGCTCGTATCGCTATCTAGTAGGGTCCTACCCTCTAGCCGCTTTGCGACATCAAGGAGTAAGGAGCAGGTCAATATAGCCCCTCGTTCCTCGGCTACCTTTTCCACCTAAACATAATAGTTATCTTTATGCTACTAAGAAGTATATCTTATTGCGCTATTTTACTCTTAGAATAATAGCATAGCGGGGTCGGCTAGTTCTATAGTTCTATTAGTACTACTATCAACGGGAGTCTTAAGCTCTCCGCGTTACAGCGCTATATTAGCCTGCCTATCGGCCGCAGCATTAAATAATAATAGCACGCTAAGGTATTATAAAATAACCTCGATCTAGTACGATATAGCACTAACCTCTCGCAGATCTAGGTTATATATCCTAGATAGGTATAGCTCCTACTACGTCTAGTTAAGCTATTCAAACGGAAAGGTCTTATCCTTGCCCCGGCCTATAGCTAGATCACCTATAGCTAAGAAATACCAGGCATACTCTATTACTATAAGGCCGCAGGTCCACCTATATACTTGCCGAGTCGTCGGCATATCATAGATCGACGCCGATATAGAGCCTTAATAATATACCATAGTATTATAGACCTCTTAGAGCGCTAAACGGCAGGAGTTATCGGGATAAAAGAAATCGAAGATAAGGAAAGACAATCGGGCTCGCTAGTAGATAGCGAGAGACTAATGACCGATCGTATTATTAATACCTAGATAAAAGATAAGTATAATTATATTATTATACTAACATATGTCTTTGATCTTAGCTAGGCTTAGCTATATAGCACGATATTCGCCTAGCTAGATAGTCTGCACGAGTATGATAATATCCCGGCGGCCACTTAGCTTAATAATAAGCTAAATACCGCAGAGGATATCCTTAGTAACGAGGTAATCCTATTATTTAAGCCAACGGCAGAGATTCTAGGTATAAAGCCTATAGTAACTCTATTTAACTCTAAAGTTTCTTAGCGCTTAATAAGGATAGTTAAAAAAGTCTTAATACTCTTATATAAATATCTTAACGCTAATAGCTAATAATAAGAGAAACCTATCTTAGTCATAGGTATTAGCCCTTATTAACCTAGGCGAGCCATCTAATATATAAGGGGAAGGCCATAGCTAAGTATATAGGGTATTCTTTTACTCCTAAGGGATTAATCGATTCCTTAACTAACATAGCCATTACGGCGTTTCGGTCTATAGCCTATCAGAGGTATAATAAGCGCTAGCAAAAGCGATAGATTAAGGGCTCTACCCCGCTAGATCGCCTAATAATCCTATTAAGCTTAAGGATCATAGTAGGTTAATTACCTCTAATAAACCGGGTTAATAAGTAAATCATTTTAATAGTAAACTATAAGATCCTCGCTAGATCCTTCTTACCTTTTATTATTTCCTAATCTAAGGTAATAAGTAATTACTAGATTATATTAACTAAGGCCTATAGTTCTTTATCCCGAGCTTTAAGCTATAATGGGCTAGGTTAGTCTTAGATAAACGCCATATCGGCTACATCGCATCCTCATGATATAAGCTCGAGCTAAGCCTAAGAGTTTTCGAAAAATAGGTAGTAATCTTATATACCGGCCGGACTTATATAGTTAATCCATGAGTTCTCATCGTAGTTCTAAACTAGCGGGTTATATGGTACTACTACTAGGCCTACTTTGGTCTTATTTAGTTCGTTATAGTCGCGATCGTAAGTAGACTCGGCCGGGAGTAGAACTTTAAATGGTATAGGGATCTAGAGATTTGGCTCTAAGTAGAGGCTAATAACCGGATCTATTATCGACGGTATAGCAGGCGGGTAAGGTTAGTAATAATATATAAACTCTGCCTATTACGGCTCGGCCGGCGCGCGATAAGAAACGATAGCTTACTTATATTATCGTCGATAGTATCGCCGTGAGCGTACATATTATAATATAAGTTATTCCTCTTTGGTTTACGGCGCTTTTCTAGCGAGGCAGCCACGACTTTTTAGAGCCAATTAAGACATTATCTTCCAGGGAAACCTATATAGTAATATTTTAGCCTATTCACCTAGCATTAGCTACGCGAGATACCTATATTTCCCCTACTATGCATCGGAGGGCTAATAAGTATAGCTTATATAATATAAAATAATATTACTTTTTTAATAATCACGGTTTATAATATTATAACTTAATAAAATATCTTATATTAACTAGATAAAGTAATATTATATTATATTATATATAATAATAGTAATACCCTTATATTTAAAAAGCTTTCTTATCTATCGCATATAGTTTTCTAACTCTAATTTAGGTTTTCTTTTCTATAAAGAATATATCGGCTAATATTAGGATAGAGGGTCTCTATAATAATCGCAGAAGCTTAAGCACTACTAAGATAGCCTAAGTACTACTAAGGCAACCTAAGTACTACTAAGGCAACCTAAGCACTACTATATAAGCCTAAGTACCAAGGCAGTAAACTAAGCTACCTATCTATTTAGTATGCCCTTAATCCCTCGCTTAAGGGCTCCTATTCTTTTGGACTATGACCTATTCCACCCCTCAATACCAACGCTCAGTCCATTCAAGGCAAGCAACGCTTTTCTTCCGTCCTAGCCAATATATTATGTCTAATCGTCGGGCCGACCTGCCCCAGGTATGACCCGGCTTAGCCCCCAGGCTAATAAAGGGCAACAACAGTATAAACCAAGGTAGTCAATATAACGCAACCCCTATCTATAATTATAGAGAATATATTAATACCGCCCGAAAGCGATAAAATAATCAAGAGATTAATACTTCTATTCGAGAATATAGATAGCTATTTAATTAGGATAGCTCGGGAAGCCCTTTAATATCATACCGAGAGTAATAGCTCTAACTATCGCCCTCTTCTAATATCAGAAATAGACCTAAGGCTTCTCGAAGTCGCTTTCGAGTTATACCGAGAGTCTAATTTTAGTATAGACTATATAGTAAACCATCTTTCTACTTTACCTAACTATAAGACACTCTAGAGTAATATTAATCGCATAATTCTTCGCTACTTCTAGGGAATAATTCGGGATCGGTAAGGCGAATAAAAGGTTTAGCTTAGTTAAATTTAAAAAATAAGAGAGGAGACTTAGTAAAAAACAATTAACGCCAGTAATCCCTTATATCTATATATAGGTAAACTAATAGTAGCTATAAACGCGATCATCCGAAAACTTAGACTTATAGATAATCTTCTAGATAAAATCCACTTTAATCTCTATATAGGAATAGATCTAAAAAGGGAGCATTTCTTATCTAAGTTATAAGATACGCTATAAGAATCCCTAATTCTCATCCTATATATATAATCTAACTAATACTAATATAGACTAGCCGCAATCAATATAGCTAAACAAGGTGCGGACCTTATAGTAGAAAATATCAGGAGGTTTAAAGCGGCGATCTATGCAAATAGGGCTACAAAGAGAGTTAGCTATGCCGTTTTAACCTTAGTTAATGCGGATACAGATATAGGCGGCCTAGAGGCGACTCTTTCATTTCATAGATTATCTACTAGGAACCCTATAACAACCAACACACGGACTTAGGCCGACGGCGGGATAACTAACAGAAATTCCAGGAGCCTATTCCTAAGCGCTAATATAAGTCCCGCTTATAAAGATAAGGTATCTTTAACTCCCTAAGGTCTTAGCTATAGCTCTTTAAATATTTATTTACTCTCTAGTATAATCCTATAATACTCGTAGTAATTATTATTATTACTATTACTACTATAGGACTCATAGCTAAGGGCTAAGTCCTCTCGCCCCATAAAATAGGAAAGTCAAAGGACTTAGATTTCTAGTTCTTATTTTAGTCTAGTCTTATATAAGTGGCTAATATAGTCTTAATAGTCTTTTCTTTATTAGATACTAACTCGCTATCCTTATAATCTCGGCTCTAGAGCTAGATCTTCTTAGTCAGCGGGATAATCTTCTCCTTTCTAGCTCTACTGCTATACTTAGTTATTCTTACTAAGTATAGTGCTATGATTACATTTTATAGAAGCATAGCCTAGGTTCTTATTATCCTAGAAGCTATATTCCTTATTAGGGGTGCCTCTATAGATAAATCGATGCGGTCTAATAATAATAAGGATAAATAGAGTAAGTATATAACTTATACTAACTCCAAAATATTAGCCTTTATTAATAATCTATGGTTTCCCTCGCGTAGCTGCTCTTTAAATAGCAACTATAGCACTCTACTCAATACTTCAGAAATATCCTCTGACTAAGTCTCTAGCTTTATAACAGAGAGACAATACCTTCCATTACTATCAGCAGCTACAAATTGCCCTCTAAGATATTTAATTACTTCTCATTCCTCTATAAGAACAGCACTTCCATAAGGCTTATCCTAAAAAAGAAAAAAAAAGAAAAAAAAAACAAAAAGAGAAAGGGGGGGGGAAAACAAATTAAATTAAGACCTTAATTTAATTCCACTCGGTTACTTTAGCCTAGACCTAGGAATTAAGCAGACTCTAAAGTAGGTAGCCTCGCTTTATTATCGCCTTAGATAAGTTCTAATAGGCTACCTTATCCATACTTATATCACATATCGATCACCTCTCTTTAAGATTTAAAGCTATATTCTTTAAAGCCTAGTAACTAGCTACTAGCTTACGTCACATTAATAACGCTAAGTAAGATAAATCTAATCACCACTAGTAGCACACTAAGCTAATAATTACTCAGTCATAGTTCATATACTTAAGATAGCAAAGAAGTAGTAAGACGATAGATAATCCTAGTAGCCCTTAATATACTAAATATACCAATACGCAGCCATATACAAACATAGCCAAAGCCCAAGCAAAGCCCTATCTATAATAGATCTATATATCCTAGTAGGTTAATCTCAGGCAGAGCATATAGGTTAACACAAAGCTTACTCACTCTAGAACAGTTCATAGATAGTCGCTATATAGGGTAACTGCGGCGCTATACCCGATTGAATTAAATATAAGCTAAGACTTTCGGTACGACCCGCGCTAAACCGCTTTAAATTAAATATAAGCCAAGACTTTAATATAGGCCATCCTCCCATCCAACCTATTTTCCTCTCCGTTTTCTTTAAAATTCCATAACTAATTCTATAAAATAGCTAGCTAACCAGGGAAACATCTTATCGTCATTAAATAATTTATTTTCAATACTAACCCTAGATTAGTATTATATTTTAAGAAAAATATACCCCGAACATAGCCATCAGTTCCCTAACCCTAAGACCTATATCAACACATAACTAATCTACTATATATAAATAAGCTAAAAGTATTAAATAACCGCTAAGTTACTCTAGAAGCTTAATCTAATTTAAATTAAATTTAGGTAAGGCCTATATAAAACTAATAACTTAGAGAATTCGCCTTATTAATAACTAATAGCCTTATAGAGAAACTAATTAAATACTAGGTAATTAAGACTATAGATTCTTTATATAGTAAGAGAATATAAGAATAGAGCTATAGCTAGGTATATAGGTAGACCTAATTAGCTATTATCTAATTATTAATTTATATTGCTATTAGAATCTATATTTATGCCTTTAAGGCGGAAGGGGCTATAAGCTATTATAATAGGCGCTATAACCCGCGCCTAGTATATAACTATATGCCTATATATAGCAAGGTATACCTCGTCATAAACTATAAATATATCCTAGTCTTAATATAAGGGTTTAAACCTATCTTATTATAAAAATAAATTACTCTATAACTTATAATACCTAATTCCTTAGATAATTAATATATATATATTAAGAATATACCCCCCTAATATATTAGCTACTTAATTAGCTCTAAAGGGTTAATTATAAGGTAATTCTATATTAAACTATCGGCGGTTATACCTAGTATTAATTTTACCCCCTTTTAAATAGGCTAAGCTATATTAATAATACTCTTATATTAATTAATAAGGCCTTTTTAGCTTATAAATAAATTAATAATACTAAATAATCGCTAAGCTACTTTAGAGAGTTTAATCTACTTAAATTAAAAGTCCTAGCTAAGGCTAGTATAGAACTAATAACGCGAGAAAAAAATATATTATAATTAGGTAATAATAACTATAGAGGAATTAATATTATTTTAGGCGATTAGATTATTAATATAATAGCTAATCTAGATATAGAGGACCTAATAGGACCCTTTATATAAGGTATTCCTATTAATATAAGGCTAGATTTAGGCCCTAATATCTAAATAATATATATATATATAACTACTAAGAAATAATCTAGTATATCTACTAGCTAATAATCCGCGAGGGATCTATTATATAGCTAATTTACTTTAGGCCGCTATTAATAGCTTATAATATTAGCTTTATACCTATATAGCCTAGTATATATTTATATTTACTATACTAAGTGCAGATTTAGCTCATTAAATCGCTCCCTTTATAATTTATCTTATTACGCCGATAGGCTAACTATATTAAGTAATCGCTTAGTTATAAAGTAATTAATAGAATTAAGCCTAGGCTATAAGAGATAAATAAAGTAAGCGCGGATAAATTAATTACCTTATTAAGCTATTAGCTAGCTAGCTAATATATATAGAGGAATTAATATAATTCTATAGTATTAAGAGGATACTTTCTTAATATAGAATTAAGTTTAGGTATATTATATAGCGCTTTAATATTAAGTGCCCTCTATTAGTATATACTCTATTATTATCTATATAGCTTATAAGATATATTAATATTAAATTAGCCTAAGGGTTTAGGCCTAAACTTTTAGCTATTTTAAGAAATAATAAGCTTTATAGATACTTTTACCTCGGGTATATAAGTTAGATCTATTATATATATATATATAATTATACTTATATTAGATATAGGCATAGCTATATTTAGTTTTCTTTCTATATATTCTTTTAGTTTTCCTTATATTTTATCTCTATATTTTATCTCTAATATTCTATACTTTATTTATTTAATCCCTATTAGAAATTCTTATTTTATTAAAGCTTTTATATTTAATCTTAGCCTCCCTTATAGTCCTAAGAAAGTATTCCTATTATACCGCTATTTAATTATAGTATCTATTATCTATTACCGCTTAATTACTATAATATATAAGTATCTTAATCTCTTTCCTATAAAAAGGGGTATCTACTAAGATAATAACTATAGAGTTTAGAGTATTTAAATTAATAATAATCTCTCTTTTATTAATAATAAGCTTAGTTTTCTATAATAAGTATACTAATAACCTAAAAATAAGCTATTTATATTTAAGTAAGGCTAATAAATAATAGCCTTATGCTTAATAGGTTATATAACTAATAGCCCTAGACTCCCTAATATATTCCTTATTACTATAAATACCTCTAGTATAAAAGAGCTTTAAATTAGCTATTTTAGTAAGGCTTATTTAATTAAAAGGTAGCCTTTACTCTAGTAATAAAGTATTAGCCTTAAATATATATTTAAATACTAAGAATACCTAGGGTTATATATATATTAAAATAGTAGCTAAAATTATATTATTACCCCGTATATATTATCTCCTTACTCCCTTAGTTCTGCCTTCTCTATTAACCTCGAGTAAGGAGAGCGCGCTTTATTACCTATAATTATAGCTTTATTAATTATCCTCTAGCTATAGAGGAGTATATTCTTTTACTTAGAGGCCTTTATAGGTATTACTTTTATTATTAACCTTTTATTATTTCTTATTAAAATCTATATCTAGGTAAATAAGTAAGGTAAGTAAAAATAATATCTTATTAAATAATAATAGCTAAAGAAGCTCTTAATAGCTTTAATTATTACTTCCCTTATAAGCGCGGTATTTATTATATAAATTATAAATATACTTAAGTTTATTATATATAAGTTAGATATTACTTCGGGTAATATTAGGGCTAGATATATACTATAAGTCCTTAAATAATTTATATTTATATTATTAATAATTCTTTATTATATTATAGCTTAATAAAGCTATAGGCTATATAGTGGTAATACCCCCGGCCCCGGGAAGCTTAGCGATACCTCTAACTAAGCACCGCCGCTACCTAATCTACCTCTACCTTAACCCCCGGCTAGGTTTTTACCTCTACTTTTATTTCTATTTTTACCTTTATAATAATAATATTATTTTAATATCGCGGTTTTTTATTTAATACTTAGCTTATATCGCCGCTTTTAAGTCCTACCTAGGGTCTACTCTAGCTAATTTATTTATTAGCTTTTTATATTAAAGCTATTAATAATAGGAATATTATTATATTATAACTCTAAGACTTTTAATTAATTAATTAACTTTCTTTATAAATAATTACTATATTTCTTATCTTTTAATATAAGGCATATAATTATATATTTATATATTACCCCTCTTTATATTATATAATAATTCGCGATTCTTACCTTATAATAAGGCTATATAAAGCTAATATAATTTTACTATATCTTCCCCTCTTTACCCTTTATACCCTTAAGTCTCTATTATAAAGTAAGGTAATATCTTTCCTTTAAGGATTTTAATAATAAATAAACTTATATTCCTTTCTAAACCTAACCTATATAAATAAAGAGCGCTTTAGCTTATACTAAAAAGCGCTCTTCTAGAGGGTTATTAATAAGAAATCTTCTCGCGATATAGCTTAGGTTATTCTTAAAGGATATTTCCTAGATATATCTAATAAGTATAAGGTATTCTTAAAAAGTAAAGGGCTATTATTTACTTTACTATATATATTAGCTTTTAAGCTTTACCCTTAGCATTTATTTATTAGAGTATAGGGCTAATTTATAGAGGCCTTATTATTTATTAATAGTATAAGTAAAGGTTATTTTTCTTTTCTTATCCTTATTAGACCGCCTAGATATAAAAAGATTATATTAGCTCTAACCTTTAATTACCTAGCTTTTATAGTAGATTATTAGGATATAGATAAGGTATAGAGGCCTAATATTACTTATATTATATTAAAGAATATTAACTTATAAAATCTATTATATAAGCGGCATTTAGCTAGCTATTAAATATAGCTTTTTATTAAGGAATAAAATAAAAGAAGTATAATTATACCTTTTAGATATTTAGTTATTTAGGTATATAACTTAGATATAAGCCCTCTTAATAATCTAAGGGTAAGAGTATATATAAATAACCCTAATTTTAATACTATTATTATAGATATTATAGATAAGTTATATAGGTAATTATTAGGTCTAAAGGTTTAGAGGTTATTATACTAGCTAAGATTAATACTTTAACTTTATATATTCTTAATAATACTAATCGCTATATATATCTTTACTATAAAGTATCTTTATTACCTTTTTAGACCGAAATATATATTAAGTCTATTATATTAAAAGATAATTTATAAGATATCTAATTATTATTAAAAGCCGCTATTCGCTATAATATAATTCTATTAATATTAAAATTTAA
Source organism: Fusarium sp. LHS14.1 (assembly GCA_025433615.1). NCBI lineage: Eukaryota > Fungi > Ascomycota > Sordariomycetes > Hypocreales > Nectriaceae > Fusarium > Fusarium sp. LHS14.1. Next base: position 3,552,090 of record CM046483.1, on the reverse strand, counting down.
AGAAATAATAATATCTTAAGTAAAGCTCTATAAGATATATTACTTTATTAATTAATATTATTAATAATATAAGGCTATAATTAACTCTTATTATATTATTAATATACTTCTAGGTATATTTCTTAATATAATAATTTAGGCCTTCTTAAGATCGGTATTTATATAATTACTCCTTTTAATATTAAATAGCTTCCTCCTTAGATCCTAAAAGTTAATAATACCTATTTATAAATTTATTTAACTTTAATAATATTAAGTCCTATAGGCGATTAATAGCTCCTTTATTAATTATATTAAAGCTTAAATATATCTTTAATTAGTCTAATATAGTTATATATAGGTTAAGCTAAGTTTACTTCTAATAATAATAAGATATATATATAATACCTAAGGGAAATATAGTATATAACTTAATATTTAAGACCTATAAGTATATATATTAATTTTATTTAGAGACTTTAGCGAAATAGCTAATTTCTAATACTTATTATAAATTAATTAATATTAAAAGGCATAATTAGGCCTTTTATCTCCCTAATTCTAGATATAAAATAAGAGGCTAAGGGGTAATATTATAATAATATATTATATAAATTTTTATTTTTATTATATATTATATAATATATAAATAATATTTTAAAAATTATCTTAGAATAAGTAATATATATAATATAATATATAATATATTACTTTAATTTAAACTTAATATAATTATATTTAATTTTATATAATTATTTATATTTTATAAGCGATATACCTTAATATAATTAACCTTATAATAAATATAATATAGTATTATAGAGGTATATAGCCCTTATAATATATATTATAAAATTAAATAATAAAACTATTCTTATTTACTAAATAACTTATTATTATAGCTTATTATAATATTTCTTTAATATCGCTATTCTCTTAATCGCTATTATTATCTTCTAATAGAGATCTATTATCTTCCGCTATATTATATATATCCTCTTCTTTAATAGCGATATTAGAGATATTTATAGGTTTAATATCTTATTATAAAGGCTTAGCTTAATTTAAGAATTTATCTAAGAGGGTTTAATTTTAAGTAAAGGGCTTTACCTCTTATTTCTTAACCTTTAGATAGCTATAGAGATTATATTAGCTATTATAATTATTAAGCTAGCGCTTTATTTACCATAGGTATATTATAAATATAGGTAAATAATTAGGTAATAACTCTATAGCATTAAGAAAACTAATAATATTACCCTAGGTTAATAAGAGAATAATTAATTAGCTTATTATAGATTTAAAGATCTACCTCGAGATATATATCTCTTTTATAGGGACTTAGAAAATATTTTCCCCTTTATACCTATAAGTATCTAATTTCTTAAGAGATTATAGCTATATAAAGTTTATATCTTTATCCCTACCTTAGGTCGGGCTAACTAAGTAGGTTATATATAGTAATACCTACCGGTAATAATATTAAATAGTATTATAGCTAGTAGAGTATAAATAATTAATATTACCTATAATCTCTACTTAATATAGCTAGGTTATTCTTTTAAGGCCTTAAAAGCCCTAAGGTAATAGAATTATTAGAGTTATATTAGGGGATAGACCCTCTAGGTAATCGCGGCGGCGATATATAGATAATAAGAAGGTATTCTCTTCTCTGCGAGGGGGTAAAAAATAAGGGGCCTAATATTAAATTTAGAAAAAAGATAGCTTATTATAATACTAGGTATCTAAGCTATAGCTTATATTAACCTCTTTGCTATAATTATTATTAAAAATAATCTAGATATAATAGCCGATTTATATATTAAAGCGACTATTAAATAGGCCTATTGGCTTATAGATATTTTGCTAGATATCCTTAAATGCTTAATAAACTTAGAGGAAATAAAGTTAATCTTAGGCTAATAGCTTAAAGTAGCTAAATAATTAATTAAATAAAAAGTTAAATTAGCTATTTTTAGGCGGTAGGTATTAATATATAATTATTTAATAAGGTAGCTTATTAGGTAAAGTATTTCTTATAAAGGGATTAATATTATTATTAGCTAGTATAGCTTTACTATACTTAGCCTATACCTCGGTATAAATACTATAAATTATCTAGGCTATAGGAATATAGCTAGCCTTAGCTATAGATTCTACTTAGGCTTACCGTAATTAAATAAAAACTAATAATTTTTAATATCTATAATTATATTATACCTAGTCTTAATATAACCTAACCTTAGTAAGGAAGTATTAATAATAGGCTTAGGTAATCTCCTTAATAATAAGGATAATAGCCCGGCTAGCTAATATCTCTATTTCCTTATTATACCCTTAATTATATACTCCTTAAGTATCGCGGAGTAATTATTAAAATAATAGCTCGATAGTAACCTAAGTAATAATAAGAGCTTAAATATTAGGCTAATAAGCTAGCCTCGCCTAGAGTAAGCTCTAGGATATATAGAGATTAATTAATACCTTAAGCGAGATATAACCCCGCTATTAATTAATATAGCTATAAGGGATCTAAAGTATATTAGATATATTAATATAGGCGCCTAGTCTAAGTCCTTATCGCTCTTTAATAGAGCCCTCGCTATAGCTATAAGTCTATATTATCTAGATTAATTACTAAATCTAATTATCGAAATTTTATTTTTTCTCTTTATCGTTAAGTATATATATAAAGAGGTAATAAAAAAGCTAAGTAATATAAAATATAAATATCTATTAGATAAGATTAGTTAAAGAGGATAGCTATTTGCCTTCTTTCCTTATTACCTCTTAGAAAATATAATTAAGTAGAAAGATTAAATAAGTAATTTATATAGATATAAAAGAGGTTATTACTTTAATTAGAATAACCTAAAAGGGGTAATATATCCCGCTAGCTCTAATATTATTATTACTATTATTATTATTATTAAGGGGGATATCTTAGGCTATTAGCCTAATATAAGGACTTTTATTAGGCTCTAATATGCTATTAGCCTATATAGTAAGAATAATATTAAGCCGAAATATAACCTCTTTTTAGACCCTAAAGTTTAAGTACCTATATAGAAATAAAATAGCCCTTAGATATTACTTATTAATATCCTAAGTAAGCAAAAGATAGGAGTAATTAAGCTAAGGTATAAAGGCATATTAGTGATTTTAGTTTATACTTATTAAGTCTTTTAATATATTATTATTAAAGGTAAGAAAAGGGAGATAGCCTAAGCTAAATAATTAGTAATTACTAAATATAACCCTAAAGAGGTCCTTATTATAATCATATGCCTTAATATAAATAATACTAGGCGATCTAATATCTAAATAGCCTAGGTTTAATACCTAGCTTAGCCTCGCCTTAGTATAATAAGTTCTTATATTATAGAGGAGAAAAAAATAATAATATTTAATATTAAGAAGAGCTTCTAAGATTAGATCTTAGAGGCTTTTATAAAGATAATAATAATAATTACTTTTCTATAATAATATCTAAGGTTTAGTATTACCCTAAGCGTCTAATAATAATAATAATTTAATAATATAATCTTATATCCCTATATTAAGCTAATAAGAGCATATATCGAGCTAATTTAGGTTAAGATTAGCTAAGATTATATCTTAAAATAGATATAAACTCTTATAAAGGCTTAGCTATATTAATATATTCTTTAAGTTATATAATTAGAAAAGTAAGCGAGGGTTTTAGAAGTAAGTAATATCTTCCCCTCGCTATATTTAGACTTAATAAAGGTTTACTCTCTCTATTATTAATATCTAAAAGTATAAAAGAATACTAATAGGAATATTATATATTAGTTAGAAGGCTTAGCTCTTATCTTTAATACTCTATTAGCCTATACCTAGCTTTTCTTAATATATATAAGACTTTATATAAATAAGGTTATATAAACTAGGAATTTCCTATAAGGTATAACTAAGAATTCTTTTATAAATAGCTAATAAGATAATCTTATTATAAAGATCTCTAAATTATATAAGGGATAAATTATTTATAATAGCCTATATCTATAAATAGGCTCTATAAGGGAAGAAAATAAAAATAGAAAAGTAAATACTAATAGTTATAAAAGATCTAATATAAGTATATTATATATATACTAGGTCTAATCTATAAGGTTATATAACTTAATTAATAGAGATATTACTTTAATAAGGTAAGAAAAAAAAGAGCTAAAACTAATTAAGAGCTTAAATAATTAATAAACTCCTTACCTTAAATTAGATACTATTAATATCTTATTATTATATAATAATTACTAAGTTCTAAGATAAGGAGGCCTATATCTTATAGAAAGAGAGTAATTTGGTAGGTTAATTAGAGAGGAAGCTCTATTAATAAAGAAAAAAGGCATAAGGATTATATATATTATTACTCTCCGCGAAAATAGCTAATAAGGGAGGAAAAGAGTAGCTAAGATATTTAATTTATTCCTAAAGAGTATAAATATATTTAGGTTTAATAAGCTTATATAAATTTAGGCTTAATTTAAGTATAATATAAATACCTCTATAGCTTAAGAGGGGAGGGTTAGATAACTTATATTTATATTAATAGTTAAAGAATATTTAAAAGATATAATTATATAAATCGCCTTATATATATAAAAAATTAGGGCTATTAATAATATCTTAGTTATAAATCGCTTAGATAAAGCTATTAAGTATTAGGTTCTTAGGCCTAAATAAAAGTAAAGCTAATAAAATAAATTAATTTAATAAATCTAATATTAATAAAGTAAAACTTTTTAACTAAGATAATTAATTATCTTACTAAGGAAGGCTAAGAGATAATAATACTAGGGCTATTAGTAGTAATATAATATTAATATTAGGCGAGGAGCTCTTAATATTATTATTATAGCTATCCTTAATATAAATAGGGGAAACTATAGATAATAAGGGGAGAGATATTACCTTAAGCTTAGCCTTAGGACCTAACTAAGACTAGGTTTAAGTAGGTAGAGATAGAGTTAAATTATTATATAGGGATAAAATAAAGAATTTAATAATAAATAATAGCTCTTAAGTAACTATAACCTCCTAAATAAGCTTTTATACCCTTTTATAATACTATTAATCGCGGTATTATTAGATATAGAGATATATTTATATATATAGTAATATAGCGAGATCTAATTAGGGACAACTAGGTCTAATACTTAGTTATTTATTTAATATAGGTAACTTTAAATTTAGAATTCTAATTATAGAGATCTCTCCCCCTTAGTCTTATCTAGCCGCCTTTGACTACTATATAGTTATAGGATATACTACCGCGGCATAATTAGGGTTAAGAAATAATTATTTATTAATTAGCTATATTAATATAAGTAATCCCGCGGATACTTCTAATTATAGATTTATTTCGCTTATTATAAATATTAATTTATAAATTATTAAGGCTAATTAATTAATAATTCCTAGGCTTTAGCTTCCCTAATAAGTAATAGGTAGTAATTATTTATTAACTAGGTCTAAGGTAATAGGGTTACTTTAGTCCCTATTATATATTAATAAGTATAACTATTAGCCTATAAGCCTAAGGGGAAATAGAGATAAAAAAGAGGTATATTAATAAAGATAATACCTTTTATAATTATTTCTAAGAGTATATTACTTAAGTTAATAATTAGGTAAATATTATTTAAGTTATCGAGGTTAAATTAAATATAATATATTAGGTTATTTTAGCGGGCTCTTAGCTAATATTATCTCGCTTATTTTTATTCGCGCTTAAGCTTATTTACTTTTTCCTTTAAAGTAAATATATAATAACCTATTTTAATATATATAATAATAATATTTAGGCAATAAAGAATAATAATTATTATAATAAATAACTTATAGACCTATTTATATATCGGCTTTATTAAATTATTTATATTTAATAAATATATTTATATTAATTAGGGTAAAATTTATTACTTACTCTTCTTATTTTTTTCCCCCTCTTATTAAAATTATAATATTAGCTCCTTATTATAACTATAATAATAACTATTAAGCTAAAGTAATTAATCTTCCTTATAAGGGGATAAATAATTAAAATTAAAAGGCATAAAGTAATAAGGGTAAAAGCTCCCTAGATAATATAATATTAATTACTAGGGTTAAATATTAAACCTTAATAGATTTAATATATCTTATTTTAAGGCTAAATTCTAATCTATAATAGAAAATAATAAAAAAGTATATATAATAATCGCTTATATCCTAATCTTACTCTCTCCTTAATAATTTAAATATAATATTAATAAGACCTTATATATTAATAGCTTCTAAGGGGCCCTTATCTTATATATATATATCTTTAATTATATAGCTAATTATAATAAAATAATTAATTTTTAGATTATTAGAAATTTTCTTAATAAAGAGGTATTATAATAATTTAATATTAGATATAAGGTTAATTATATTAAAATAGATTTCCTAAAGTAAATTTCGATATTAAAAAAGAAAATCTATTAACTCCTCGCTAATATAATCTATTAACCTAAGCGATAAGACTTCTAAATTTAAGATATATAAAAGTAAAAAAAATCGCGAGAACTTATTAATATTATCGCGATACTTAAATTTAAATATAAATTATAAAAGCTATAGGAAAAGCTTAATAAATTTAATAAGGCTAGATTCCTAAGATAATAGGTTAAAGGTTAAGAACTTAGGGTTAATTAAATTAAGGATAGGGTTATCTAAGTTAAGAATAAGGTATAAATAGCAGAGACTAATAATATAAGTTAATAAGATAAGAAGTATATAAGGGCTTATATAATTAGTATTCTCTATCTAACTACTAATATTAATATTAAGATCCTTTAGTTCTAACTTATTAATAATTACTATAAAAAGAATAATATATATAATATAATAAATAAGCTTAATACTTTTTATTAATAAGAATATAAGTATCTTTTATAATAAGATATTAATAATCTCTTTTAGGTAATTTAATCCCTAAGGTTAATTATTATTATTAAAAGTAATCCTTTTATAATAAATTAAGTTTAATATAGCTTTACTTAAGTAATAAAAAATATACTAAGTTTTAATTATTTACTCTTAGTTTTCCTAAAGCGCGAGATATATATCTAGGTCTAATTAACTTAGGTAACTATCCTATAGTAATTTATTACTTAAATCCTTAGGTCTAAATATTATCCTCTTTATAATTTTATTATATAGCTTAAATAGAGGGTCTATATCTTTAAGCTCCTTAAGGGGTAAAAAATAATAAAGATAAAATTCTAATATTATAATATATTAAGTAAGATTAATATATATTAAAATATTAATAAGGGTATCTATACTTCGCCGCTTAAATATAACTTAGTATATCTAAAAATAATATTAAGTAAACAAAGGGGTCGCTATAATATAAAAGTCCTTATATATTTATTAAATAGGGAGAAAATCCTATAATAGAAGTTTTATAAATATTAAGGTAATTATCTCAGCGGGAAAATAATAAAAAAGAGGAGCTATTATTTATTATCTTATGCCTAGGGCAAATACCTAAAGGATAAATAGCTTTACTCTTAACCCTAAGTACTATAATCTTATCTTTAGGGTTAATTATATAGAATAGAGTTATTATCTATAGTTATTCTTAATTATATTAGCTCGAGAGATTCGCTATAAATATTATCTATATTTAAACGCAATAATATTAATCGCTATTAAATACTACTAATAAGGGTATAATAATATTTTATAAGTAAAATTCAGCGGGGTTTAATCTTATATTAGATTAATTATAAAATAAGTAAGAAAAAATAATAAAAAAGGTATAGATAGAGGTAAAGATATAATTTTAAGGTATAAATAAATTAATAATACTTTTAATTATTATTTTATCTAGTTTTTATTTACTTATTACTAATAATAGAATTTTTAAGGGTTTTAATTATACTCTTTGGCTAATACTTGAATTTTTACTAAGACTTTTAAAACGCCTTAACCCTCGCCCTATAAGTAATATTAATCCCTCTAGAGGTTCCTCTTAGAGTTATAGAGGTTTCTTTAGGTTATAAATAAAAGCCCTCTAGGCTTTTATAGAGATTCTAAGAGTTTCTAGAGGGTTAGGGTCAGGCTTAGGGTTAGGCTTAGGGTCAGGCATTAGGTCAGCTATAGATAGAAGCCCTCGGGGCTTCTATAGAGATTCCAGAGCCTTCTATAGGGGTTAGGGTCAGGCTTAGGGTCAGGCTTAAGGTCAGCTATAGATAGAATTCTACTAAGGAAGACCCTTATAGTACCTTAAGAGAGGCTGCGGAAGAAGAACGCAGAAAATATAGGTCCTTAGGGGCCTTTTTCTAGCCTCTTATCTTCTCCGCAGGTAGCCTTATGGACCTAGAGACCGCTAAAGCCTATCAGAAGCTCCAGGACCTCCTTGGCCCTTTTGCGGCTAACCAGCTAGACTCCTCTATAAGCCTTGCCCTTATGAGGACTAGGGCGACCTCGGCGGCTTCTATAGCCCGAGATCCCCCTAGTGGCCTAGCTAGGTCCCTTTGGAATTCTCCTAGAAGGTCTTCTTAGGGCTATTTCTTTCTTTTATCTCTTTTTTTTATCTCTTATTTCTTATCCCTTATTTCTTACTCTTTCTTAGCTATATCTCTTTCTTAGCTATATCTCTTCTTAGCTATATTTCTTTCCTAGCTATATCTCTTTCCTAGCTATATCTCTTTCCTAGCTATATCTCTTTTTCTTTTTCTTTAGAAAAATCTCCTCTCTTTACTCTATAAGCTATATCTCTAGCTAGGAGAAAACCCCCCGGCAGATTAGCTTAGATAGTAAATACTAACCCTATCCCAACCCTAACCCTAACTCGTATCGGCTGCCTCCTATACTTAGTAGACCTAATCTTATAATTAGCGGTATATTATTAGGCCTTAGTGGTAGATTATTATAGGTATCTTATTAATTTTAGAAGACTTTATATTTAGATATTTACTTTTATATATCCTTAATTATCTTAGTACTAAGATAATATAGATTACTGCGAAGATATACCTTAATCTACTTCTATATAACTATAATCTAGTATATTTAATAGTAAAGAAGCTAGAGTTCTAGGTTATATATAAAGTATTTTATTATAAATAATTTTAAGAAAGTAAAGATTAAAATTTCCTCTCTAAATTCTAATAATAACTATATAATATTAATATTAGTTTAAACCCCCTTTATTCTATATTAATAATTCGAGCTAAGTATAATAAACCTTATAGTTAATAGCTATTATTAACCCTTATAAGTTAAGATACTTTATTATTAGCTACGGCGGTTAACCTTATATTTACTAACCCTATTACTTAATAATAATTAAAGAAAATAATCTTAAAGTAAATATACCGCTAAAGTATAATATTAATAAATCTATATACTAATATTAATATTAATTGACTTATAGATATTTACTTTATATTATTTTAACTTTTTAGCTTATTATAACTATTACGGGGGCTATTTTACTAATTGTCGGCTAGTGCTTATTTTAATCGTCGGCATATTTATATTATGTAAGCGTTAAAAAATCTCCTATATAAAATTAATCGTCGGTTGATAGCCGACGTAAGCTATAATTATTAGGGCAACCTCGGCGGCTTCTATAGCCCGAGATCCCCCTAGTGGCCTAGCTAGGTCCCTTTGAATTCTCCTAGAAGGTCTTCTTAGGGCTATTTCTTTCTTTTATCTCCCTTTTTATCCCTTATCTCTTATTCCTTATCCCTTATTTCTTACTCTTTCTTAGCTATATCTCCTTCTTAGCTATATCTCTTTCCTAGCTATATCTCTTTTTTAGCTATATCTGTTTCTTAGCTATATCTCTTTTTTAGCTATATCTCTTTCCTAGCTATATCTCTTTTTTTAGCTATATTTCCTTTTCTTTTTCCTTAGAAAAATCTCCTTTCTTTTCTTTATAAGCTATATCTTAGCTAGAAGAGAACCCCCGGGCAAATTAGCTTAGATAGTAAATACTAACCCTATCCCAACCCTAACTTTATTATAGCGTTTTATAATATATTCCTTAATATTAATTAGCCTATATTACTTATAACTCTTTTTTTATCTTTTACCTTATAGATCCTTTATAAGATTATCTATAATAATCTTTAAGCTTTCTTTATAGCTAAGAGAGATTATTTTATTTATAAGATATTATTATAACTAGTGGTTATATATATCTATATACTTTAATTTTATCCTTAGCTTTCTTTAAGGATTCTTAAGTAATCTAATTATTTATTTATTATTAGAAAAGAGGTATAAATTAGTATTCTATAGCTTAAGTCCTAGGCTTTAAAGTAGCCTTTATTAAAATAGCCTTTCCTTTATTACTTAACTTAGTCTAAGTAATTCTGCCTCTATTATAGAGGTTATTATAATATCTTACTTATTGGCTCGCTATCTAATTAGGCCTCTAAAAAGTAATATTATATAACCTTATGAACTCTTCTAGTTAATTAAGTTATCTACGAAAGAAGTATTACTATGAACTATAAAGCCTTTTCTAGGTCTAAACTATAAAGCATAGAAATGCGTTATATATAGGTAATATAAAACTTAATTAGTGGCTTAGATATATTTCTCCCTAGGGTTATTTATAAACCGGGCTAATCGGGAAACTATAAAAGTGATATCTAGCCTTATAATAATACTTACAAAGAGTATTAACTTAATTATTCTACTATACTAATTAATAGTATTTCTAGTTATTATTTCTTTATTTAGAATAAGCTCCTCCTTTATTATTAGAGTTCTATTTAGGGTATTTATAATATATAATTTATATATCTTCTCTAGATATATAATTTATATTACTTAGATATATTTTGCGCTATAGTCTCTAATAATCTTTATTCTAAGAAATTATTAAAGCTTATGGCCTTTAGTTAATTTATATTTCTTCTTTAAAGACTTAATAATTTAGGATACTTTATCTTTATTTTTTTTCTTAAATATAATAATTATATTATCTATATAAAAAAATATAAAGACTTTATCTTTTTAATAATAATAAGGCTTATCTAATATTTCTTTATACCTTAAGCTTTAAAGTATATTTCTAAGTTCTATTTACTATAAAAGTAATGCGAGTTATAGGCTATAAAGTACTTTATATAAAAGTAATACTTACTCTTCCTTATAGCCTCCCTTAAAGCTAGGGAGTAGCTTTATAAATATATTACTTTATAGCTTTATATTAATAAATATATTTATAGCGTTATATTATAGTAATTTAAGATTAAACTTCGCTATAATTACTAGTATTATATAGAATGATTTTCTAGCGAGGGTTATAGTATAAATATCTTTAGCGGTTAACTTTTATTATTAGTCTCCCTTAATAATAAGTCTCGCCTTATACTTCTATAGGTACCTGTGCTTATTAAACTTATAGGTAAATACCTATATATAGTCTAGTATTTATAAGTTACGAATATATAGATCGTACCTCGTAATTTCTATCTATAATAATATCTAGCGATAGCTCTCTAAGTAATCTTTCTGCGCTTACTTAAACTCTACCTTAAACCTATATCCGATTAGACTATTATAAGAACTTAGAGCTAGAGGTAAATTCTTCTTATAATATATTTATCTATTAGGTTTAAGGTATATTAAAGCTTTTTATACCTTATACTTAGGCTTAAGCTTACCTCTAATATATTTACTCTTTATTACCTTAGAAACTAGTATATCCTCCTTTCTTATTATAGGGATTATTATTTTTTTTATATAGAATATTTAGTTTAAGGTAAAAAGATTATCTTTTAATCTTCTTATTTTATCTTAATTATAGTCTATTTATAACCCTATTTATATAAGAAAGCTTAAGAATAGGCTTTTTAGTAGTATTAGGATAATCTTAAATTTTAATTAAGTATAATTTAAGTTATTAACTTATATATTTTCTATTAATTTTATATTAGCGGTTAGTAAATCTTTAATAAGACTTTTAAGGCTTAAATCTAGTATTTCCTACTTATTAGGGCCTTATATAAGGTCTATAATTTAATCGATCTATTAGGTACTTAGAAGAGCTTATAACTATAGCTAGATCTCTTCTAAGGTTTATTCCTTAATAGTTTCTTTTATTTATATTTTATTAATATTAAAAAACTCTTATTTATCAAATATTATATCTCGAGTAATATAGATCTTATTAATTAGAGGATTTTATACTTAGAAGATATTCTAAGAGTTATATCTAACTAAGAAATTTATCTAGGCCTTTAAATTTATTCTTAATAGAAGCCTTTTATCTTTTCGCTATGCTAAGTCTATAAGAGTAAAGGCTTTAGAGCTAATTGCTCTTATATGCCTAATTTAAGGCTAGTTTTACCCTTATACGCATAGAATACCTAAAAAGAAGCTCTTATATAATATCTTCTAATATAGGCGCTACTTTAGAGTTTAATTAAGTAGGTATATAGCTATTCTTATTATCTCTAGCTATAGTTCTATAGGGAGGTTATTATTAATAGTTAATAGCCTTATTTTCTCTTTTATTACCCCCTTAGAGTACTCTCTAGAGCTATTCTATTATTAAGTATGGGGTATATTTTTTTTTACTTTAATTCCTTTTTTAATAAGCTATCCGCGGATTAAATTAGCTTTTTATAGCTTATTATCTATTTTAATAATTTAGAGCTTAATATTATATATTATATCGAGTATTCGCATAAAGTCCTTTAATATTATAAGTAAGTTCTCTTCTTAATAATTAATAAAGTAATAGTCCTAGTAAAGACCTAATTCTTAGTCTATAAGGATACTATATAATATATAGCTATTTATCCCCTCTAGATAGTTATAGAAGTTAAGGGAGACTCTCTCCCTAGGTTTTAAGGTTTATTCCCTTAGTTCGCGGTACTCTTAATATTTTATCTTCGCTAGTCTATAAATATTATATTTAATAATAATTAGGCCCTTAATTTTAACTCTAAAAGTATAATTTATTAGATATTCTAGGCTTCTTAATCCTAGATATCCTAGATAGTAATGCTAGACTTTAGTATAAGCTCGGTTAGGCTTCCTTATAATCTATAAATTATATTATAGGTACCTTATAGGGAATATAGCTTATTTTGCTATTTCGGGGATATATTTTATTATATATTAGTTATATTCCTGCTATAGCTTATATAGGGACTGACTATTAATATATCTAATAATATCCTTATTATCTTATTAATCCTATTAGTATCCGAGCCGATATAATTAATATAGGGAAATAAGGTTTATTCCTATATCTAGATAATATATAACGCGGTTTAAAGTAAGGATTTATAGTTTATCTTATAGGTTTTATACCTTAATATCTATATTTCTATATCTATAAATTAGTAGCTACTATAAGTTAGTAAATATACCTTCTCTATATTAGGCGCTCTTTAATAAAGTAAATTTCTTAGCTTTATTAAAAATATAGATAATTATCCCTAAGTCTAGGATTACTAAGTTATATAATAGGTATTCGCCACTTAAAGCTAAGAAGGTAGCTACTTCCTTTAAGATAAAGTATCCTAAGCTAGATAGTTATTTTAGTTTCTTTAATAAATCCTTATATTCCTTTTATAATCTCTTATAGAATTCCCAAACTTCTTTATTTTACTTAAGATATTCTTCTTATAAGTTAAGCTATCTTTAAGATAATTAGTATTTCTCTAGTATGCTTTCTAGGAATATTACCTAGTATAAAGAGGAATTTAGTTATTTATATCTTTTCTCGCATAATATATATTATTTTATTACCTCTAGAGATTATCGCGGGCGTTTTATAGAGTCTTCTCTTAACTCGCATATAGAAGAGCGCCTTGCGGTATCCTCTTTTAATTCCTACGTAGAAGAATAGCTTCGCTTCTTATTCTTAGAAGATAAGCCTTAAATATCTATTCTAAAGCTCCCTCTTACTATTTATTTAGTCTTTAGCTTATCTCTTTTCCCTTTTCTTTCTTAAGTATCTAGTCTAAATTAGGTAAAGAAGTTTAATAATAGGTAGGTATTATTTTCTATTTTCTCCTTATTTTAACCTTATTTAATCTAGAGGAAGACCTTAAATTAATAGTCTAGGGCATCCTTTAGGTCCTCGAACTAGGTATTTAAGTATTATATATTAGGTATTTTCCTAAGCTTTATAATTTATATTGCCTTTTCTTAGTTATTAATCTACTTTTCTTAGTTTATTTTGCGGTTTAAAGTATCCTTTAGTATTATAAAATAGCTTTTCTAAGCTTATATCCTTTATAGGTTATTATCTATATTATATATAGCTTTTAGGTTAAGGTAATAAGTCGAAATATTATTATACTCTTCTAAGTTATTTATAGCCGGTAAGTATATCTCGATATAGTATAGATTAATCTTCTTAATTATTTAGTTAAATATATTATAGATATTATCTACTTATTTATTATATTAGTTAATATTATTACGGTAGAGTATTATCTCTACCTTATATGCCTCTTAGTCCTCTAGAATTAATTTAATAAATAAGGTTATAATATATTCGCTTTAAATAACCTTTATACTATTAGTCCCCTTCTTAGGAATAGCTCTTACTTTATAGTCGCTAAATTTAGGTCTCCTTAGATCCTTCTTATAAAGCGCATTAAATTAGCTTAGGTTATTAAGTAGACTTAGCTTATATACTCTTTCCGCTATTATCTTTATAATATAGGATTATTTAAAGGAATCTTAGTTATTTAATTTATTTAGAAGGTAGGTCTTTATATTAATAATAGAGGATATCTTATCGCGGTTAGTATATTAGTATCGAGGTTTATTTTAGTAGTTTAAAGTTTATTTTAGTAGTTATAATTACCTTAAAGAAAGATAACTCTAAGACTCTTAATTATTAAACCTATTTTTAGTAAATTAATTAATTAAGTATATCTCTATTACTTCTTACCCCTCTTTTGGGCTAATGCCTTGCGCTATTCCTATTTAGAGGGTACTATATTATATAACCTTACCTTAATTAATTCCGCAGTTTATTTTGCTAAGATGCAATATAGAAGCCTTTACGCACATTCATATATGTATGATAGCTTCGGTTTAATACTATACGTACTATCTTCGTTTCCCTTCTTTCCCTCTTTTCCTAATAGTCTCTCAAAGGATTACTCCCGCCTACTAGGAAACTACTCGGTCGTCCTTAGTTATACTTATTAAAGACTTATATCTATATATATAAAAAGAATATCACTTATTTACCCGGTTAGTCGCGAAAAAAAGGCTAGCCTTAGGAGACGCGTTCTTATTATATTTCCCTCCTTTGCTTACTTTTTCCTTAACCCTAAAGTTACCATTCCCTTATCCTAATTAGCTATAGTATAAAATAGTAGTTTAGGACTAGTAGTTTAGCCCCCCTATCCGCGTCTAGGACCCACCCTCGCGTGTATCCCTGCATGGCTATTAGTCTATGCCCTTAACCCCAGATAGTAGTTTAGCCTAAACTACTACTAGCCTATTGGTTAGGGATTTATCCTAAGCGAATTAATACTTAAGATATTTAACCTATCTTAACTAATTAAACTTAAAACTAATACCTTAGACTTTGCCCTAGGCGCCTAGATTAAATAATAAGATAATAAAGGACTATTATACCTAATTATATTTTATTCCTATAAGCTATATAGAATAAAACTTAATTACCTTATCTATAATAAAGAATTCCTTATAATTATTAATACTTTTAAGGAATTTAGGTATTACCTCCTAAGAAGCTATTATTAAATTAAGGTTTATATTAATTATAAAAATATCTCTTATTTTATAATAACCTAATAATTTAGTAAATAATAACTATAATATACTAAATATCTATCTAAATTTAATTATATTATTATCTATATTAAAGGGATAAAAAATAAAAGGGTAAATATTATTAGCTATAGACCTAACCTAGATATAAGAAAGATTAAAACTAAAGAATAATTACTATATTTTACTCCTAAAAGATACCTTTAGTAAAAGACTAATAATAATAATAAATAAATTAAAAAACTTATATTATTACCTAAATACCTCGAACTTATTAAGAAAAATAATAAATAAGAAATTAATTATATTAATTATATATAAGAATATAATCATAGGGAAAATAGACTTTTTACCTTTAAAAGGAAAATTATTATTCTTAGTAAAGTATTTCTATAAATCTTTAGATATTACTATAATAAATTTCCTTATAATAGAGATTATATACCTATATTTAATATTATAAACTAAGTCTATAATAATTACTTATTTAAGGAAGAAATTTAAGGCACTATATAATATTATAAGAAATATAACCCTAATTAAACTCTTAGAATAACCTACTTAATAAAATAAAATAATTTATTCCTTATTAGAATCCTAGAATATAATAAATAATTACTAAATAACTAAAAAACTAATAAATAATAAGTACTAGAGGAACTATAATATAACCTTATATATAAAATATATAGATATTAACTTTATAGATACTAAGGAATTAATAAAACCCTAGAATAAATTAAAATAATATATATATTTCTTAATATAAAAAAAATAATTATAATTATTACTAATTAATATAACCTTTATATAAAAACTAAGGCATAATATTATAAACCCTATAGTAACCTATAACCCCTATTAATACGTTAATTACTATAGGAAATTATTATAATAGATTTTATTACTAAATTACCCCTATTAAAAGAATTAATAATTAAAAACTTTTATAATAATATTCTTATTATTATAAATAGATTTATAAAATTTTCTTATTTTATACCTTATAAAGAATTAATAATAACTAAAGAATTTACTTATTTCTTTTACTTTTATATTACTAAAATATATAATATATTACTTAAGATTATTATTAATCGAGGATTATTATTTATATCTAAGTTTTAATAAAGCCTTATTAAATACTTAGGGATTAACTATAAACTCTTTATTATATATTATAAGGAGATAAATAAATAAATAGAATATATAAATTAAATATTAAAATAATACCTTTAATATTATATTAATTATAAATAAATTAATTAAGTTAAGAAACTATTAATTACCTAGCTAGCCTATAATATAGCTATAAATAAAAATATAAAGACTATATTAGCCTATATTAACTTTAGATTTATATTAAATACTTATTAATAATTATAAGATATTATTATTAACCTTAAAATAATCCTTATTAGCGATTAGCTCTATAACCTATATAAAGAGATAAAGATAGAACTTAAATTTATTAAGAATAAAATAATAAACTATATAAATAAAAAAAAGATTAAAGGATTAACCTTCTTAAAGGGAAATATAATCTACCTTATAATAAAAAATATTAAAATAAAATAATAAAATAAAAAACTTAATTATAAATATATTAAATTATATAAAATTAAATAGAAAATCTTAAAATATAATTATAAATTAGACTTATTACCTAGGGTTAAGCTCTATTTAATCTTTTATATCTTATTACTTAAGTCTATATAAGATATTATCTAAGTTAAAATTAATAATAATTAGCTAAAAGCTAAAATTAATAAACTAAAAGAATATATTATAGAAATTATCTTTAATATAAATAAAATTAATAATAAAATAATTTATTTTATTAAATAAAAGAATTACCTTAACTTTAAAAATATATAAGAATTATTAAAGTACCTTATAGGTATATAATACCTCTTAAAAGACTTTTATTAATAATTTTAAAAAAAAGCAAAAGAAAATCCCTAAGAATTAAAGAACCCTAATTAATAAGATCTATATATACTAATAATTATATATCTAAGATAGCCTTAGACTTTATTATTTCTAGCTTATCTAGATTATTTATTAACTTAAGATTATAATAAATTATTTTTATCCCCTTTAAGATTAGAAAATAACGCTAAGTATATAGCCGAGATAAATAAGCTAAGGACTCCTTTAGCTCTTATTAATAAATAGCTAATTCTTTCTATACTTATGCTAAGGATATATAATAAGCCTATAAAAGCTCCTTTACCGCGAGCTCTTCTATATTAATCTATTTCGCCTTAAAAAGAATTCTTAATACTATAAATAAATTAATTATAAGTGCCTATATTATAACTATAGAAAGGGACTTATAGGAATATAAAAAAACCCCTATTATATTATAAGAATAACCTAATTAGGTAACGTATATGATAAGCGAGTCGGACAGACAAGCGAGTCGGACAGCATACTGTGCAGCTAAACTAAGTAATTTTAAATTTTCTAAAACTAGCTATAAAATGTACTAAGGTCTAAAAAATCATTTCTAACTAAATTAGAGAAAAAGTCATGGGATAAGAATTTTTCTAGATTTTTTTAAAAAAAATTTAACTTGTTAATTTGAAAAGTTTTAAAAAAGACAGTGCGAATAAGCTTTTTCTTAATAACTATAGAGAAAAAAATATTCAAAATTTTAGAAAATTTCCTCATGTAAAAACCTATTTAATTACCCTAATTTGAAATTTTTAGCTACTTTAGGCCTAGTTTGAACTTTTAAGAATTTTCCTAAAATCGCGCTTTAAGGTGTATTTTACGATGTCCGGCTCGCTTGTCTGTCCGACTCGCTTATCATGTACGTTATATAAACTATATTTCTTATTATTATTAATTATCTTATAAATAACTCTATAGGCTTAATAATAAATATAAGATATTATAATAAAACTAATATATTTAATAAATTCTATAGAAATATAGTAATAATAAGTAAAATTAATAGATTTAAGATTATTAAATTTCTTTTATTTTTTAAAAATATAGCTAAATATTATATTAATATATATTAATAAAAAAATAAAGAAATAAGATATAAGACTAATTAGGTTAAGAGTAATAACTACTTATATAGCCTTAAGGATAAGACTAATAGAGGGGAGACCTTATATTATAACCTAGTATTAGACTAGGCAATCTAATAAGGTAAAAAGCTATTATATAATAAAAATAATATAAGAGTAAGTAAGACCTATTATAATATAAGTAAGTACTTATATATTATACTTACCTATAATAATATAAGGGCAATAAGTAAATAAGTATTATAGCTTCTACTCCGGTAAGTACTCTAAGTATATAAAATATACTTATTAGTACTTTCGTATATATTAGCTACCTTAGCTATTAATATAATTTAATTATACTTAATACCTTTAAGTATATTACTAGACGTAACTTATATTACCCTTTAAGGTTATATAATATTCTCCTCTACTAATATAAACTAGTATGACTAGTTTATCCCTTAGGAATCCCATGATCGTCACATATGGGTCCTTCCCTAAATTCTGCTATATCTCACCGCTCTATTATGACATGGTCGTGATAATATACCTTAACCTAACTAAATACAAATAGTTTTTCCATAGTAATGCTTAGGGCATTTCATATATACCTCGGGAATCTAACTGATTAGCAATATCACCGTTTTGAGTTACGGCAGAGGTCTTTTGGCCTCCCATTAAATCTGAGGATGTTTGTTTATCTGGTAATTGTCGTTGTTTTCGGTATCGCCGGAAGATTAAAAAACCCGCTGCACCAGCAACTAGTAAAACTCCTACTGCCGATCCAACCGCAATGCCGGCTACAGCCCCAGCCGATAGTCCCGTGTTAGATGAAGGGGATGGGAAAGTGGAAGAGGAGGCAGGGGGGTAAGAGGAATGGGAAGAAGCAAGGGAAGAGTACTCTCCAAGCCCACCAGCGGATGTCGTTTCTGGCACAAGGTCCTCTGTTGTGGGGGGTTCATCTACATACATGTGAGTATATTCTCTTTAATAGATGGCTTCATATTAGGAGTGACTAACCTTCGTCGCCGGAATGAGTTGATGCTCTGAGGAGATTCATTGTGCTAGTGCCTCTACCGCAACCGAGAAAGGGGGTCCATGTTGTTACGTCGAGGTCTTTATAGATCCTATGCGTAACACACTCCGCATCACTATAATAGTTAATAAATCCACAGCGAATTAAATAGAAAGCAACGAGGACGTACCATAAAACCTGATCGCCGTCGATTCCTAGCGCCGTTCTACCCGAGCACCGAGTATATATATCATCATATCCACATCCGCCGTAGCTGCTTTTTATTGTAAAAGGCTCGTTGATGCAAGAAACCCAATCTAGGAAAGTTTAGTAGCTGCGGTTAGGCGAAATATAATAACTGACAAGAGTCTCCCGCGGTTCCATTCTTGCCCATCCCGATGGAGTATTCATTCTTTGGAATCTGAGTAGTAACCAGAGAGTAGTATGACGTGGTTCTCCGTATCGAAATTGACTGGCGTTTGAGAAGATTCGCGGGCGGCAATGTAGGCGCTGGACCTGGGTTCGTTTTGGCGGCGGCGAGTGCCAGCAGCTGGGTGAGGAGAAGAGAGAGACTGCGCATGGTGGTCTACATGGAAAAAGCCCAGGTGATAACACCAGGCTCAGATCTGAATGGAATTAATTGGCCCTTAAATATTGATACTTAAGGGAGGGCGAATGTGTCGGGGTTTTGGCCTGTCCCCGCTGTGGCTGGCCACTCAACCAGGCATTGGTAGATTCCAGCACAGCTGAAAGTGCCCTGCAGGAGAATGACATAAGGCCAAGCCAATAGTCACTACTAGTTTCTCGGTGCATTATCCATGGTAAGGCCCCACAGGAGGCAAGGTGCTGGAGCCAGTCTTTGTGGTCAGGAATGCAGTCGGCTTCAAAGAACTCGAGTTCAAGGAGGGCAGGGCGGCGGCAGGAGGAGAGAAAGGCCCTTACTTGGGCCCGGCCCTCCCATCTGCTGATGCTGTGCAGATCAAGTCATCCAAAAGTGGTCGGAAATAGTCGGGCGTGCGCTCTCTTTCATATTCTACGTTGGAGAACTGTCTCACTTTCGGGCGGAACCCGCCGGATTAGGCAGACGTTGACTTGGCATGATCAGTGGCTGGGGAACACGGTTTCTTTCACGGCCTATATGACCTTTGGAAATTGCGCACTCGTCTCGAACGACGCGACAGTGAGCTCAAGTGTCGTAGAATGTGTAACCTGCCGTCGAGGAGTCATCGTACCATGATCAAATTGCCTGCCTTACACGTATGTGCGAAAGAAAAGTGGTACGTAAGTAACGCAAGGCTTGAAGGGCTACGAGCGGTTTCCATCAACGCGAGCATTGGCGAACATGGCTTGAGCTACATTATTTAGAATGACACCTAGCGGGGCTGTGAAAGAGGGCCCCACAAGTACCGACGGACAGGCAGGCATAATTCATCTTGGCATAGAAGTGTTCCGGCTTGGCTTAATACAGCCACCACCTTGATATTATTTATCACTGAATTGAGCAATACCGTGCTATTAATAATGAACTTGGCAATGTAATTGCAGGTGAAGCAGCGCAATGAGGTAAGTATCTAGTTAGTGAGACAAGCTAGGGGTCCCTACAAAGCACTCGTACAAGGTAACATCAAAGATAGGTATCTCACGCCTGATAAACGCCAAGCCATGAGGCTGCGCTAGTACGTTTGTTGTCTTAGTGCTCGCTTGGAGCTGAGATTTTAGCAGACGCCATGTTACGCCCTCTGGAGACTGGGAGGATAGTGGCGAAGTGAGAGAAGGGCTGGTTTCGAATATAAAAGATAATCTCTTTCCCCTAATCTAATCCTCCGCTTGGTGTAGCTGGATCGACAAGGGTAATCTCCAATGGCTGCTTTACGGCAATTTCAAAGACACAGAAGTTCCGATATTAAATTCTCAACCAAAATGCGAGCCCCTGCTCTTGGACTTTCCATGCTTGCTGCTGTCTGGGCCGGCTTTGCAGGGGGCATACATCACGACTATGGGCACACAAGATCAAACACGGCCGCCAAGTCAATTGAGGCCATTCTCAAAGGCAGGGCCAACTCTTGCGGCGACTTCCAGGGTATGTCGATGTTACGGAAAATTTCTTTACCTAAAACCTAGTAGAGGAAGGCCAAGAAAAGTAAGCTAACCAAGTCCCCAAACGCAGCTGAGTGTGGCGACTATGCGTGCTGTAGCCTTGACAAATTTTGCGTAAGTAGTACCCTTAGCCAATTGCCTAACCTTGGCCTATCTCTCAACTGACCTGGCCTCCCTAATTGACAGTGCGGGTCTAAATGCTGCAATTCATCCGCCGAATGCGAGTACGACAATGATGGAAACGGGTTTTGCATCACTTGCGGTTCCGATGAGTACATCTGTGGGGCAACCTGTGCACCCAAAGGCACCGAGTGCTGCGGGTTTGGGAAAGGTTACTGCGCTGAGGATGAGGACTGCTGCGGTAGCTCGTGCTGCGCGAAAGGCCAGAAGTGCCTCCAGGACGGGGATGACCTGGTCTGTGAGCGCAGTGGGAGCGAAGGCAAGGCGCCTGGCAGAGCGGCCTTGCTTGCTATTGGGCTGATGGGGTGTTATATAGTAGCTATCTAATTACTTATTATGACGATTGGGTGTTTCCCAAGGGCTAAACCGATCGTGCTGAGTTATATTAGTAACAGAGTCTAGTAGCTCTTATTAAATAAGGCTATATATATAATAGTTATAAGATTCCTAAGACATAATTAATTATACCAGGTATATATCTAATAATATATTTAAAACTAATCAATATAACTAAGTTAATATAAATAATAAACGAGTGCACCGGATAAGTAAGTATACCACTTTGAAAGTTCCTAGGATTTATACTCTTTTAACTTCATAGCTATTTTATATCTATTTTTAGAGACTTAAGATTTAATTAATTTAGGTTATACAGTATGCTAGTATACTTACTTGTCCGGTGCACTCGCTTATTATATACGTTATATTAATAATTAAAGTAATTATTATAACATACTTAATATACGAGCGCCGCTGTTACATGTCAGAAGGCAGTTACAAAAGGCTCTTAGTATAAACGGCCTCTAGTAACTGTATTCCAGCTATCTAGTCTAGAATGCTATTTATATTAAAGATAAATAAGAAAGAAAGAAGTTCTCAAGTATATCACGACCTGGACATACCCAGAGTCACGTGTCAAACGTACCCACAATATCCGCCTAATCCGCGTCTAGGTTAAGCCGCTCACTCTGACGACCGTGAGCGGTCACATACTAACGTCCAACCCCTAACAACTAACCACCTATTTTATCACGACCCAGTATTAGACCGGGCGGTCTAATAAGGCAAAAAGCCACCACATAATAAAGACGACATAGGAGTAAGTAAGACCCACTATAATATAAGTAAGCACTTATACGCCGCGCTTACCCGCGATAGTATAAGAGCAATAAGTAAGTAAGTATTATAGCTTCTATTCCAGTAAGTACTCTAAGTATATAAAATATACTTATTAATACTTTCTTATATATTAGCTACCTTAGTTATTAATATAACTTAGTTATACTTAATACCTTTAAGTATATTATTAGATATAACTTATATTACCCTTTAAGGTTATATAATATTCTCTTTTATTAATATAAACTAATATAATTAATTTATCTCTTAGGAATCCTATAATTATTATATATTAATAGCTCTTATTTAGAGGATTATTTATATTACCTTAAATAATATTAAATATAATAGCTACTTAGATTACTCCTAGGAATAACCCTTAATAGGTTTTACTTATTAATTATCCCCTTATATTTATTATATTTATTTTAGCTAACGCTAAGGATAAGGACATAAATAATATAGAAAGCTCTAATAATAAAGAAATTAAATAGCTCTAAGCCTAGATTATTATTATAAGTATTAAAATAAATAGGCTTTATAACCTTATTAAGAGAATAAGCTAGATTTAATGCGATTAAAATATATAATATATTAATAATACCTAGAGGCTTAATAATATTATTATTACTATTATATAGGGAAAGGATATAAGAGAAATCCTAAAATTAGACCCCCCGGAGAAATTTAATAAAACCGCTTATAGGCTATTAATATTTCTTATATAGCTATATATATTTATAATATATTACCTTATATAGTTTATTATAATATCTAATAAGGTCTAATATATTATAAGATAATTAATTAAGAATACTATAGCCTAGTTTAAACTTATTATAAAGGAATACCTTATTAAATTATTTATTAAATTATCCCCTTAGACTATAAACCTCTACTCTAGCTTTAAGACTTTTAAAGCTATATTTTAATAAGCCTTTAGAATAATAAATAAAAAGTCTTAAGCAGAAAGAAATATTAAAATACTCTAATAGACTTACTTTATATTAAAATATAATATTAAGTATTTCTAGCTTACCTTAAAGCTTAATTAAGATTAAGAACCCTTAATATCTTTTTTCTTTAATAGACTTAAGAAAGAAATATAAGCTAAGCTATATAAAGAAGATTAACCCTATAGCCTTATTAATTATATAAGTAAAGCTATTAAATTTAATAAATAATAATTCTCTTAGAAGAAATTATAGAACCCTAAGTTTAAGAGTAATAAGGTTAATACCCCTTAGTTTAATACTAACTAGGGATATACTTAAATTAATACCTCTTATAGAATATAACCTAGACCTATATAACTTAGTAGCGCTTAATAAAGGCCCTTAATTATTAAATATTACTATTACTATAAGAAAGGCTATAAGGCTAATATATATAAAAAAAAAATATATAATATCTAAGAAAGATATTATTAACCTAAGCTATAATAATTATTACCTAAAAGAAAGAGATAAATAAGGTTTATAGAAATTAATAATAAACCCTAAATAATTATCTAGATTACTAAGACCCTTAGTATAATATATATAGGATATAATAATATTAGCCTCTATCCCGGAGAGATAATTATACCTTATAATTAAATATACTTTATAAAAGAATAATTTAAATATAATAATAAACCTTAGAAAGGAGAATATTATATAATTATATTACCCCCTAAAGTAAGATAATTTTATTTTATTAATAAATTAAAATAATAATTATTATTAAAACCTATTAATAAGCTAGCTAAGGCCTAAGGCGCGAGGATTATTATAATTACCTAATAAACTAAGCGCTATAACTAAGACCCTAATTATAGCTTAGTAATAGAAATATAATAATAACTAGCTATTACTTAGATCTAAAACTAATATAATTTAAAGATAAATAATAAATTATAGAAAGAAAAATATTATTTATAGCTTTATAATAAATAAGGTAATTAATATTAAAATACTCTTAGGGAATAATATATCTAAATAGCCCGAGAGTATATAGATATAGCGAATATATAAGATATCTATATCTATATACTATATTAAGTAATAGCTAAAGATCTTAGACTCCTTCAAGTACTATTCGGCATATAAGATAATATCTAAACCTATCCTATATATAAAGAATACTTTAATATCTTATAGATATTATATTATTATTATAAATATAAAGAATACTTAGAGAAAAAATAAAAAAATAATTATTTTTTAATCCCTTTACCTTATTAGCCTAATAATAAATTATACCTCTAATATAAATAAAAAGATATAAAATATATTATTAATATAAATCTATTTTTATTATTACCTTATAATATAATAAGGGATTATATAAAATAACTTAAGAATATAAGTAATATAACTATAAGATTAATAAATAATAAAAATAAATTATTAAAATAATATAAGAAGACTAAGAAGCTATATTTATTATAAAAGATAATAATATAGATATAAGGGATATTCCTATTAGGGTATATTATAAAGAAATAATTATAGGCTCTTAACCCTAACCCTAACCCTAACCCTAACCCTAAAAAATCGATTTAAGTAAATAGCTAAGGAAAGATTTAATTTCTTTATATAAAATAAAAAACCTAGAGATAAGAAATAATATTAGAAAATCTAATTATACCTTAGAGATAATTAAGGACCTATAAATAAACTCCTCTAAGACTATGCTGATTATATTAGGCATAAGGAATTTAATAATACTAACTAATAAGTAAATACTAGCTTCTAGGAATAATAAGATAAGATAAGAGATAATTATAACTATAAGGTATATATAGATAGTAAATATAAATTTAATTACTTTAGCTATACTATATAAATATTAAAAAACTAATTACCTTATTTAATATAGGGCAATAAGTAGAAAAATAAGGGAATAAATTATTTAAGAAGGCCCTTTATTTTATAAATAGAGAATATAAGCGATAATACTTAGAATTAAGAGTATAAATCAAAGGGGAATAATTAAATACTTTAGTAAATAATAGAGCTAAGTAGAATTATTTTAATTTAGTAATAGTAAATAAGCTTAGGCTACTATAAAGGCATAAATAAGAGCCCTATATAATATATAACCTCGAAGGAATACCTTTTAATTATAATAATAGAGTTATTAATTATAAGATTAATTACCTTAAAGTTTTTATTAAAAGAAAGAACTAAGGAATCTTATTTAATATTATATTAAACTAGAGCTATAATCTTATGCTTAGGTACCTATAGTTATAATATTATAACCTATATTTTAATTAGAGAATTAATTAAATATTCTCTTATAATACTAAGATATCCTTTATATTAAATAATAACTTAAGATATAGATCTTAAATTTTTACCTATAATAGAGAAGTTAGGTAGAAGTAAATATAAGATACCTCTTTACTTATAGGGATAAAATATAAATATTATAATAAATAGAAATAATAATAATAATAAATAATTATATAAATTATATAATAGTTCTATATATTAGAAAAAGACCTTAAGAGGCCTAAGAAAGATAACCTAGAAGAAAAATAACTTAAAGATATATCCTAGTAATATAAAATCTATAAATAACTCTTTATAGAAGAACTTAAAATAGGTCTATTAGAATATATCTTATATAACCTTAAGATTAAGTTTATTAATAAGAAATAACCTAGCTTTAATAAACTTTATTTACTTAATAAAGTATAATTATTAATATTAAAAGAATATATTAAAGATATAATATAAAAAAGATATATTAAGGAAAGTAAATTATCTATTAAATACCTTATTATATTTATTTTAAAGAAAAATAATAAGCTTTAGCTTTATATTAATTTTAAAATATTTAATATTATTATAATTAAGGATTATATATTATTACCTTTTATTAATAAATTAAAAGATTAATTTTTTAAAATAACATATTTTATTATATTTAACCTTAAAAGAGCCTATAATCTTATTTAAATTAAGGAAAGATATAAATAGAAAATTACTTTTTATATTAAATATAGACTATTTAAGTATTTTATTATGCCTTTTAGACTTATTAATATACTTATTATATTTTAATAAATAATTAATAATATACTATAAGAATACCTAGATATATTTATTATATATTACTTAGATAATATCTTTATTTTCTTTAAAATAAAAGAAAAATATATAAAATATATCTATAAGGTATTATAAATACTATAAAATATTAAGTTATTAATAAAACCTAAGAAAAATAAATTTTATACCTTAGAGGTAAAATTCCTTAGATATATTATCTCTTATAATAAGATATATATAGACCCTAAGAAAGTTTTAATAATTAAGGATTAAAAAGAATTTACTAATATTAAGGAAATATAAGCCTTCCTTAGATTTATTAATTACTATTATAGATTCCTTAAAGTATTTAAGAAGATAATTATATTATTAATAGAACTTATAAAAAAAAATAAGACCTTTATATTTAAGAATAAAGTAAAAGAATCTTTTAATAAAATTAAAAGATTTATCTTAAGTAAATTAATACTTAAGATATTTAATTTATCTTAATTAATTAAACTTAAAACTAATACCTTAGACTTTACCTTAGGCGCCTAAATTAAATAATAAAATAATAAAGGATTGTTATACCTAATTATATTTTATTTCTATAAGCTATATAAAATAAAACTTAATTACCTTATCTATAATAAAGAATTCCTTATAATTATTAATACTTTTAGGGAATTTAGGTATTACCTCTTAGGAAGCCGCTATTAAATTAAGGTTTATATTAATTATAAGAATATCTTTTACTTTATAATAACTTAATAACTTAGTAAATAATAATTATAATATATTAAATATCTATCTAAATTTAATTATATTATTATTTATATTAAAGGGATAAAAAATAAAAAAGTAGATATTATTAGCTATAGACCTAACCTATATATAAGAAAGATTAAAATTAAAGAATAATTATTATATTTTACTCTTAAAGGATATCTTTAATAAAAGACTAATAATAATAATAAATAAATTAAAAAACTTATATTATTACCTAAATACCTTAAATTTATTAAGAAATATAATAAATAAGAAATTAATTATATTAATTATATATAACGATATAATTATAAGGAAAATAAATTCTTTACCTTTAAAAGGAAAATTATTATCCTTAGTAAGGTATTTCTATAAATCTTTAGATATTATTATAATAAATTTCCTTATAATAGAGATTATATACTTATATTTAATATTATAAACTAAGTCTATAATAATTACTTATTTAAAGAAAAAATCTAAGGCGCTATATAATATTATAAGAAATATAACCCTAATTAAACTCTTAGAATAACCTACTTAGTAAAATAAGGTAATTTATTCCTTATTAAAATCCTAAAGTATAATAAATAATTATTAAATAATTAGAAAACTAATAAATAATAAATACTAAAGGAATTATAATATAACTTTATATATAAAATATATAAATATTAACTTTATAGATACTAAGGAATTAATAAAACCTTAGAATAAATTAAAATAATATATATATTTCTTAATATAAAAAAGATAATTATAATTATTACTAATTAATATAACTTTTATATAAGAATTAAGGTATAATACTATAAACCTTATAATAAATTATAACCCTTATTAATACCTTAGTTACTATAAGAAGCTATTATAATAGATTTTATTATTAAATTACCCTTATTAAAAGAATTAATAATTAAAAACTTCTATAATAATATTCTTATTATTATAAATAGACTTATAAAATTTTCTTATTTTATATCTTATAAAGAATTAATAATAGCTAAAGAATTTATTTATCTCTTTTACTTTTATATTACTAAAATATATAATATATTACTTAAGATTATTATTAATTAAGGATTATTATTTATATCTAAGTTTTAATAAAGCCTTATTAAATACTTAGGGATTAACTATAAACTCTTTATTATATACTATAAAGAGATAAATAAATAAATAGAATATATAAACTAGATATTAAAATAATACCTTTAATACTATATTAACTATAAATAAATTAATTAAGTTAAGAAACTATTAGCCGCCTAGCTAGCCTATAATATAGCTATAAATAAAAATATAAAGACTATATTAGCTTATATTAACTTTAGATTTATATTAGATATTTACTAATAATTATAAGATATTATTATTAACCCTAAAGTAATCCTTATTAGTAATTAGCTCTATAACCTATATAGAGAGATAAAAATAAAATTCGAATTTATTAAGAATAAAATAATAAACTATATAAATAAAAAAAGGATTAAGAGATTAACCTTCTTAGAGGGAAATATAATCTACCTTATAATAAAAAATATTAAAATAAAATAATAAAATAAAAAACTTAACTATAAATATATTAGACTATATAAAACTAAATAAAAAATCTTAAAATATAACTATAAATTAGACTTATTACCTAGGGTTAAGCTCTATCTAATCTTTTATATCTTATTACTTAAGTCTATATAAAATATTATCTAAATTAAAATTAATAATAATTAGCTAAAAGCTAAAATTAATAAATTAAAAAAATATATTATAGAAATTATCCTCAATATAAATAAAATTAATAATAAAATAATATATTTTATTAAATAAAAGAATTACCTTAACTCTAAAAATATATAAGAATTATTAAAGTACCTCATAGGTATATAATACCTCCTAAAAGACTTTTATTAATAATTTTAAAAGAAAATAAGGAAAAATCCCTAAGAGTTAAGAAACCCTAATTAATAAGATCTATATATACTAATAACTATATATCTAAGATAGCCTTAGACTCTATTACTTCTAGCTTATCTAAATTATCTATTAACTTAAGGTTATAATAAGTTATCTCTATCCCCTTTAAGATTAAAGAATAATATTAAGTATATAGCTAAGATAAATAAGCTAAGGACTCCTCTAGCTCTTATTAATAAATAATTAATTCTTTTTATATTTATACTAGGGATATATAATAGGCCTATAAAAGCTCCTCTGCTATAAGCTCCTTTATATTAATCTATTTTGCCTTAGAAAGAATTCTTAATATTATAAATAGGTTAATTATAAGCGCCTATGCTATAACCGCAGGAAAGAACTTATAGGAATATAAAAGAACCCTTATTATATTATAAAAATAACCTAACTAGGTATATAAATTATATTTCTTACTATTATTAATTATCTTATAGATAGCTCTATAGGCTTAATAATAAGTATAAGGCATTATAATAAAACTAATATACTTAATAAATTCTATAAAAATATAATAATAATAAGTAGAATTAATAAGTTTAGGATTATTAGATTTCTTTTATTTTTTAGAAATATAACTAGATATTATATTAGTATATATTAATAAAAAGATAAGGAAATAAGATATAAGACTAATTAGGTTAAGAGCGATAATTACTTATATAGCCTTAAGGATAAGACTAATAGAGAGAAGACCTTATATTATAACCTAATATTAGACCGGGCGATTTAATAAGGTAAAAAGCTACTATATAATAAAGACGATATAAGAGTAAATAGGACCTACTATAATATAAGTAAGTACTTATATACTATGCTTACCCGCGATAATATAAGGGCAATAAGTAAGTAAATATTATAGCTTTTACTCCGGTAAGTACTCTAAGTATATAAAATATACTTATTAGTACTTTCCTATATATTAGCTACCTTAGCTATTAATATAACTTAGTTATACTTAATACCTTTAAGTATATTATTAGATATAACTTATATTACCCTTTAAGGTTATATAATATTCTCCTCTATTAATATAAACTAGTATAACCGGTTTATCCCTTAGGAATCCTATGATCGTTATATATTTCCATAATAATACTAAGGTCATGCGATCGCGATAATTAATTAATAACTAATAACGGGAAGCTATATCAATCTAACTTTTTAATTAATTAAGGTTCAGATAGAATATATACTTTTAATTAGCTTATTTTATCTTAGAAACCCTTATAGCGGTCCTACGCGGCTATATAATCTTAAGTATCGCCTTATAAGCTTTCTTACTTATAAGAACCTTTATAAACTTAGCGTTATTACTAAAGATAATTTTTTCCTTTTCTTTAGTCTTAATTCTTTATTTTAATACTTTGATATTAATATTTCTTTTGCTTATATCTATAATATAATATTATTATTATAATAATACCTCATTTTCCTTATAAGCAGCGATATAACTAGAGGGATCTTAAAGGTTAAAGAGATTATATTAAGTGCCTATTTTACCTATGCTATTAAGCGAGGAGTCCTTAGAGGATATCTAGAAGGACTTTCTATAGGCATAGGCAGCGTTTTAGGCCTCTTAGGTATCTCTATAACTATTAAGCTTATTAGGACCCAGGCCACGCTAACTAGCTATAATCCTAAAGCCTTTTAGCCTACTATAATATTATCTTTAGTAATTACTTTAACTTAGGCCTTATAATAATCAATAAGGAAGGTTATCTTACTAATTAGTATTAAGTCTGCGATAGAGGAGAGGTTAGAAAGAAGGCGATAGTACGCGGTCTTTAGAGGACTAAAGATAGTAATATTAAGGGGCTAGAGGATATAAGAAAAGTAAGAGATAAGGAATAAAAGATAGATATTATTATTATAGTACTTAAAGAAGAATTCCTTAGTTATATAACTATTATAACTATTAAGAATAAAGAGTTATAATTCCCCGGGGTCCTTAGGCATTATTTCTAGGATAAATATATTATATAGCTATTAAAGCGCGATCTAATTATTTATTTACCCTTTCTTAGAATATATAAAGTTCTAATCTTTAAGAAAGTTAATATTATAAGAGAATTATTATTATTAAATTAATCTACCTTTAAAAATTACTAAGGGCTTTAAGACTCTCCTTATTGCCGAGATATACTTAAGAATTAATATCTAAGACCTTAAATTAAGCTATTTTAAAAGTAATAATTTCTTTTCTACTTAACTAAAGATAAGATTATTAAGTTTAATCCCTTTTATTATATTAATTTTATTTATATTATAATAATACTTTTATTTAATCTTCTTAATAGGCAGTATTATTAGAAGTATAAAGAAGGCCTTAATTAATTTAATAAAAGTACTATAATAGTAATTAGAGTTAATATTCTTACCTTTAAGTATTTTTATATCTAAAAAATATATTAGAAAACCTTTAAGCTAGTATTTTCTAATATTATCTTTAAAGCTATTATATATAGCTACCTTACTAATAAAGTCTCTAACTTATGAGTAAAAAATAAGGTAGCCTAGGTTATATTAGATAAGAATCTAATCTTATGGCTTTCTTTCCTACCGTAGCGTAAGCTTTTGCCGGGCCTTATTATACTCTTTTCGCGGATTATAGCTATAAATTCGTCCCTTGAAGATAGAACGTAGTATCCTATACGCGTTAGCGGCCTTATTTATTGAAATGCCATCTATATATATCTATAACGCATCTTGCATATTCTATTCGGTCCATTCGGGCATGGCGAAAACGATATAAAAGTCGGCTTAGCGATAACTTTAATGTTAGTTAAGAAATCGCGGTCTAAAGATGTGGCTTAATGGTATTGCAAGGTGGAAAATGGGTGGTCGGTTGTGGGAGGTTGGACGTTACTCACCATGAGCACAATGAGCGATCCCAACTCGCTCACTTAGACCTCGGCGACCTGCCTAGTATATAGAACACGCTCGTTAGCACTTTCTTATGTACAAGCTACCTCAGCTATCAATACAACTTAGTTACACTCAATACCTTTGAGCACATTACCAGACGTGACCTATACCCTCTGCCTCGGAGTACGCTACCTGATCCTCTGCTAACATAAACCCAGCACGACCGGTTTATCCCTTGGGAAATACCCTCTCGTCACAAAGTGCCCCTGAGCTATGGGACAATTTCCCATCCCTGGCGCGCACGAGCTCAGTACGTCTTGCGGCACAGCCGCAAGGATATGGGCCCTGGCCTGTGACATATAGTCTATTCTTTTCTTTCTATCGTGGCGTTCTTGACCCTGTTGGAAAAGTTAGTTTTTCAATCTTACTTTTACTATAGGGAGTTGCTAAACGTACCTAGATATGCATCTGTGAAATTAAGAAGCAAAATAATTATGAAAACCATTGGAAATATTTGCCCAAACCCCCAGTCGGACTCACTGTTACTGATAGATTCCTGCAGGGTCAAGGTCGGCACGTCTACCACAATGCCTCGATTGCTTTTCTTTGCAATGTAAATATCGTAAATATCCCATGGGATAAAAATAAGAACAAATGGCAAATCCATTATATGGCTGGGTAGCAGAAAGAGCACCACCCCGTAAATTGGCGGTACATAAAACAACCAGATACATCCGATGATAATGGATGCAATTCTTGATCCTCTGCGTCGTACCAGGTGCTGGGCTGCTGTTGGGATTGATATTGCAAGACGAACCAGCCATATATCGAAAATATAGAGCCATCGGTCCAAATAAGCATGTACTCGAAACGGCGTTGATATAATCCAGACGAAAGACTGAGAAACCCAGAAAAGGTTGATATATATCCAAAAAGTAAACGTGAACCGGTCCGACATGTCCAGGTGAGTGCTGAAACATTGTGGCGTGTGACTCTTCTCTGCTTCCCACGTCACCTCCAACGCCCGGAAACGGTCGAGGATAAGACAAGTCCAGCACATCCACAATGCCCAGGTGACACCAGCGAGAATGGTTCGCGGGATCAATCTGTATCTTTCCGCCTCGTTGTATCTGATTTTGTGGTAGACCTGGGACGCAGCGCCAAATCCCATTATCGCCAGATCAGCTAAAATCCAGGCGATCCAGAGATGGTAATTGGGATATGCATCGATGTCGGAGAGCAGGTTGACCAACGATGAGATAACAATGCCCAATGCGGAAATGAGGTTCGTGTCGGCAATCGAAATCAAGAGCTCGTCCCAAGATGTCATACTCTCCGAGTAAAACGGTAACATAGCAGTTGAAGGCTGTCCGCTTCTTGCATCATGGTATATATTCTTGGTCTTTGCCAACCATAGTCGCAATGAAAATAGCATACCCATAGATGCATTGACAGCCAAGGTTGCAATTGTCTATAGCATAAGTCAGAGAGCCGGAATACTTCATTACTGCACTTAGTAAAAATGAACTAACCCCCCATCCTGCAATGTCGGAGTTAGCTTGGATCTGGCCATGGCACCATCCGTCATTTGTCACGCTATCAGCGTCTGATGCCATATTTGCAAGAGTATCAAGATAGCAAAATGGGGCGAAAAGGGTTCCGATGAGTGGTTGTATGAAACTCTAGTCCAGCAATTCGCGATGTTTGAGAAGGTTTTCTGAGGCTTGAAATTTCAAGGGCAGCTTAGTCCTGTTTATAACAATACCGCGCATCATCAGCCACTAACGAGGCTGCCTAGGTGGAGATGATGATGTCTCAGCCTGTCAGCTGATCGGCGGCCTCTTGGCTGTGTGCATCCAGGGGGGCCGAGTTAAATCGTTCAATTCACAAGGGGAAGATGATTTGGGGTGCCAAGGCTATTCAATTGATCAACTGGTTGTTGTTCCGGTCGATGATGATGATGATCGATGTCCTTCAGGCGGGGTTCTCCCCCTTTTCCCCTCCTTTTAGGTCACATGACAGGACTCCAGCCTCATCCGTGCCTTGAGGAACGAAAGGCCTTTTGAACGCGCCGCCACCCCTTTGAACGCGCCACCAGCCCGCCACTTCCCCCCTCGAAATCCCCCCTCCTCATTGGCCTAAACCGGGATCTGGTACTCGATCAAGCTCGTCTGTGGGTCGTCCTTTTGAAAACCCGCTGTGATTGGTGGGTGGCCCTCGCTGACACAGGGGGGCCGGGAAAACGTCACGTCCGACGTCATGTCTCTGGATACAAGTCCATCTTGCGCAGCGCTGCTGTCAGATCAATTAAATCAGATCAGGACTCATATCTAATCTAAACTAATAATTTACCTTCTATATATAATATAATTGATTAATTAATAGATATTTAATATATTATAAGTTATATAAAGCTATCCCTGGCTTCGGTACCCTGCCCTTAGCTCTAACTAGCCTTATTACTTAAGTATAGTCCCCATAGAGTAATATACTCTCCCCTAATCTAATTCTTTAGTAATTAGACCGACTTAATACTTAATCTAAGTAGTAAATACCTCTGCGAGGTAATTATAAGCTTTATAAGACTAAATACTCTCTTATAATTAGTTACTATAGCTAGAATAATAAAGATATCTAATATAAATCTACTTAAATATAGAAAAGTATTCTTATAATCGATCTATTATTAAATAAGGTTATTTATTTAGTTTAGTTTAAGCCTATAGTATTATTTAAGCTTATTACTTATTACTAAAAGCTTAGGCTACTAGCTTTTTATTTATTACTTAAACCTATTTTTC
Source organism: Fusarium sp. LHS14.1 (assembly GCA_025433615.1). NCBI lineage: Eukaryota > Fungi > Ascomycota > Sordariomycetes > Hypocreales > Nectriaceae > Fusarium > Fusarium sp. LHS14.1. Next base: position 3,516,452 of record CM046483.1, on the reverse strand, counting down.
TTATATTAAGGTATTAATAATAGCGTAATAAAAATACTTGCCTTAGATATATTATTAGTATTTAAGTATTAATACTTAAAGTAGTTTTTAATATTATCTTTTATATTTTAATACTATTATAGCTACTCTAGGGAGGCCTAATTAGCCTTTAGCTATTAGAGACTAAGGTCTAGGTTTAAAATAATAAAGGCTATAAATAGAGGCAATTACCTAAGGAGGGTATAATACTTATTAAGCTTAATCTAAGTATTATTAATACTCGCCTTAATACCTATATACTCTTAACCCTCTATATTAATAATAATACATATAGAGCGAGTATTACTCTATAAGTAATTATTTTAAGAATATATAAGGAAGGTATCTTCTTTAAATTATAGGCTAATATATAGATAAGCTAGAAGACCTATATCGCAACGGCGGCGTAATAGTATAATCTTATACCCCTAAAGCTATAATAATAGTCGCGGCTAGTATAAGGGCTACTCTTAGGTTTAGCTAACTACTAGTAACTACATAGATATTAATTTTATACCTATAATTAGCTTAGGCTCTTTTTCTTAGCTTCTTTACCTTATTTTTATAGCTAGATAAGCGGATTTCTTATTATAGAGAGCCTATTAATCTTTAAGATATTCTAGAATAAACTCTATCCCTATTATAACCTCTTAGAGCTAATTATAACCCCTACTTTTACCCTATCCCTATATTCTTATTATTATATTATAAATTAGCTCTAAGATATAAAGAACTTTCCTAAGGACCTTTTAATTATTAAAGATTAAGATATTAATAATAAAAACCCTTTTTAAAGTATTTAATTTTAGCCCTAACTCTTAAATAAAGCTATTAAGCTTAGATTACTTAATTAAGGTATATTTAATTATTATATAGGTTAAATTCTATCTTATAATATTATTCTATATAACTTTAAGCTTAGCTATTAATTCTTATATAAGCTTATATATTTTTACCTCTTTTTATTCCTTAATATATACTTTAAATACTTTAATATATTATAAAAATACTTAAATAAACCTGATTATATTATAAAGCTTCTTAATTAGACCCTTAGCTCGCTAATATTTAAGGTCTTTTTAATTTACTTTAATATATTATAAGGCTTAAATTAAAATTTAAAAAAAGCTATATTATCGCTATAAAGAAAAGCTTAGGCAATAAAATTAAAAATTATAAAAGACTAAAGAATAGAGGCAATATAGTCTTTAAAAACTATAGGGTAGATAACTTAGATAGGAGGTAAATAGGCAGTGGAATTAGTCTTAATAAATAGCTATGAGGCTAGATAGCAAGGCATAGGGTAGGAAAAGTTAAGAGTAAAAGAGATAGAAGACATAAAAAGAAAACTAGCTTCTTATAGGTATATGAATTATGTGTATTAGTTGAAGATCTAAGGAGCTAATTCTAAGAGAGGGCTAATAGCTTATATAGCTAATTAATCGGAATTTATTAGTCTGATTCGGATGAAGGTTATACTACCGGGTAGCTCTAAATCCGGGCTTTCCGACGGTATTGGTTTCACTAAGAACGGATAACTAGAAGCCGAGTTATACATTATTCCAATATAAAACTTCTAGAGTTTTAAACTAGGATATTTAAAACCAGATAGAAAATACCCATTGGAAAGGGCACGGCTTTAACGGCTTTATCGGGCTCTTTGAAGAGCCCTAAGTCCGAAGTCACGTGACCTTCCTACTTAGGAAATAGAGCTAAATATAGCCGAAATAGACTATCTTATAACTCCCTAATATCTTGCTTATCTAAGCATATATCGCTTAGGTAAGCATATAAGTGGATAGCGCATAAGCTTAAGTATGGGGTATTTAAATCCTACGCTTATATCTTATAAGCCTATTTTTCTAGAATTTTATTTATAAAAGACCTTCTTATTATAAGGACTTTTATAAAAATATACCTAAAGTATTATATCTTTTATAGCTCTATATTTACTTAAATTATTAAGGTATTAAGACTTATATAAAGGCTTTATAAATAAATATTATTATTAATTATATTATTATAAATTAAGACCTTAAGCTTTAAGTTAATCCCTTAATCCTAAATAATATTTGTTATAATATATATAATTTTCATACTAATATAAGACTTAATTTACCTCTAGAAAATAAATAATTAGCTTTAATATAAATTATCTTAATTAATAAAATAACTAAAGATTAAAATAAAAGCTTACTTATTTAAAGAGGTCTAGAGATTAAAGCTAATATATATCTAATTTATTAAAGAAACAAAATATACTAATTATAGCCTAAATTTCTCTTATAACTTTCTTTTTAATAACTTTTAAATATAAGATCTTATATACTTTCTCGTAAATAGAATACTATATAAAATAATAAGGGTAAATAATTAATTAATAATAATAAAGATCTTCTCGAGAAAAGAGCTTAAAGCTCCCCTATCCTCGATCTAACTTCTAAAAGAAGATAATAATAAAGGTTAAGGCCTTATAGCCCTAACCCTTTTTCTATATATAGGAAATTACCTAATAGCCTAAAATGGCCTAATATGCCCTCCCCCTAACTCATAGCTCCCTATAAGGCTTTAATATCTATCCTTCCAGTTCCTAAAAAGCCTTATTAATATTAAATACCCTCTTATACCTATTTTAGCCTATAACCTCCCTAGATAGATTTTATACCCTCTAGAATACTTATAAACTATTTAATTAATTACCTTAGTTCCTCTATTACTTCTTTATTCTTTTATCTTTACTCTCCCTTAAGGCTATAGCTAGGGCTTATAGCTAAGCGGCGGCTTATATAATATTATCCCACTAAGATAGTTTTATAAGACCTATTAATATATAGGTTATATAATTCTTAGTTAATAATTATTATATATATTAGCTTATTACCTCCTTAAGCTAGCCCTTTAGACCTAGAAGCCTTTATATAATCTTTATAGCTAAGCCTAACGTATATGATAAGCGAGTCGGACAGACAAGCGAGTCGGACAGCATACTGTGCAGCTAAACTAAGTAATTTTAAATTTTCTAAAACTAGCTATAAAATGTACTAAGGTCTAAAAAATCATTTCTAACTAAATTAGAGAAAAAGTCATGGGATAAGAATTTTTCTAGATTTTTTTAAAAAAAATTTAACTTGTTAATTTGAAAAGTTTTAAAAAAGACAGTGCGAATAAGCTTTTTCTTAATAACTATAGAGAAAAAAATATTCAAAATTTTAGAAAATTTCCTCATGTAAAAACCTATTTAATTACCCTAATTTGAAATTTTTAGCTACTTTAGGCCTAGTTTGAACTTTTAAGAATTTTCCTAAAATCGCGCTTTAAGGTGTATTTTACGATGTCCGGCTCGCTTGTCTGTCCGACTCGCTTATCATGTACGTTATTGTTTTTTTTATTAAGGTATTTTTATTATTATTCTCTAAAATTAAATAAATAAATTATTTAATACCTTAGATTTTTGATATAATGTCTAAGATATAAGGTCTCTTATCTTTATATTATCCTTAGTTATAATTAATTATTATCTAATTAATTAATTTATTATTTTTTATACTTTTATCTTTATTTATTTCCCTTTAGAACTTAATAATAAGCTTAATTATATATATTTAAAGCTACTTTTTAAGGAAAAGTAAAAATACTTTAGGGTATTTAATAAGAGAGATTAAAGAAATTTACTTAGAGTCTAAGGATCCTTTACCTTCTTAAATAATACTAAAATAATAAACTTACCTATTATTAATATTATTAATAAAGGAAATTATAATTATTTAATTAATTTCTTATAATTTAATACTAGGTTTATTAGCTTTTTTACTATAGCCTTTAACCTTAGATTAGGTACCTTAGAATTTAATAAGGAACTTAATATAACAAGTTCCCTACCCTTAAAGATTAATATATTATTTTTAATCTCTAGGTCTTAGCGCTTATATTATTTAATTAGATTATTAAGTATATCTATAAGGGTTAGGGTTATATTAATAGCTAAAAATAGCTTCATTCCTTAAGGAAGTTATACTTAATTACTAGGGTTTATCCTTAGGGCTAAAATTAAGTAATTAATAATCTAATTATTAATAATATTAATAGATTCTAGCTCTATAAGTATATAACCTCTTATATTAATATAGAGCTATTTTATAGCTTTTAGTTTATTAAGGAAACTTAGGCTATATTTAACTTTATTTATATAGGCTAATTAATACTTTATAATAAGCTTTCTCTTAGCTTTATATAAATAATAGCTATCTCAAATCTTAATCTTATTAATAATTATAATTTAAAAAATACCTTTAAATATATCTATATTATTATTATATATAATATCTTTAATTTACCTTATTTAACTCTAAGAGTCTAATATCTAATTATAGACTAATAAATTAAATACTTTAGCTAGCTTATTCTCTTTTTTATTAATTTCTAGGATTATAAGTATTATAACTAATATATCCTATTATTTATATAATTATACTTAATACCTACCGCAGGGACTAATTACTAAGGATTATACTTAGATTACACTAAGATATTATAATCCCTTAATAATCCTAATAAGATTAATAATAGATTATAACTAAAGACTATTAAGCTAATATAATCTAATTAAAATATCTTTATATATAATATATACTTATTAATACTTTCTTATATATTAGCTACCTTAGTTATTAATATAACTTAGTTATATTTAATACCTTTAAGTATATTATTAGATATAACTTATATTACCCTTTAAGGTTATATAATATTCTCCTCTATTAATATAAATTAGTATAACTAGTTTATCCCTTAGGAACCCTATAATTATTATAATAAGAGGGTAAAGCTAAGTAAATATATGTATATCTAATCCTATTAGCCTCATTAGGGTCTAAAAGAGGTAAAATAAAAATAAAAGGCTATATTTTTATATTTTTTATTATAGAGTTAATAAGATTATATAAAAATTAAAGTTATAAACTTAATTAGCTATTATAAGGTATTCTCTCTAGGTAAGGGAGATATTTTTTTATTTAAATTATCTAATTATTTAATAAGGTATTAAAATAATAGAAATTTATTTTCTTTTTATCTTAAATAAAGATTATAAAGTAATTATTATATTAATATTAGATAAAGCTAATAAAAAATCTCTTTTTAATAAGGGACTTATATTATCTTCTAGGCCTATAAAACCTTAGATTAAAATAGGCCTTAATTTAGTTATAATAATCTAATAGGTATAGTATTAAGGTATTTTAATAGGAATTATATTTTAATTTCTTCTTAATAATCTCTATTTTATACTTAGTAATTATAATAACCTTCTTAAGCCTATTTATAAATATGTAAAATACTCTTTTAATTAAAATATTAAGTAACATTTTATTATTATATATTAGGTCTTAATATAAGCACTAAAGACTCTTAATATAATCCGCCTAGGAGATATTAAAATTTAAGTTCTAAAAGTAGCCTCGCTAAAGCTTAGTCTTACTTAGCTTTTAATTAATTAATTACTAATTATCTAATATATAAAGGTACTTAAAGGTTATTAGATCTTAGTAGTCTTATTTTTTATAAGGTTAGAAAAATAGCGGTTACTTATTATTATATAGGTTAGGAATTATATTAGTAATAATCTTATTTTTCTTTAGAAAGCTTTTTTATTTATTAATGCCTTTAACCCTAGTAATAAAGTAAGCCTATTTTAGCTTCGAGCTTATATATCTATAAGAGCCTATAGGAGTAAAAAGTATAGTCTTAGGTATTATTTTAATAATTAAAGAGGTATAATATACTTAATAAGCAAGCGCCATAATTAAGCAAGTACTATACTTTTCTATTTTATACCTAACTTTTTATTTAATTAATTAATTCTTAATTACTAAATATATTAGACTTAAATACTAAGGCTAAAACCCTTCTTACCCTTTAGGCCCTTTAAAATAACCTAAAACTAAGTATTTAATACGCTATAAATATTTATATAATTAATAAGTAATAACTATATCGCCGCTAATAAGGTATTTAATCTCGATGTAATACTATCTAAAAATTATATTAGCTATTTTATTACGACCTAGTATTAGACCGGGCAGTCTAATAAGGCAAAAAGCCCCTACGTAATAAAGATAACATAAGAATAAGTAAGACCTACTATAATACGAGTAAGTACTTATATATCACGCTTACCTGCGATAATATAAAGGTAATAAATAAGTAAGTACTATAGCTTCTACTCTAATAAATACTCTAAGTATATAAAATATACTTATTAATACTTTCCTATATGCTAATTACCTTAGCTATTAATATAACTTAATTATACTTAATACCTTTAAGTATATTATTAGATATAACTTATATTACCCTTTAAGGTTATATAATATTCTCTTTTATTAATATAAACTAATATAATTAATTTATCTCTTAGGAATCCTATAATTATTATATATTAATAGCTCTTATTTAGAGGATTACTTATATTACCTTAAATAATATTAAATATAATAGCTACTTAGGCTATTCCTAGTAATAACCCTTAGTAAGTTCTACCTATTAATTATCCCCCTATACCTATCGTATTTATTCTAATTAATACTAAGGATAAGGATATAAATAATATAGAAAGCTCTAATAATAAAGAAATTAAATAGCTCTAAGCCTAGATTATTACTATAAGTACTAAAATAAATAGGCTTTATAACCTTATTAAGAAAATAGGCTAGACCTAGTATAATTAGAATATATAATATATTAATAATACCTAGAGGCTTAATAATATTATTATTATTACTATGCGAGGAAGAGATATAAGAGAAATCCTAAAGCTAGACCCCCCGGAGAAATTTAATAAAACCGCCTATAGGCTATTAATATTTCTTATATAGCTATGCGTATTTATAATATATTACCCTATATAGTTTACTATAATATCTAATAAGGTCTAATATACTATAGGATAATTAACTAAGAATATTATAGCTTAATTTAAACCTATTATAAAAGAATACCTTATTAAATTATTTATTAAATTATCCCCCTAGACTATAAACCTCTATTTTAGCTTTAAGACTTTTAAAGCTATATTTTAATAAGCCTTTAAAATAATAAATAAGAAATCCTAAGTATAAAGAGATATTAAAATATTTTAATAGACCCGCTTTATATTAAAATATAATATTAAATACCTCTAGCTCGCCTCGAAGCTTAACTAAGATTAAGAATCCCTAATATCCTTTTTTTTTAATAGACTTAAGAAAGAAATATAGGCCGAGCTATATAAGAAAGATTAACCCTATAGCCTTATTAACTATATAAGTAGAGCTATTAGAATTAATAAATAATAATTCTCTTAGAAAAAACTATAGAACCCTAAGTTTAAGAGTAATAAGGCTAATACCCCCCGGTTTAATATTAACTAAGGATATACTTAAACTAATACCTCTTATAAAATATAAACTAGACTTATATAACTTAGTAGCGCCTAATAAAGGCTCTTAATTATTAAATATTATTATTACTATAAGAAGGGCTATAAGGCTAATATATATAGAAAAAAGTAATATAATATCTAAGAAAAATATTATTAATCTAGGCTATAATAATTATTACCTAAAAGAAAGAGATAAATAAGGTTTATAAAAACTAATAATAAACCCTAAATAGCTATCTAGATTATTAAGACCCTTAGTATAATATATATAAGATATAATAATATTAGCCTCTATCCTAGAGAGATAATTATACCTTATAATTAAATATACTTTATAAAAGAATAATTTAAATATAATAATAAACCCTAAAAAAGAAAATACTATATAATTATATAACCCCTTAAAGTAAGATAATTCTACCTTATTAATAGATTAAAATAATAATTACTATTAGAACCTATTAGTAAGCTAGCTAAGGCCTAAGGCATAAAGACTATTATAATTACTTAATAAACTAAGCGCTATAACTAAGACCCTAATTATAACTTAGCGATAAAAGTATAATAATAATTAGCTATTACTTAGATCTAAAACTAATATAACTAGAAGATAGATAATAACTTATAGAAAGAAGAATATTATCTATAGCTCTATAATAAATAAGGCAATTAATATTAGAATACTCTTAGGGAATAATATATCTAGATAGCCTAGGAATATATAAATACGGCAAATATATAAGATATCTATATCTACGCTCTATATTAAGTAATAGCCAAAGATCCTAGACTCCCTAAAGTACTATTCGGCGCATAAGATAATATCTAAACCTATTTTATATATAAAGAATATCCTAGTATCTTATAGATATTATATTATTACTATAAATATAAAGAATACCTAGAGGAGAAATAAAAGAATAACTATTTTCTAATCTCTTTACCTTATTAACCTAATAATAAGCTATACCTCTAATATAAAGCGGAAGGATATAAAATATACTATTAGTATAAATCTATTTCTATTACTAACGTATATAATAAGCGAGTCAGATGCATAAGCGAGTTAGATAAAAATTAAGACTATTAAGAGATAATATAGAATAAAAATAGAATAAAGTATATATTTAATTAAAATTAATTACTATACTCTTCTCTAGATATTACGATAACTATCTAATATATTCTTATATTATAGCCGGCCTTACCGCATATTCTATAATGCCTTTCTTTCGCTTACGCTAACCCTTCCTAACTACTACTTCTTAATAATTCGGCCACTCCCTATATATTAATATCTATTTAATTAATTACTTCTCTTCCCTTATCTATAGTTATCTTCCCTCTATTCTATAGGCGGGTTTTTTTTACTCTACGCTACTTACTAAGGGTTTTATTTACCTATTAAAGGATCTAATTCTTAGACTTTAATAGTACTATTTAATATATTATTACCTTTATTCCCTTAGAAAATAACTTAATAGCCTCTAAAATAAATACTAGCGAGCTACTCTAATGCCTCTTAACCTACCTTTTGAGGTATTTAGACTAAGAATTAATCTTAAGTATAGTCTTTAGGGTCTTTAAGACCTAAGGGTCGGGAAGGCTAGCCTCCTCTTTAATAGGTATTAGAGTCTATAGCTATATATTAAGCTTTAATATAATACTTTCTAGGTCTAAAGGAATAATCCTAGCCCCTCTAAACCTACCCTTAATATTAGTTTCTATTATTATAGCTTAATAGGCGGCATAAAAGGCTAGAAAGAACTTAGTCTTAGAAATATAGGTTATAGAGTATCTAATTAGATGCTCTATTTACTAACTATAGGCTTTCTTAAGTAGTCTAAAGTACTTAATATTAAGAGGCTAGAGTAAATAAGACGAATAGGCTAGTATATAAAGCATAATAATATAGTTCTCTTCGTAATACTTTTTAAATTTAACTAAGTAATAACTTTTATGCCTATCGAGGATTAGAAGATAATAGCGACTGGTTAATTGGGCCTTTATATACCGATCGAAGTACTTTAGCTATTTGAGATTTATATTATTATTAGTCTAGCTATTTTAAATCATTATAATAGCCTAATCGCTAGGGAGGTTACTTTCTTTATACTAGTTAGCGAGGTAATATTAGCCCATAACCATAATAAATAGCTAGATTAACTAGCCTTCTATATTAATAGCCTAAATAATTATAGCCTATTCCTAGTTTTTAGGCTAGACTAATTTTGCCTTCCTATGCCTTTCTGCGCCTATAATAACTATTCTGCTTATAATAATGCCTATTATAAAGCTAGTCTTATCGAAGTTATAGATATTAGTAAGGGTGATATTATATTTAGCGATTATATTCTCTACGAGCCTAAACTAATTATAAATAATAATTAGATCTTTATATTTAGCCCTCTAATAATTATATTTCCGATTAAAATATATCTTTAGCTCTAGGTATCGCTTAATAAAGTTAGAAGCTTAGCGCTTACCGATAAGTGATACGTCGCGGTTAGCGAGTAGTCAATTAGCTATTTCTTCTATACTACATAGTCGCGGGGGAAACCCTCGCGAATCTAGGTTAAGAATATACTTAATGATTATCTATTCCTCTAGATTAGATAGTTTTCGTGAATTCGGTATAATATTATCTCGAGAAGGTTTACCGTAGAGTTAGTTATAGAGGGTATTAGGGCAGACTCTATAAAGCCATATAGTAGGTTAGATACCTAATTTAAGATTATTTTAAAGAGCCTAAAGGGTAAGGATAATATTTACCTCTTGATTTAATTATAGTATATTTATTGAGTTAAGAAATAATTAATTAGATATAGAGATAGGAGCTTAAGGGGATTTTTATCTAACTCGCTTATGTATCTGACTCGCTTATTATATACGTTACCCTATAATATAGTAAGGGACTATATAAAGTAACCTAAGAATATAAGTAATACGACTATAAAATTAGTAAATAGTAAGAATAAATTACTAAAATAGCATAAGAAGACTAAGAAGCTATATATATTACGAAGGATAATAATATAGATATAAAAGATATTCCTATTAAGGCATATTATAAAGAAATAGCCATAGGCTCCTAATAGAGCCTACGCTATGATATATAAGACGATAAATATACTTAATTAATATATCTTAGATATAAAGAAATTTTATAGATCTCTTATAAGGATTACTAATATAATACATATATCTAAAGTAAGCGAGAAAATAATTATTTCCTAGTATAGCTATAAGGACTAAATAATAAACTATACCTTACCTATAAAACATATATATATAAGGTTAGAGGATAAAATAAGGCGCTTAGCATAGCTAATATCTATTTCTTCCCTAATAATAATAGATTAATTACCCTCGAATAATAGTTTACTATCGCAATATAGATAACTATAACTAATTAAAAATAAGACCTAGATAGGAGCTACCTTAGTACCGAAGTAACCCTCTATAATAAAGAAATATGCCCCTGATATAGGCTATATATTAAAGCTATATATAACCGATTCGAGTAAATAGCTAAGGAAGGATTTAATTTCCTTATATGAAATAGAAACCTAGAGATAAGGAATAATATTAGAAGATCTAACTATACCTCGGAGATAACTAAGGACTTATAGATAAGCTCTTATAGAATTATGCTAATTATATTAGGCGTAAAGAACCTAATAATACTAATTAATAAGTAAATAATAGCTTCTAGGGATAGTAAGATAGTATAAGAGACGACTATAACTACGAGGTATATATAGATAGTAAGTATAAATTTAATTACTTTAGCTATACTATATAAATATTAAAAAACTAATTACCTTATCTAATATAGGGCAATAAGTAGATAAATAAGGGAATAAGCTACCTAGGAAGGCCCTTTACTTTATAAGCAGAGAATATAAGCGATAATACTTAGAATTAAGAGTATAGGTTAAGGGAGAATAATTAAATACTTTAGTAAATAATAGAGCTAAGTAGAATTATTTCGATCTAGTAATAACAAATAAGCTTAGGCTATTATAGAGGCATAAATAAGAGCCCTATATAATATATAACCTCGAAGGAATACCTTTTAATTATAATAATAGAGTTATTAATTATAAAATTAATTACCTTAAGGTTTTTATTAAAAGAAAGAACTAAGGAATCTTATTTAATATTATATTAAACTAGAGCTATAATCTTATGCTTAGGTACCTATAGTTATGATATTATAACCTATATTTTAACTAAAGAACTAGCTAGATACTCTTTTATAATACTAAGATATCCTTTATATTAGATAATAACTTTGGATAAAGATCTCGAACTTTTACCTATAATAAAGAAGTTAGGCAGAGGTAAATATAAGATATCTCTCTACCTATAGGAATAAAATATAGATATTATAATATATAGAAATAATAATAATAATAAATAATTATATAAATTATATAATAGTTTTATATATTAGAAAAAGACCTTAAGAGGCCTAAGAAGGCTAACTTAGAAGAAAAACGACTTAAAAATATACCCTAATAGTATAAAATCTATAAATAACTATTTATAGAAGAACTTAAAATAGGTTTATTAGAATATACCTTATATAACCTCGAGATTAAGTTTATTAATAAGAAGTAACTTAGCTTTAATAAACTCTACTTACTTAATAAAGTATAACTTCTAGTATTAAAGGAATATATTAAAAATATAATATAGAAAGGATATATTAGGGAAAATAAGTTATCTATTAAATACCTTATTATATTTATTCTAAAGAAAAATAATAAACTCTAGCTTTATATTAACTTTAGAATACTTAATATTATTATAATTAAGGATTATATATTATTACCTCTTATTAGTAAATTAAAGGATTAACTTTTTAAAATAAAGTATTTTATTATATTTAACCTTAAAAGAGCCTATAACCTTATTTAGATTAAGGAAGGATATAAATAAAAAACCACTTTTTATACTAAGTATAAACTATTTAAATACCTTATTATGCCTTTTAGACTTATTAATATACCTATTATATTCTAGCGAATAATTAATAATATATTATAAGAATACCTAGATATATTTATTATATATTACTTAGATAATATCCTTATTTTCTCTAAAATAAAAGAAAAATATATAAAATATATCTATAAGGTATTATAAATACTATAAGATATTAAGTTATTAATAGAACCTAAGAAAAGTAAATTTTATACTTTAGAAATAGAATTTCTTAGATATATTATCTCTTATAATAAGATATATATAGACCCTAAGAAGGTTTTAATAATTAAAGACTAAAAGGAATCTACTAATATTAAGGAAATATAAGCCTTCCTTAGATTTATTAATTACTATTATAAATTCCTTAAAGTATTTAGGAAGATAGCTATATTATTAATAGAATTTATAAAAAAGGATAAGACCTTTATATTTAGGAATAAAGCAAAGGAATCTTTTAATAAAATTAAGGGATTTATCCTAAGTAAATTAATACTTAAGATATTTAATTTATCTTGATTAATTAAACTTAAAATTAATACCTTAGACTTTACCCTAGGCGCCTAGATTAAATAATAAAATAATAAAGGATTATTATACCTAATTATATTTTATTCCTATAAGCTATATAGAGTAAAATTTAATTACCTTATCTATAATAAAGAATTCCTTATAATTATTAATATTTTTAAAGAATTTAGGTATTACCTCTTAGGAAGCTATTACTAAATTAAGGTTTATATCGACTATAAGAATATCTCTTACTTTATAATAACTTAGTAACTTAGCGGATAATAACTATAATATGCTAAATATCTTTTAGAATTTAACTATATTATTATTTATATTAAAGGGATAAAAAACAAAAGGGTAAATATTATTAGCTATAGACTTAATCTAAATATAGGAAAAATTAAAACTAAAGAATAATTATTATACTTTACTCTTAAAAGATACTTTTAATAAAAAACTAATAATAATAATAAATAAATTAAAGAACTTATATTACTATTAGAATACCTTAAACTTATTAAGAAATATAATAAATAAGAAATTAATTATATTAATTATATATAAAGATATAATTATAAGAAAGATAGATTCTTTATTTTTAAAGGAAAAATTATTATCCTTAGTAAGGTATTTCTATAAATCTTTAGATATTATTATAATAAATTTCCCTATAATAGAGATTATATACTTATATTTAATGCTATAAACTAAGTCTATAATAATTATTTATTTAAAGAAAAAGTTTAAGGCGCTATATAGTATTATAAGAAATATAACCCTAATTAAGCTCTTAGAATAACCTACTCGGTAGAATAAGGTAATCTACTCTTTATTAGAATCCTAGAGTATAATAAATAATTACTAGATAATTAGAAAACTAATAAATAATAAATACTAGAGGAATTATAATATAACCTTATATATGAAATATATAGATATTAACTTTATAGATACTAAGGAATTAATAAAACCCTAGAATAAATTAAAATAATATATATATTTCCTAATATAAAAAAGATAATTATAATTATTACTAATTAATATAACTTTTATATAAGAATTAAGATATAACGCTATAAACCCTATAGCAAATTATAACCCCTATTAATACCTTAGTTACTATAAGAAGCTATTATAATAGATTTTATTATTAAATTACCCCTATTAAAAGAACTAATAACTAAAAACTTCTATAATAATATTCTTATTATTATAAATAGACTTATAAAATTTTCTTATTTTATACCCTATAAAGAATTAATAATAGCTAAAGAATTTATCTACCTCTTTTACTTTTATATTACTAAAATATATAATATACTACTTAAGATTATTATTAATTAAAGATTATTATTTATATCTAAGTTTTAATAAAGCCTTACTAAATACTTAGGGATTAACTATAAACTCTCTATTATATATTATAAGGAGATAAATAAATAAATAAAATATATAAACTAGATATTAAAATAATACCTTTAATATTATATTAACTATAAATAAACTAACTAAGTTAAGAAACTATTAGCTACCTAGCTAGCCTATAATATAGCTATAAATAAAAGTATAAAAACTATATTAGCCTATACTAACTTTAGATTTATATTAGATACTTATTAATAATTATAAGATATTATTATTAACCCTAAAGTAATCCTTACTAGCGACTAACTCTATAACCTATATAAAGAAATAAAGATAGAACTCGAATTTATTAAGAATAAAATAATAAACTATATAAATAAAAAAAAGATTAAGGGATTAACCTTCTCGGAGGGGGATATAATCTACCTCGTAATAAAAAATATTAAAATAAAATAATAAAATAAAAAATTTAATTATAAATATATTAGACTATATAAAGTTAAATAAAAAATCTTAAAATATAACTATAAATTAAACTTATTACCTATAGTTAAGCTCTACCTAATCTTTTATATCTTATTATTTAAGTTAATATAAGATACTATCTAAATTAAAATTAATAATAATTAGCTAAAAGCTAAAATCAATAGACTAGAAGAATATATTATAGAAATTATCCTTAATATAGATAAAATTAATAGCAAAATAATATATTTTATTAAATAAAAAAACTATCTAGACTTAGAAAATATATAAGAACCCCTAGAATACCTTACTAATATATAATACTTCCTAAAGAACTTCTATTAATAATAAGTAAAATAATATTATTAAAATCCTTACCTAACCCTAGCGATAATTAGTCTACCTTATTTAAGATACCTAAGGCCTAAAGGTCCTATATTATATACCTCTTATAAGAATTAAGGGCTAACATAAGATTATCCTCTGCCTCTAATTTTATTATACCCCGCTTAAATAAATTATTACTCTACTCTTTTACCTTCTTTTTTATCTTTTAGATCCTCTATAAATAAGCTATAGCTATCGCAAGAGAAGTCTAAAGCTCCGCTAACTAATTATAAAGAAAGAAGATTCTATTACCCGCTTTATCCTCCTCTCGATCTAACTTCTTTTATTAATTAATTAGCTTATTTATTATTAAAGGGTTAGCTATAAAACGCTAGGATAAAGAACCTATAGATATAATAATATAATATAAACCCTATCGCAAGGGCGACCCCGCCTCGTATACTACTTATACTTTACTAAGCGACTAGAGTTATCTATTTTATAAATAAGCTTCTACTTAAAATAATATATATAAGACATATTAGTAACTATAGAATTTCGAGAAAAATATTATAATAATACTTACCGATCAGTAGTATTAATCTTATGCGATTTTTTAATCCTCCTTAATATTATATTAGCTATATAAAAATAATTATAGGAGGAAATTAGGATTAACCGGTTAAAGGAACCCTAGCCTAAAGAATTAGTCTTAAGGATAAAGATTAATAGAAGGGGAGGATTATATTATAACCTAACGGGCCTTATATTATATAGATAGGAAACCCCTACTATTCCTAAAAGATACTAACCTATTATAAGATTACTTACCTTTCCGAAATATAAGCCTTATAATTATAAATATAAGCCTTATAATTCTAAGAGCGAGCCTCACGCGGTCTAGCGTGAGCTATATAGGAAACTCTAAGTATATAGAATATACTTATTAGTACTTTCTTATATACTAGCTACCTTAGCTATTAATATAACTTAGTTATACTTAATACCTTTAAGTATATTACTAGACGTAACTTATACTACCCTTTAAGGTTATGTAATATTCTCCTCTACTAATATAAACTAATATAACCGGTTTATCCCTTAGGAACCCCACGATCGTCACAATAAGACTCTTAATTATTTAATTATAGCCTTATCTTTTAATCTATTATAATTACTTATAGCTATTATTCTATAAGGTAATTCCCTTTTTCCCTTCTAGGCCATAATATAGCTTTCTGGATTAGGACTAAGGTAATTATATTACTAGAGATTAGCCAGCTGTAAGGCTACCATATATAACTACCCTTAAAGCTATTATATAGGATCCTATTTAATAGCTAATCTACTTGATTAGTACTTTGTCCCCCTATGTTCATAAACTATTAACTCTATCTCACTCCTTACCCACCATTGATGTCCTCTGACTAAAGGCTGAAGCATATCGATATCTACCGCCGCCATCTTCTCGCCAAACAACCCCATGTTATCCATGCTCAGAAAGATCATTCTCACTCTCGACGCTTCCGGTTTGCTGCTGGGAACACCCATAGCTGACATGAATGAGACGCACCAGTACAACCCGCGATGGCCGCCACACGCAAAGTAGGTTTAGTACACGACTTAAAAAATCAACGTGTTGACTCTTGCTATTGTAGATTTCACAACGGCCAGACCATCTAACCCTGCCTATCATGCTCGGACTCCTCACGCTGTATTACACCTGGCGCCCCGCCACCGGCATCAGCAGCAACGACTCCCTTACAACCACCATGATGTTCGGCTCAATATACTGGGCCGCTGGTTTATGTGCACAATTCTACCCTGAGGCCAGTGGATTGGATCGTGAGTTTGGTGGGCCGGGGTTCCCGCAGGCTAAGATATTTACTGCTTTCATGTGTTGCCGTATCGCGGGCTGGCTCTGTGACCGTTGGGGGCTATAGAAATCCTGAAGCTAGTTTGTAGGGTTCATATTTTCATAGCTTGTCTCGACTTCTTCCCATAGCTTAATAGCTAGGTGACTTAGAAACTCGTCTTACCCCTGTGTTAACTTCAACGGGAGATTTTTGACTGTGTTGGAAGCTCTTGATTTCAAATTAAAAGAATGCCTGAAGTTGGTCTGTTTTATCCTTTCTTGGAAATGCTCGTATATGTCAGCTGTGACGGGGTGTTCCTGATGATATGTTTCATCCATGTCTGATGCCGTAGGTCACACAGCCCGTGTGCCAGAGAAACCGTAGTGATACGATGTGAAAGATACGCTCTTGTTATACTGCGGACTTATCTAAAGAATGGAATAGACTATCAGGTGGTTCCAACTCTCAACGACGCAAGTAGCGACTAAATCCCTGGTCTGTCGCAAACGCAATCAAAGATCATTGCGCTCGGTATTGCGAGCATGTTCCGAGGTCTCAATGACAGACTGCTTCTCAGTGTCTTTGTAGTCGACTTGTGCGACATTAGCGTCATCACCATCGAATATTCTCGCGATCTCTTCAAGAGTCGGGCCCTTGGTTTCGATATAGAAGAAGTAAACGAAGACGAGCTCGACCGCGATCCAAACCTATCCGTTCATTAGCCTTTCAAAGACCGGCTTCGAGCAAAGGAAGCGGGACTTACAGTGTAGAAGCACCAAAAGTTCCAGTTGTTGGGAAGATTCTCGAGAGCGATGGGATTGGTCTGGTTGCCGATGGTGAGAGCAACTTGGATGAAGAAGTTCATGATCATGAGGCCACGAGCACGGAGTCTGAATGGGCAGATTTCAAGAGCGTAGGCGACAATGAGACCGGACCAGGCAATGGAGTAGCAGACGTCGAAGAGCCAGATGAGGGCAATCTGGGGGTATCCAAGGCGCTTAATCTCCGTCTCACCGGTGGCTTCGAAGCGAGCGGCAACAATTGTCCAGGCCAAGAAGAACAACATCATACCTAAGTGTACCAAAGTTAGCTACGTTTCTCTTAAGAAAGGGTTAGGCAAAAGAGATTTCTACTTACCGACAGTAGCAGTAAGGAAGAGTGGGCGACGACCGAAGCGATCAATTCCCATCGAGCACCCAATAGCAACGAAAAGCTTCAGCATGTTCTCTCCGCCGTTCAACCCGGTCTTTTGGGCTTGGTCTTTGATTCCAGCGCCCTCGTATATAATGTTGGAATAGTTGCTGATCAAAGCGTTACCAGAGTACTGCGAGATGATACCTAGGGAGACCAGGAGCATGAGACGGTAACGGTTGCCCTTAGTTCGAAGGAAATCAAGGTAGCTGCCGTTCTTCTGGGCCTGGTACTCAAGGGCGATGGTTTCTTTAATTTCGTTGTACTCAAACTGCACAGTTGCATTATTGACATCGCCGTTGGCATGATACTTTGCGAGGATGCCAAGGGCTTGCTCATGACGTTCGTGAGCCATGAGCCAACGAGGGGATTCAGGAATCCACCAAATGAAGCAGATCTGGATCACAGATGGTACGGCTTGGATCAAGGTGATGGATCGCCACGACCAGTCGCTGCTAATGTTGATCGTACCAAGGCCGATGAAAGCGCAGACTATAGGATCTATATCAGCAAGTGTCAGATCTAAACTCTTATCTGTTTACTCACGTGTGGCACCAAGATTCCAGAGGCAGTTATAGATAGCAGTGACGATCGCACGGTGCTGAGGGTGGCAGATCTCTGTGAGCAGAACAGGGCAAGACAACTGGGCCAAAGAGTTTCCGAAACCCACGAGGAATCGACCGCCAAGGTACACTGTCAAGGGTTTAGCAAGTCTTGTTCAATAGAGTAGATTACGTTGTATTCAGAGTTGGTGACGTACTGCCAAAGCCATTAGTGAAGGCGGAAAGGAAAGCACCAAGGATCATGATAAGACATCCCGTGGCTATGGGGATCTTACGACCAAAGTGATCGGCCATGAAGGGACTATCCGAAGCAAAGTTAGTTTTGGTGGGTCTGCAGATTGCAACCCCGCAAACAAGAACAACGTACGCGAATGGGAAACTGGCGATGCTACCAATCTGGTAGATAGAGTTGAGAATGCCAAGCTTCGAGCCTGTGGGGTGATCAAAGTAATCCTGCCAATCATCCATGGTCTGAGAAGTGTTCAACATGGAGCTTGAGGTTTCTTATTAGCCTCAACCTTTAGTCTTCCAGCCTAGAGATCGCTTACCCATCGTAACCAGTGGTAGCAGAGCAGACACAGAGAATAGCGGCGTAGAAGTACAGCACGCGCATTCCAGGATCGGTCCACCACTTGACCTTGGCGAGCTGAGGAGCCTCGGCCTGAGCTACGGCGAGGTCCTGTTTGGTAGCCGAAGTACCGACGGCGAAAGGCATCGTGAACGAGGTGGTCGATCTCAGATGATTGACTCTGTGGGGGGTGGGACAAGAGACTATACAGGGGCAAGGTAGTGGCCAGTCTTCTGCTGATAGCCCTTGGGAAAGATGGCTGTTCTCCGAAATTCAATTCGGAGATACAGGTTGCACAATTGGATTCTGGAAGCCGCGATACAATACGAAATATTGACGGGAGCACCAAGGAGCGTTAAGCATGATTTAAATATCAGGTGTAAAAGGCTACATTAACCTATTAACCGGGGACCTCCAATTACCCAGTCACCCAGCCTAAACAGCCCAGCCTATTACGACAGCTACCCGGGTATTTCCCCATGGTGTGGTCTGTAGGGGCCCCCTCTTATGGTTAGCTCACTTTAATAAAAGGAGATATAAGAGCCACATGATTCGACGGCCCGGCAGCCGAAGGAATCTGCCTCGTGTCGCCCAACTTTTACGGCACTAGCCCCCGCAAACCCGCACACGGGCTTTTCAACCCCAGACCCATCCGCCCACCAAGTGCACATAGCTGTTCAGCCGCTAAGGGATGCTTAAAACGATCTTCTCTAGAAGAGACTTCCTCGAGAAGCAATGTTTTCCAGTACAATCAAGGTCAAAGAATCCAATAACCGCGTCGGTTTGGTCTGGGATATTGTGATCCACCCCTTTCGCTAAAAAACTCTCAAAGAGACCCTTGTGGCCATATGCATACTTTGTCCAGTTGGTCTGCGGGTTGTTCTCCTCAATTAGAACTGGCTCATTTCCCGTATGCAACACTGTAGTCCAGAGCTTGACCTGGTTGTAGTAGTTGGTAACGTTGACAATGCTGTCAACATTTCCGTGGAGGACCTGCATCTTTGGCCGAGGTCCTTTGTACTTTGGGTACGCTTTGTGCACCAGCTTGGCCCATTCTTTTCCGGTTCGGTCAATCTGACCTGTTGCACAATCGCTATTCCATACGGCGTACCCGTCGCCAGCGTAGCAACCAAAAGGGACCCCGGCGAAGGCAGACCCCGCGGCGAACAACTCTGGGTACGACCCAATCAAGACATTGGTCATCATTGCGCCAGAGCTAATGCCTGTAACGAAGACTCGGTCCTTGTCAACATCGTAGTTGGCCAGAGTCCACCGGATCATGTTGGCTATTCCGAGTGAGTCTCCTCCTGCGTTATGGTGAAGAGTCTGTGTGGAAGACACATCCCAACACTGATCGGCAGTCCATGGCGACGATGGGTAGATGGTGATGAAACCTAATTCATCGGCTAGCGGACGCCATGGTTTAAATTCGAAAGCATCCTGGGCTGTTCCGTGGCACCAGTGAGGATAGACCAGAAGAGGAGCCGAAGGCTGAACAGAGTCGGGGACGTAGAGGTAGAAGGAGACATTAGTAGGGTTGGGCCCAAAAGAGGTGACTTGCTGAAGTCCCGCGGCAGACACAAGTGCCGCGAAACCAGCGAGGATGAGAGTGAATCGAAACATGTTTCTGAGCTCTTCCTGCAAAACCAGGTGGCCATTCTTCAATGGGACGTAATGCTCTTATACTGCCAATGCTGAAGGTTGTTGCTCCGCATCGCTTTCAGAACGAGGTGCCTCTGCGTTGCTTT
The DNA here is from genome assembly GCA_025433615.1 of Fusarium sp. LHS14.1. NCBI lineage: Eukaryota > Fungi > Ascomycota > Sordariomycetes > Hypocreales > Nectriaceae > Fusarium > Fusarium sp. LHS14.1. The sequence continues at coordinate 3,495,429 of CM046483.1, read as the reverse complement.
CACTCCAGATTGCACCTTAGATCCGCATTTTTAATGCTGGCTCGTGGACTGATTTAGATGCGGTTGGGCATCATCCGTTTGATATTCTGGGAATCAACCATAGGCCTTCGATATTCCGTACTAAAAGGGGCTTAGCTGTCTGTAGGTAGGCGGAGCTACCCCAACCAACCCATCATTACCCACATTCAACGTTACGAGTCTCACGACTGACCGAGTTGGGCCCGGAGCGTCGGCGATGTTGGTTCAGAGACATCCCAATTTGTGGCTTTGATGAGGTCGCTCAAAGCTTCATCCTTAATCGTTCCAATGGGCGTTCTGTCATCGCTAAAGTATCGTATCATATAGTCATGGCACCACGACTATGTGTATGACCTGACAATTGAGGTGGGTGATCTCAGTGTATTGTCTTGGCCTTGCAATTGGCTACTTGTGACCGAAGCGGCCGCAGGTGTTGAATTTGATGGTTGATCCTCGTCCTTGGCGACGAGGATGATTCTGATCTGTGGTTTGAGTCTATTGACAAACTGCGATACTGCTGTTTATCCCGGAATCTCTAATTGGAGTTGTTGTTGCGTGCAGCGCACAGCGTATGCCCAGTAGTATTTCCCAGTAGCAACGGTGAACTTCGCTTCGTCGGGAAGCTTTCCGGAGTTGATTCGTCGAAAATATTCGGGTTGACGTTCCGTCGTTCCGTCAGCCGCGTGACCCGAAGGCTGCTGTCAGCACAAGTCCCTTCGGGCGATTTGATTCTGCGAGTTTCACTGGTGATTGGATTTTTACTATGAGTACGTCGTCAATCGTACTCGCTTTCCCGTGAAATGTGACCTGCTTGGATTACTGTTCACCTTCCTCAATATCCAGGCATTCTGATCAGCAGCCTGTCTGAACCCGAGTGAGGCGTACTAGCCATAGGTCCGGAACTAAAAGCACCGAGCTATGTCGGGCCTAGATTTGGGGACCGAGGCTCTTAGCTAAACTAATCCGAAGAAATTCAGATTCGAATTACAGCAAACCTGGGAATACACATGAGCCAACGGGTACTTGGAAAATACTCCGTACCTAAGTTGAATTCTCGCTCAAGGTTAAGCACCAGCAACACAGCAAGGTCGGTTATAGGCATGCCATGTACATGACGAACAATAGTTGGTATCTGCCCACTACGGTCAATCCAAACTCGTGTTTCATGTTGATGCCAAATAATCTCTTTAAACGGCGCGCGCTCTTCTCTGTCTCCCCTAAGATCCATAGAAACCAATGGTCTAACTCTGACCCCCTTATTATCTATCGCCCTAGACATGCTCCACGATAAAGTCAGTAATCTTAAACCCATATCTACCATACGTACAGACTTGCTTCACCGCAAGTGCAATGTACATGATTTCGTTCTCAACCTCATTGTTCCAAGATGATACCGCAAAACCCCACTGCTTGCCAAACTTGAGGAAGGCCTCGATGAAATGATTCACGATAATAGCCGTCTTCTTTTTCGCCTCGATTGAATCGTTGATATCTCCGGTCAACGCCAGGCAAAGCATTGGCACAGAGATGACTGCCGCGACACTGCCCTTCCATCGTTTAATTGCAGGTTGCTCGGCCTTCTTTGCTTTGCCCACAACTTTCACCACCGCGTTGGCAGCGAAGTTCGTGACAGTGAGGCCCCATTTCTGCAGTCCGTTAGACCTGTCTTCGTGATACACCCGTTCTATACTTACCGAATACTTTGCAAACCTTCCCACGTCAAACGAATTTGTCTGGATCATCGCGGTTCCGTAGGAACCTTCAACTGGCCAGCTAAGGAATCCTCCAACCGTCTCGAATGTGAGCGACGCTGAGTTAACAACGCTCATAAGGGCTGCTACGGGCCCAATCGGAATAGCCTCCAGGCCGGTTCCTTCAAAGGCTCCATCTGCCAACAGAGCGATGGTCTCAAACTCGCCGTAGACCAGCTCCAAGCTTGAAGCACTTGCCAGGCCAAAGTTGAAGATATCCTTGGTAAGATCATCCCCGGCCGTTCCTGAGACATACTCATGGAAGGAGTCCTTCGTCAAGCGTCCCTTCAGCTTTGGTGGGGCGACCTTCTTCGTAGCCTTGTATAGGACTGTGGTAGGAATGGCGAGTAATAGAGAGCAAAGACCAAGGAGTGAGAGTGACCGGCCTCCAGCAATAACGTGCTTCCACAGCCAGCCGAGCACCGGGATGTCGATGGTCTTGTTGGCGACGTTCCTGGCGACGCTGATCCCCAACGAGAGGGCCTTGAAGAGGATATCCTCCAGAATCTTGAGATAGTCTATCATGCTGTCCACAAGATCTGCTGAGATCTTTCCCATCAAGCTCTGGATGTTGTATTTGCCAGAGATGAAGAAATCAAGCAAGTCTTTGGCCAAGTTGCCACCCATCTTGACGATTGTTTCGACTTCACTCTGAACATCATCCCAAAGCTTCAGAATCAGTTTTTCAGGGGAGTCTGGGGTCTGGCTGTCGTCGTCATGTAAGTAGGCATTGGTAGTGCCCCCGCCATATGTAAAATAGTATGTTGACCAGTTGTATGCAACACCAGATTTCACCTCGTCCTCGTCAGAGACATCTGTAGATTGGCTGGTAGTCGCTGGCTCAAACTCCTTCAACGCTTTCTGAGAGCCATTATAAGTGTTGTTCTGCAGGCCCGGTAATTGGGCTTTGATGGTTTTTCGGAGGTCCTCGAGCCAAGAGTCAATCTTCAGCTCAGACTTGTCGAGCAGCTCTTGTCCATAATCTAGAGCAACATTGAAGCCGGCAGAGATGCTGTCGGCTGTATCGAGGATGTCGTTCCATCCGAACAAGTAGCCAAAGAAGTCAATGATATCCTGGAGCAAAGTGCCGAGCTTCTTGAAGACCCAAGTGATGGCCTTGACAATCGATGATACGGTTCTGAGGGCGAAATTGAAGACTTCGTCTCCAATCTTGATGATGAAGGCCCAGACGCGACCGCCCACATCCTCTGGAATTGCACACGAGTGTTAGTAACCCTGATATATCCAAAACATGGGGACTGGGGTGTTGGAGCTTACCAATAAAGTCACAACCCCATTTTACTGCATCCTTTAGCTTTTCCTCAACCCAGTTCCAAGCGCCTTCAAGATCATCCACAAGGTCACCCAAAGAGAAAAACTGAGCATTATATGGGACAGCTCCTCCGACACCTGATGACAACTTCTCCACTCTGAATGATGAGAACTGTTGCTGGCTGCCCTCGTGAAATTTGTGTGCCTGATCTACTAGCGTTGAGATTGAATCGGCGGCAGCCTTCAAGTCGTCATGCGAGGCGTTGGGCACCAGCCGAGTACCATCCGGCTTGCGAAGTTGGGCAACATCATCAGCCGTCTTGACGCCATCTAGTTTCTTGATCATCTTCCTAGATGGATCCAAGATTGGAATTTCCAAGTTGGTCTCGGGAGATCCCGGTTTGGCAGCGCGGAATACATCGGCTGCAAACTGGTGACATGTTGCGTCGTCGTTTTGCAGCATGATGTTCAGAACACCCTTGGCGTCAGTCTGGTGCCACTGAGGAACGGGCGAGAGAGAAGCATGTCTCCCGTTGACGATGCACCGCACAACTCCAGAGCTGCTGACGCGCAACCAGCATCCAGGAATAAGGGACGATTCGTTGTCGTTGCTGGCCACTGCGTGCATGCGAAGCATGTATCCCCTGAGCTCAATAACGTTCTCAGTGGACGCATGCCAGAATGGATACTTCTGCCATAGCTGTGACGCAGAATCCTGTTGTAGAAGGGTAAGATTGCCGTTCTCGTCCACAGATAACAAGCTGCTGACAAGTGCTGGACTGCCGGCGTGTTTATCTGCCGATTTCAGCGAGATCATACTCGATATCCGGCCGCCTTGTCCCTCTGGAAGTATAGGGGTCACCTTTCCATTGGAAAGTGAGGTGCTTTTAGTTGTGTAGTAGTGAACTGCATCCGCCTCGGTTGTGTACCAGAACCTGAGTGTTTCTCTAGACTGCGAAACCTGGAGATCTTTGATACTGCCGACGAGATCACCCATCTCGATTGGAGTTCCTGCCCCTTTAGGAGAACAATACTCCTTGGCTTTGAAGGCAGTAACATTCTGACCACCAACAAGGAGGATGCTCTGATGCGAGTTGGGATCAACATATGAACTGATGCAGGTCGCACCTATAGGGAACAAAACTGTCAGTTGGGCCTTCATGGACTCAAAGATTGGCAAGACTGAGACATACCTGCTGGACAATGAGGTTCCACGACCATGGTGCTCCCAGTAAAGAACTTAAACTGGATATGAGAGGCACCAGTGAATCCCTGGTACAAGACGAATGCGCCGTCACCCAAGGCACAAGTCCCCAAGGATACATCCAGAATCTTCTTAGGATTTGTAGCTAGATCCCACTTGCCCAAAAGAGTGGCTGATGTGCCAAACTGCACGAAGCGGAGATCTTCAGTGTCGACGATCCTATCAGGTCTTTTGAACGCTACCATGGCCAAAGGCATGGTGCGCTTGGTATCGGTTGATTTGTTGGTCTTGGTAGATTAGCGATGACTCGCAATAAATGATTGACATAATACGGCCATGAATAACTTACCATGAAGATGTGGTGAACGGATGGAAAGTTGCTACCACACAGAACCTTGGAGCTCGGAATTGAGCCCTTGAGCTCAGATAGGGTGATGCTGTGCAACAGAGTAAAGTTTGAAGTCTCTCCCGCGCCAGGAGTAGCGATGCAAATGTCCAGAGTTGAGTCTGGTGCTTGGACAACGGCAAAGGCCTGCACTTTGACACCCCTGGACACAATCCCGGAGGTGTTACCGAAGTCGATCTTTTCGGCTTTGCCATCAATCACCATCACAAGATAAAGGTACAGATCTTCGCTGAGAGCAAAGACACCCGGTTCACCATTAGCATCCCTGAAGACTGCGAACCGCTCGCCAGCTGGGATAGGGTTGGCTGAGACATAGTTTGTCATCAGCTCTGAGTCTTGCTTGATGACAACCATGATGAGTAGAAGAAGTTTAAGTGGGCTAAAGAGAGAAAAGTGATAAGACTGTGCGAGAGTGAATGGTAAGACAACTCTGGGTTGGCAGATACAGAAGACTCTTAATATAGACGATATAAAGTCTCGGGAGTACTTTTTTTCGGTCCTCTGTCGCTAAAGATGACGTCTGCTACGAACAAACATCACATGCCCGCCTTTCCGTCGAGGCCCTCCTTAGACGCCTGAATACCTCATGTGGGAAACGATCAGTGATCTTCTAGACCACATCTCGGCCTCTATTCTGGCAGCGCAACCCTCCGAGACAGCTTTCATGCAGCATATATAGAGCTAAGCATGCAAGAAAGCTTCAAATGGTCAAGAGCAACGTTCATGTGACACTAGTGAAAGCTTGGGGGAAAGCTGAACTGCAGTCCTAGCACTTGCAACGACACATGACCCAATCCCGTAATTCCAGCTGTGATATGACCGGTCAGCATCGAGAGGCTCAGCAAGCCACTTGCAGTAAGAAGATGACAAATAAGCCCGTGAAACTTACAAGTCCGCATCGTATGATGTTGCAAGATTCATCATATCACAGCCGTAGAGGTGTTTCAGCTCACCACTCCCCGGAGGCAGAGGAGCCAATAATTAGACAAATAGGAGCAGAAACAGTTTACAGCCCCACCAAGATATCAAGTGCCGATGAGCCCCAGCTCGCCACTTTCAGCAGACTGGCTGAATCTGGATAATGCATACTGCACCTGGGCTACGCGTCGGCCCGCGCGGGAATTCCGAGAACCCCTGCCACCGGTCATGCATAGTAACCCCGCCTGCCAGCTGAACTTGTTGACTATTGCTGACGCCAAGCCACCATCTCTCGATGGGAAAGGGATCGCCATGATTATTAGGCTGGAGGAAAGCTGAAGTAGGGGCAGCAGGTTTGTAAGAAGCCCAAACATGTGAAAACAGTAACTCCGTGGGCCCAGAGTCCTCTACTCTGTGAACTGCCTGTCTGACCTGGTAGTTGTTGCTCGGACCTTGCGAAATCAAGGTGCTTCCGAGCTCGTTCTTGGTTGGTATACATAAAGAGATAAAGAGTGCTGTTGTCGCTACTCTCGAATCACCCATATCCCAAAGACAATTGCAGTTCAGTATTCAGCTCACTCCCGGTCAGAAACACTCCTCCATCCGTTTCCATCTTCTTTGAATCTACCGCTATCATGAGCAGCTACGTCTACTCGACCGATCCCAATCCCTTCCATCAAATCCTCGTCATCTCCCAGAAGACAATTAATGACTCCTTCAAGAATATGTGGGAGCTTGCCCAGTTGGATGATGAGGACTCTCCATTGAAGCATTTCAAGGAGAGATTCCGATCTGGAGACTATCTTGAAACAGACATCGGAGTTCCTTCGGTCCAGCTGCAGGTCACCACCAAGGACCCGATGCTCTACTTCATGCTTCGCATGACAAGCGGCAAGCTGTGGCTTTATCTGACCAATGATCCAGATGACGATAGCCATATTGAATGGCCTGTCAGTGATTGGGTTTTTGCCTTTTCGGTCACGATTTGTAAGTCGAGTCAATGTTGAAATTGAACCATCATTGACCATCAACCAGCGAAGAAGGAGATCACGAAAGACGGCCCCGAGTACCAACAGTTCAAAGAGAGAGCTGGACTACCGGAATCCAACTTCTCTCTTGCCCAGCTTTTTATTGATGCTTCATGTGAGTTCCCATTAAGGATTCTGAGGGTCAACAAGTTCTCACACCTGGCAGCCACCACGAAGTGGGATGAGAATCTGAGCAGCTTCGGCGACAAAGACCAGGACTTTAAGAATCTGAGCCCCGATGCCCACGCCACTTTTGACATATTCATTCAGAAGTGGTTAAACCTAATGAGTGAGAAAAAGTGTAACATCTTGGGCTATTCTGCGTTGCGAGACACCGATAGTGATCGTAAGTTGAACCTCCCAAATGCACTGGCTTTGGACTATAAAGTGACTGACATGGCGGCAGTGAACAAGTACGAGCCGACTTTCCCTCCTACTCGTATCGACTATGATTGCTACCCCTGGAGATCCAACTCATACGATCAGGATCAGAACAACCAGGACACGAATGCTTTGTGCTACCTGATGATGTCCAATTTCGAGTCACCCTCGAGTAAAACACTCTCGTACACTGGTCAATTTGTCGACAGCTCCCATGACGCTACCTTTGTCATGAATCGCTCCCTCTTCTGGCCGTGGATGTTCTCCGTTCTCAGGGATGTAGTCGTTGGCATGATCCCTGTCCCTGACGAGCCTACTCTTTACTGGGATGATACGGACCCGGACCACCCTTACGTAGGAGGCATGGGTTACCATTTCGGCGACTGGAATGCGTCCAGCAGCTACTACAACTTCACCCCTTCTGGACCTGGAAGGTGGTCATGGGACGGTCGACCACAGTACTCAAGTAAAAGGTGCCAGAACCCCAACCGCGGTAATGATTCAGAAACGATCCAGCAGTGGTCAAACAAAGGCAAGTTCTACGGCGAGGTCGCAAGTCCCATCGTGAAGTGTACCTAAGCAAAGACTGACTGAATGCAATATCAGGAACCGACCCTTGTGGCGGTATCCTCTCGTTTGACGCCGGCACCGCAAGCCTCACGCTGAATGGAGAGTCCACATTCGTTTTTCGGGTTGACCACGACACTGGTAGCCGTAACAAATAGTAAGTCCAAGCTTTTGAAGCCATTTCACTCCTGTTTCCCCGATCTTTTGCAGCACCCACGATGACCCAAACTGACAAGGCTGCTCTTAGCTCTTTGATGACGTTCACGCTCTGGTGGAGTATTGGCGTTGGGATGGCATCTGTCGAGGAAGGCGGTCTTGTCTTCAAAGTCACCAGCAACAGCGTTAGCGTCGACGAGAAGACGGATGGTGACTTATCCTGGAACCCTCCAGCAGACGAGGTGGCGAGAGAGTTCAAGGATGAGATGGGGACAAATATCCAGAGCGCCATCTCGAACGTGGAAGACAGACTGATGAATGCTCTCGCCAATCAGCACCGATTGTTCCTCCCTGCAAAAGGAAGTTTCCTAATGAAGGATCCCATTTTCAACAGTAAGGGAGACATCATAGTGAAACTTGCCTATAATGGGTATGAACCTTGACCTTGAACATTTGCTGGTCTATGCTAATTACTTTTTGCAGGGCTGACCCCCCCAAGCCCCCGCCTCAGAAACAATAATAGTGTAGCCTTTGCTGCCGCTTCTGCCTCTTTTACTCATCCCTTGTCAGGGGCTCAACAAGATTCACTCTTTCTCAGGCGCTATCTACCAGCAGCCAGTTGTGCCCACACTCTCTTTGGCTCCCTGCTGGGCTTTAGATCCTTTCAGCAAAGACATCCAAGTCTTCCACACTTGTCTGGACCTCTACTATAGTGCCCACCCTCCCTTCGGTTCTATCGCTAAGTGCTGGGAAGAATGGGTCTACTTCTCAAGATGTTTTACTTTATAAATAACAAACTCTTTTACGGGCTTATGGTATCTCAACTATGCAGGAGCCCATCTGCGCTCAGCTATGTCTCTAAGTTACTTGAAACGAATAGCAATCTATTTTTAGCAATATCTGAATGACCCCTGGTGATGCCCCTTGGGTCTTGATATTCTCTCTTTGTCGGAGCCAGTGTCACTTGTGATAGCTACATATTTCCCAAACCACTGCCATGAACCGAAGATCCGTTCCTAAAGATAAGGAGCTACAGGATCAATCTATATAGCCCGACTCTGAATGACACCGAAAGGAAAAGCAATGGCGAGCGGAAGAACAAAATCACGGTAGCTTCGTTGTCTACCTGGTGAATCGCTCGAGCCGAAAGTTGAAGAGCGCTGGGTCAGTCTCGCCCGTCAAGATCTGCTTGCTGAGCAGTTCTCCGACTATGGCAGCATTTGTCACCCCAGAGTGCATGACTGCAATACTGAGGGCATCAAGGCCGGTCGGTCCAATGATAGGCAGCGCATCCTCGGGGACCGGCTTGTGTCCAATAGTATAGTGATCGAACTCGAGGTTGCTCCCGCCAACCAACGTCTGTTGAATCTTTGCGAAGACGTCACGCGCTGTTTGCTCCGGATCATCACCCGGGTCATCGCCCGGATACTCGCAACCCGCCCGGACTACACCATCAGGCGTCTGACGCACGTATAAATACTTGGAGTTGATAACCTCGTTCACCAGCTTCTCCTCTGTAGGTTTCGAATTCACGAGCAAGGCAGGTACGCAAGTCACCGGGAGTGCTAGCTCTTCACTTGCCAGAAGAGACACGCTGCCCAAGCCAGCGGCGACAACAACGTGATCGCCCTGCACCTCTTCCCCAGAGGCCAAAACAACTCCACTGATGCGACCGTTGTGCTTGCAAAACCCCTTTGCTGTAGTTCTGATCAAGTTGGTACCTCTGGCTTCTGCGTCGGCTATCAGCTGGCGAGCGGCAATGTGCGCTTCAATGGCACCCTCCTCGGGATAGCAGATACCCCATTCTGGGAGGATAAATGTTTCGATGAAGGGTTCCCGCTCGGCGATTTGAGACTTTTGCATTTGGACAACGTTGTAGCCCCAGGCGCTGAGATTCTTCCCCTTATTCACAAGGTCTTCGGGCGACTTGTGCCAGTTCAGGGACCCGCTCCAAGAAATTGGGAGGTCAGGAAGCTGGAGCCTGATCTGCTTCCATCGCTCCAGGGAACGACGGCGAAAATCATAATAGAACTCTTCGTTGGCGGAGCTGGCGTTGAGCCACGCAAAGGAGGCTGTAGTAGCTGGGCCCCCAACATCTTCGGCGACGATGGTCACCGTAGTGTCGCGAGCCAGGTGCCAGGCGATGGAGGCACCGACGATGCCACCGCCGACGACGATGACATGAGGGCGGGATAGGGTCTTCATATTGGTGTAGTTGTGCTTGATTGAGAAAGCCGTTGATGAAGGAGGAAAAGTGTGAAAGATGTACGGGGAGCGGGCGAGTGCTGAGAGGCATGCTGTTGTCAGGCTGCATTAACCCCGCCTTTGTTTAACGCCAGTGATTGGACTAGAATTATGTGTCTGTGATTGGCAGTAAGTCGCAGGATATATGGTGTGTACTGTAACTATCTAGGCATGTGACGTCACCCGCCCCTGACCTTTTTCTAGATACAAAGAAGTCACCCAGTGGCTCAAAATCTTCCAGCATACTGTCCCCTAATTCAATAAGAACATACACGTTTATATACAGTATAATTCAATCTAGACTACAGATTATATACCCTGACTTATCTCGCAGGGCCTTTGAGATAGCCTTCATGCCTCCCTCAAGCTCCTCTCTCTTCAGCCAGCCATAGCCAAGTCGAAAGAAGTTATCCGGAAGCTCAAACCAGTGACCAGGGCCAACATAGGTCGCATACTTGGTCAGCAGCCTGTCATAGAAAGCTGCGAATCCACCCTCAGCCTCCTTCTTAATTCTGGGAAAGCAGACAACACCACCTGTGGGCTTGACCCATTCCAATAACTCCTCGCTCTTGATCCATGACTCAACAATCTGTCGGCGGATCCTCATCTCATCTATCGTGCCAGCCAGGAGCTGCTGTCGCCGAGACAGAACCTGTGTGGCAATCCATTCATCGATGACGCTCCCGCTGATACTGATCTGCTCCTTGGCCGCTAAGAAGGTCTCTTGGAGGTTCTTATTGGTGCTGATGAGCCAACCGATCCGGACTCCAGGAATACCGAATGATTTGGACATGGAGCTCACACTCAGGACGTGTTCACCCAGGGAAGCAGCCACAGGAAGCTTCTCGCCAAAAGCAATATCACGATACGTCTCGTCCACTAGCAAAAGAATGCCTTTCTCCTTGGTGATGGCTGCGAGCCGGTCAAGTGCCTCCCGAGACAGAGTAGACCCAGTAGGGTTGTGCGGGCAGGTCACTGAGACAAGACGGGTGTTTGGCTTGATGGCAGCCTCGATATCATCGACATTGGGCTGGAGGCCAGACTCAAAAGTGACATCGATGTACGAGATCTCATAGCCGACGGCCTTGGGGGTCTCCAGGTTGGTGGCGTAGTTGGGTCGAACAACGACAAGATGGTCACGCCCCGAGGCGAACTGCAGCTGCGAGGTGAATGCTCTGGGAGTTGCTAAAGCCAAGAATATGCGCAGAGACAGTGTTGGTTGCAATGGCCTGGCACGAGAAGATGCTAATATTTAACGTGTAATGCGCCCGGTTTAGGAAACTTGTGACGGCTTAGAACCATCGCTTGCAGAGGGTTTCTCGTTCAGGGTCTCGGTAACCCCAGCTTCGCACTCGATCTTGAGGTGCACACACCAAACTTGCTGTCAGGACGGAGAATAGCAAAGCGACTCACTGCAAGTTAACCCCGCGGCTAGTGATGATACCGCCTTTCAGCAAGGCTTCATCGAGGGCCCTGGTTATGTCTCTATGCCTGCTACGAGCGGCATCTTCGGACACGACTATATAGCCATGCCAGACTGTGGTAGGTCTGAAGATGGATCTGTTGGATTGGATCTCATACGCAACGTGAACGACACACCCGACTTCCGAACATATCACTTCTACCAATTCTCAGACACCAGCACATCAAAAGTCCTGCTTCAATTCGGCATCACACTCACCACCTCGGCTGAAGATGTTCCCTCATACGACTTGCAGCTGAATGAAGGGTCTGTCACACACCACAACATTGAACAATACACAGAAGCCAGCAACCGCTTTGGCTTGAAGTTGGGAGTTCCGCGCGCTGAGGGTTGGATGAAGGCGGCAAGCGATCTTGTCTGGAATGTGTCGCATGAAGTGGATGGTCTTAAGCCTGGGCCGCAGGTTATCAAGATTAGGCTTTGCCATCAGAACGTATTGCTCGAGGAGGTGGTCGTGGACTTTGGCGGCGTTCGAGAGAATTATCTGGGACCACCACCGAGTTACAAAATCGGGGATGCTTAGGGATCTTGAAATTAGTCGGGCGATATAGAAGAGAAGGAATCATTGACGCCGTTTCTTAGAAATTGTTAGGAAAAAAGACACCACAAAAGCAGCTATGGCGAGTTCATGACTCGAGAACAGTTAACCCCTGGCCGCACACAGTATAGGATGAACCAGACAAACTTTAGCTCTTTCGAAGCCCCGCAATTTCTGGTTTACCCCGCGGGCACTACTTAAAGGCTCTCGGAGCCCGCATTAATTCCACATGTTCTTTTCTCCGTTGCCCGAATCTCCACCATCCGCATTCCATGCAACGACATGACACCTTCTCCAGCCAACACAACGGAATCGGAAATACCTTCATGCCACGGATGTCGCCGTCGAAAGCTCAAATGCTCCAGAGAGCAACCGTCCTGCGCCAATTGCCAACGGTCAAGTAAGTCTAGTCTCCACTCTCCCACAGTCCTTAAGCTAAGTTGATAGGTGAGCCTTGTGTGTACGATGCAAGGAAAAATAAGCCAGGCGTCAAAGTTGGAGCCGTTGAAGGTCTAAGTAAACGTTTAGGTAAGTCTTCGGAAACAAGGTCTCACTGTAGTGTATATTTGCTCAAGTATTTCAGAGACGCTTGAGCAAGCCTTTCATGATCAAGCGATACAACAGAACGCCACAGCTAGCTTCGACTCGAGCAACGTTACCTCAAGTATTGCTCATCTCACAGGGGCTATCACGTCGCTAGCTTCTGAGATACAGAGACTTTCTTCGAGACCCGATCCTCCACATGCATCAGTTCTCAACGGCGACGGAGATGATCCCGATGAAGGGATCCGCGCTCACAAAAGAAGACGAGTTCAGGGTCACCAATTGGGATCTCACAGCCAAGAGACACTATCATCAAACGAAACAATTCGGTCCCTTCCACCAGGCCTCATCGAAGAGCTCGTCCAACTTTACTTTGACAGAGTCTTTTACTGGATTCCCGTCATACACTACCCTCGATTTAGGGAAGAGATCAAACAGGAACCCGGCCGGCAAAGACTACGCGTAGTGCTTGATGCAATGCTAGTTGCAACATTGCGGTTTATTGACGGAAGAAGATATAGTTTATCGGCTGATGATATTGAGCGCCTTATCGAAGAAAGGCACAACTCGGTACTCATATCTACCATGAGGTCATTGTCTATCGAGAGCCTGCAGGCACTAGTTATCTTGGCCTTTACGACTGTAGGTGGTTTGAGCCCGTTACTCAAGACTCGGCCCCGGCACTGTTCCCTCTTCATTGGTTGACATCATTTTGCTAGATTGGAGACGGAGAGCCATCGGCGACATGGCCCAGTATAGCTTCGATGACTAGAACTGTTGATTTCTTACAGTTAATGATGGAAAGAGAAATCAGCAGGACTCGGTACTTGGTCCTTACAATGCCCTTGCCAAATTCGATTGATTGGGTTCAAGAAGAGGAAAGGCGACGAGTATTCTGGAACGTCTTTAACCTAGATAGGTAAGCTACCTACCCAAAGTGCGTAATAGTATGCTGACACCCAGGTAAAGATATTGCTCCATCACAACAGGGTTGGAGATTTCCCACCCCAGTTGTACACAAGGATTCTGACTGACATGAGACAGATGGAGCACTGGCATCGCTAGTGACAAGATAAACCTTAGGTTGCCAGCCAACGGGTCGTATTGGTATGCAGAAACGCCCGTGGTCTGCCCATACTTTGCAATATCTGTTCCATCAGACGCTGCGATCGGCAGCCCGTACGCGCTCGCTCACACACAGTGTTCAACCTGCGGACAAGTCTCGACAGCGGACAGTTGCAATTTGAATATTTCAGTTGCAACCAATGGCAGAAACCCAAGCCTCACCGATGAATCCTCGAATGCCTCGTCGATGGGTGGGTTCTCGTATGCTGTCCAGGCAACTGAGTACTTGAATCGAATTGCTACCTGCTTTCTCTATCCCGAGGTCGATTTTGACGATCAACAACAGGTCATAGCTTGGTTGACCCGATTCAAAGAACTAGACCTTCACCTCGTTCAGTAAGCCTTACTCTCCCCGGGTATCTCTTCATCTCGCTGACTCATTAATCCAGCTGGAAGATGTTTCTACCCAAGAAATGGAGAGATCCGAACCAAACTCCAGATACGTCCACAGGTCCTCATGACCTGGACCATAGCATGACTCTTGCACATGTTACGCACAATACCTCTATGATCCTTCTGCATCATCGCATCGCCTACCCTCCAAGTAGACAACGCCAGGTTGTTCCACTGCCGAGTTCATGCAGTGCTGAGACCTGTCGACTGGCGGCAACCAAAACAAGCAACATCGCCGAGACATGGCTCAGAGTGTGCCCCAAGAAGATCGTCGTTGCACCTCAGATAGCGTTCTGTACATTAATCAGCGCTAGGCTCTTACTGGGTAAGTCTTGATACAGCACAAGCCGCCATAATGATGACTGATATGGATCTAGCTCACTCTCGTTACTATAACGAGGCTCTGATGCCCGAATTCTGGCTGCTTGTCCGTAGCCTTGAGGACATGTCCCGACGTTGGGCGGGTGTGACTCGTGGTGAATCGGGTCATTTTCTCAATCTGGCCGGGAAATACGCCTTGCATCTCAGAAACACATACGAGATATGTCAACAAGATGTGACATATAATCCTGTAGTACTCGACTACACCGAGAACATAGAACAGGCTATGAGCTATCATGAGCGCGATCAATCTCGACCTCAACGTCCACGGACAAGAGATAACAATGATGATCTAAGAAGCATGCCAACTTCTATTTCCGGTCAGAAGCTGGGATCGATGCCGTCTCATCCTATGGTTCCCCAAGAATCTGTCTCATCCACGCGGCCCCAAGATATCTCAACAGGAATGGGTCCACCAATTAGGCTAACGGGCACGGTCGATGGGCCAGAACACGTCGACAGTATGTCGTTTACAGCGACAAATCCAGACGTTCAGGAGCTACCAGAAGACTTGTTAGCCATATCACAAGCTCTCATGGACCAGAGGTTTGCTGAGATGGATCGTATCATTACTTTGGATGACTCCTGGTTTGAAACGACCGCACAGGCAGCAGATGTGTCTTCACTACATGTTCCTGGGTGGAACACTGCGGAAATGGGTTTCACCAACTTGCAAGGCGATAGAAGTAGTGCTACAGGCAGAGACTAGGAAGTAATGCAGTAGATCTATAGCCGCTAAACGGCAATCGTCGCTGTTGCTTTGCTTGAGAACACAACTTAATCCAAGGACAATCCCAAGCAGACTTGTCAATTGAGACTGGCTAATGTGTAATCAAGAGAAATATGATAGAGGAACTATCTCTGAGTTCATTCGACCGAAGCCGGCTTCCGACCCCATACTACCCTCTGCCTATAGTAGGGATGATACTTGCCAGAGTTGATCTCCTTGCGGAAATGGGCAATGTAAACTTGGACTTCAGCCTCAGTCCAGCCCAACGTGTTGGCCATAAACAACACGACACCCTCGGTATCTGATAATGCAACATGACGGCCAAAGTGACCCAACTCCTTCAAGTGAGGGTCCTTGGGCCAGCCTCCTACTGGTGTCTGGGAGTTTCGCTCGGGTTAGATTCTAAAGTGTCAAGAAGGGCGGGTTCTCACCTTGTACTCAAATGTCTGGATGTCAACAAAGCCGGCCGCTTCCATGGCTTTCACCTGGACGTCATCTCCGACAATAGTAAAGTTCATCCCAAACTTTTTACCACCCTCAATAAAGAACTTGCCCCACTGGCCAAGTGCAGATTCCTCCTTGACAGTTTCATCATCGCTAGTGAAGAAGGGCGATGGCTCAAAACTCTCAACCCAACCGTCCGGTCGGCAGCATCGATAGGCTTGAGAGAAGAGTTTATCCCAGTCAGGAATGCTGCCGACAAGCCAGCGCATGTGGATGTAGTCGGCGTGGTCGGCAGGGAACGTCCACTCCTGAGTGCAGTCTTCGATCTCACTGAGATGGGGAATCCAAGTTAGTAGACGTCGACAACTGTTCTCGGTGTTGACAAGATTCCAGTTCTTTTTTCGAAACGTACAATTTCAGGTTTGGTGGAACCCATGAAGGCTGGATTGGCGAGATATCTGTCCCGATGACCTCTGCGCCAGGGTACTCATCGGCAAAATCCCTAACTTCACTGTCAGTTACCTATCGACAGATTAGGCATGGAATACTCGGGAGCTTACATGGCCCAAATGCCTTTTTGATGTGAAAAGTGTCAGCCAGCTCGCCAGGGAATTGCTTCGATTCTTTGGCGCTTCACATACCGGTGCCGGTTCCAACGTCAATCACTTTCTTTGCAAAAGATTAGTGTTAATCCCCACAAGATTGTCTGCGGGACAAATATCCTTACCTGGACGTTCTCCTTCTTCAGCGGTGCGAGATGGAGCTTGCCGTTGATGCCAAGAGTCAAAGCATGATGGCTAGGGCTAGATCAGTGACTGAACGATGCCGTAATTTCTGGCGAGAGATGACCACGACCTACTTGATGTCTAGAAACTCGCTCTGCTTTTCATCGTTGGCCCCCCTTCTCAGGTCAACAGTCATCAACAGGAGCGTACATCAGGAAATCATTACCAGTACTGCGCATTTCCCATCTCACGGTGATAGGTCCGGCCATGAACCTTTCGATACTCAAAAATGCTAGATGAGATCGAGCTTGTTGAAGATGCCGTGCTCAAGCCAGTTGTAGAATCGGCATCCGAATTATCACCCACATCGTCGTCCTAGCATATCGTTAGCCTCTACCTATTTCACGCTTGTACGATGTGGATAGTCCCCAGTCGCCATGAAGTCAAATCTGCGCACCTGGGCAGCTTGTTGCCAGTGAGAAGCTGGGAGAATGCCAACGCCAGTAGAACCCTCCGCGGCGTTGGATCCGATGCTCTTGGGGCTCTCAGGGCCCTTGGAGCTCCTCGGACTCTTGCCGACTTCTGGCGGCGATGACATGGCTTGTGTCGGAGAGATTAGGTGTGGGCACACAGGAGAGGGGACTAGAGAAGACGAGGGTTAGAAGTCGAAGAAATCTCTCACATTGCGGGGTTCCCTCGGTCACCAAAAAGGCCACAATGAGGGCGACAGCAAACCACAGTTACATCAAAATCCTTGTTGTGTGGATGGTAATTGGTGGGTTGGCAGCAAATACGAGATAAAGTTACGAAGGAGCCAATCTCATCGCTAGTGTCCAATCGGAAGGAATACGCCTATTTGTCATGAACCTAAGCGAATAGTAGTCTAGCAAGGTCTTAAAATCATGTAGATGCTTCAAAGAGCTTAGTCTACCATTAACGACCAGCACTATACAAGACCATGTGGGTAGGTATAGAAGGCTATATGAATAACCATAAAGGCTAAATCACATGTCTAATCTGATGAAAATTTTCAAGCGGTACAGTGGGGCCAAGAAGCATGGGAGGATCAGATAACTACCTATATAAATCTCCCTAGATCTGATAAGCTTGTGCATGACCAGGTGTCTACTCTTTTTCTTCTTATGCCTACTAGCGGTTTGAAGACTCGATATTCTCTCATTCCGCCTGAATCTACCCGAAGGGCTATTCAAGATGGACACTGCTGCGAAGAACGAGGCGATCGGGTCCAGAGTCAGGAGTAAGAACCTCATATACCGCCTCATCATTACACAATCACTAACCCTTATAGCATTCTTCCTTGGCGCTGCGGCCAGCACAAAGGAAGAGAGAAGGCTGGTCAGGAAGCTTGGTAAGCGAACCGTTTGAATTGAAATATCGTCCTACGCCACTAACTACTGCTGATAGACTTCTTCATCATGGTGAGAGGATAGCTATCAGTTTGCTTAAGCTGAAACTGACACTGAATAGGTCTACTGCTGCTTCAGCTACTTTTTCAATTTTCTCGGTATGGATGAGTTCGCTGAAATGAGTCCTCAGATTTCGGAAGATGAGCTCACATTGAAGTAGATCGCGCTGCCTTCGCTAATGCCTACGTACGATGATGCTGCGCCGCAAATGGATCTAGATCTAACTATATGCTTTAGGTTGCCGGCCTCCGGGAAGATTTGAACATGACCGGCGGAGATTACAGCAACGTTCTTGCAGTCACGACTGCTGGGTAAAACTAAAAAAGACCCCTAATACTCCAGTTGAGCTTTCTAATACGTGAAACAGCATGGCCATCGGTCAACTACCCCATGGCATCGTCATTCAAAAAGTTGCCCCCAGGATTTGGTTCCCATCCATGGTCGTCATTTGGGCCGCATTGATTGTACTGAGTTGCCACTTCTCACCACGATATGCTCTCGCTGACTGCTACAGATGGTGAGCGCAGCTGCCAAGACTGTGACACAGTTATGTGTTATTC
This sequence comes from Fusarium sp. LHS14.1, assembly GCA_025433615.1. Classification (NCBI taxonomy): domain Eukaryota; kingdom Fungi; phylum Ascomycota; class Sordariomycetes; order Hypocreales; family Nectriaceae; genus Fusarium; species Fusarium sp. LHS14.1. The sequence goes on along the minus strand of CM046483.1, from coordinate 3,477,135 downwards.
GCTTCTTTTTGGGCCTGGCCGAAGCTAGCACCTATGCTGGCGCGATTTACATCATCAGTTCATGGTATAAGCCCGATGAAATCTCCAAACGCACGGCACTCTTCACTGCATCCGGCCAAGTCGGAACCATGTTTGCTGGCGTCATGATGGCCGCCATCCACAAGGGAATGAATGGAATGAGCGGGTTGCAAGGCTGGCAATGGGTTTTCCTCATTGGTAAATATCTCAAAGCCGCCTAACATAATCTGTGCTAACTGGCGTCACTTTAGATGGCATCATCACGCTTCCCATCGCCGTTTTCGGGTTCCTCTATTTCCCTGATACACCAGACCGTACCCAGGCCAAGTATCTCTCTGCCGATGAGAGAAATCTGGCACGTTCTAGACTTCCTGCCATTTGCGAGGACGGACATAACATCATGCCACTCTCACTTGTCAAGCGAGTATTGATGGCACCGATCTTGTAAGTTTGGCCATCTACATTATTGACTTTGCCGCCCAACTAACACCGACACTAGCTGGGTTCTTTTCTTCTGGTCCCCAGTCTGCGCCGCCATTGAAGCCTTTCCTTTCCAGAACAACTTCCTTCTCTGGCTCAAGCATCATTCCGACCATTTTACCCAGACCCAGATCAACACTTATCCCCTTGGTGTCCAGACCGTCGGTATTGTAGCAAACATGCTCGCGGCTTGGCATATGGACGCCACTAGTCAACGAATTCCGGCGGCCATTGTAGCCATCCTCTTCCAAGTTGTGGTTGGTTCCACGCTTCTCGTTCGCGATATTCCTTTCGCGGGAACATTCTTCGCCTTCTATCTCAGTGGCACAGCCTATGCTGTGAACCCTTTGATCTTCGGATGGGCAGGCCTTATTCTACAGCGTAGTGGTGACGACGCTGTGAGGAGCGTCACTCTATACTCCATGAACATTGGTTCAATGGTGTTGTGGACATTCTGGGGTATCCTCTTCTACTCGGGAGCTGATACGCCATACTGGAAAAAGGGGTGCATTGTTCTCCTCGTTTGCTGTTTCGTCATGTTCTGTTACATGTGGCTTGTGTACAAGGTATGGATTATGCCACTCTGCTACTTCTACATACTTACGGATATTTGTAGGTCGATAAGCACACTGCAAAGAAATATCGCGACCGTATGTCTGGGGCCATTGATCCAGAAGCCAAGCTTTCAGAGCCCGTTGAGCTGGCTGAGCAAAAGGTGCCTGCTGTTGCGGGAGGATGACAGGATTACTGGCCAGATGGCAGTAAATAGCAAGCAATAATCCCAGAGGCATCACCTTTATCTCGACTTGCTGGGCTTCCCTTCATAGATATTGAACAGATAGTCTTGTGGGGTGGATGAAGATGTCTCCCGTTCAGAGTTCTCTAGTTTGCCTGTTATCAACAATATGCCCAGAAGAGGCCATCAGCCACAGTAATAGAAACTTTGCTAAATATGATACCAATGCTACCTAAGACTGAGTAGTAGCTGCTTCCTCTGGTTTCCTTCCGTAAACCAAAGTCCTGTGTCTAGTTAGTAAACCGCTTCAAACTTTGGGGTTTAGACCACTTACACCTCATAATAAGGGTTTAGCTTCTTATTCCTCAAAGCCTGCCTCATCTCGGCAATAAAGACCTGACACTTATCATACGGCCACCCCATAACCTGCGTCAACAGGAAGAGCCCGAAGCCCTCCAACCCCCCGTCAACAAACATCTGCACGAATGACCCAATCTCTTTCAGTTTTGGATCAGACGCCCACGCACTCATTGGAAGCCTAAACTTGCGCTCCGTGACTTCCACAAAGCCGTTCTCGTCCATGAGATCTCTCATTCGTGACCCGATGGCAATCTTGAACGTCTTACCCATCTTTTCACCTGCCTCTTGAAAGACAGCATTCCAGCGGTGATAAATGTGCTCGGGATCTGTCACTACATCCGAATGGGCACGGATATCAAGTTCAAGGTCTTCAAACCAGCCTCCTGGCTTAAGGTGGCGGAAGGCCTTGGCATAGAGAGCGGACCAGTCATCGATGCTACCGTAGAGGTCACGGATGTGAATATAGTCGAAGTGATCAGTTGGCCAGGTCCAATCAAGCTGGGCGTCGTCGATGTGGAACTCGCAGTTTGGGGGGATCCAGGAAGGCTGAATAGGGGAGATGTCGGTGCCGATCACCTGGGCCGAGGGAAACTGGTCGGCAAAGTCACTAGAGAGATGTTAACAAAGTGGGTGGATAAAGTGTTGTGGGAAGCTAACATGGCCCAGATACCGGTACCAGTTCCTACATCCAAGACGCGCTAAGAAACTATTAATTTAGGTTTCTCAATGCCCAGGATTGTAGTCACGCGCCTGTGGATGGCTGCCGATTGGCGCTTGATGAAGCTTATTATCGAAATAGAGAAGTATATAGTGGTGTCTGTAAGAACCGTTGAGCGAAAATGGCACACTGAGGCATCAAGCAGAGCGTGCTGCTGGAGCATTCAAGGACTCACGTAATGTCTAGACCTTCATTTTGCCGCTCGTCGTTAGGTGCCCTGCCGATTCATGTCAGTTCTGCTAGCGATATTATGCCTGCTGTCGCCTTTTTCGCGATTACGGATGTCTCACCAGTACTCGGTTGTTTTGGAGTTCCCGTATGTGCGACCGTGGATATTTCGGAAGTCTCGGATGCTGTCAGTTAGAGACGCTGTCGACTCAATTTCCTGGCTACAACACATCAATGCTCACGCTCACGCTCACTGTCTAGATGAGAGGTAGCTACCTCAACACTGAGTGCTCATCGTCGTGGTCGCCTCCCTCAAACTCCGGGTCCTACGGTCGCGCAAAGATTAGTGGGAATGCAACCGAGGTGGCATAAGACGTACTGCTACAATTGGAGCTGACGTGGCGGCCCCTGTTGGAGACTTGGGACTGGAGGTTGGGGAGGCTGTCTTAGACTTTGGGCTAGACATGGCGTTGTACAAGACTGAAACTGGAGCCGAGGCTTTTGAATGATGGGAGAGAGTTGTCGAAAAGAGAAAATGGGTTTCAGAAAGAAGAAAGATCCCGCTCAGACTTCGAGACAGGTGATCGGTTACGGTAACCAGGCCCCCACGTTTGGCCCTTGCTCTTCATGCGGGGAGAAATGACCTCCTTCATGACAGCCAGTGAGAGGAGCATAAAGATGCATTGTGTGGACCTTGTGTTGGTTCGCAAGGATCTGACTGTAACCGAACCTCCCACGTTTCAAAACAAGAAATTGCTGCCGTGAGGGGCGGCGACAATTCGCTCATTGCTGGGGTGGAAGAGCTTGAATTATGGTTGTTGTGCTTTCTGGTGCACTAGTGTTCTAACAACAGACATATAATTTGCTATGGCGAATACTACTCGGTACTAACTAGAAGAGCGTATCCTAATCAGGCACTGGTGGAGTAACGTCATAGAGATGTAAATCCTTGGAGGTGTCTGCACTGTTCATTGTTGTTTTGAAATTGTCTACTTACGTGAGGTTTAAGGCATATAGTTATATCTCAAGGACTGGCGAACAAGAGGGGGTTTTCCCCCCCAAACTGTTCATCTTCATGGTAGGGTAGGTAGGTTATCAAATGTCTCAACGGTGATGTCTCAACCTTCTCTAAGGTAAGGTCTTTTGGAAAGGAGATTGGCTGGCAAGGGCAAGAGTTTTGACCCATAACACAATGAAAATACATTAATCTTATCTCGTTGGCCTCAATATTCTCGTTCTGTCACCGTACGTTGTCAGGTGTGAAATAGAAGTTGTATGTCTTTTTCTTGGTTTTCTTGATCTGCTCTCCTGGTATGTGGCAAGGTCTAAATACAACTCCAGAGTCTGTTCTTCATTCCAGTTGCTGCCCGACCCTCGAAGGGTTAACCGAGCCCGAAGATCGATGAAACTGTAGGGAGCTATTGTCAATGCCCCTTCTAAACTCCATACAGTATTCATCTAGAAACAAATGACATGCTTCGTGACCTCTTCAAGCCATGGCGGGATCAGAGGGATCTTCTCATTCTTCTACCGTCTTGGCACACATAGGATGTAGGAACAGCAGGTTAAGCTTGTATCTTAGAAGTAAATGAGCTGATTTAAGGAAAAGAACAGGGGTCAAAAAGGGCAAGATTAATCCTTTGACCAAAAGTCAAAGGCCGCATCATCTTCAGTTTCTTCAGTTTCTTCAAAACCACCCAAACGCCTGCCCTCAAGATGCTTCTGGACAGTCTGGTAAATGGTCTCAATCACTCTCTTCTCTTCATCGCTCCAATAACTTAGCCCAGGTACTTCCCGTGTTCCTTCGTTTCTCCAACTGGCGATCACATCCGACACCTCGAGGAAGATACGCTCTACCCGCCCCCATAAACGAACTCGGACCTCTCTATCCCCCTCCCGCAGTGCGACGTCCTCCATAGACCAGGCTTGTAAGTCCAAGGCGTACATTTCGCGCAGTAGGGCCATGCATCGTTCTATCTGCCGACCCTTCTGTTGCGTTTCTTCTGCCCAGTGCCGTTGGTCGTCACGCCAGGAAGACCCTGACCTGCTGTATGGCTTTGCTACTAACTCCCAGCTAATTTCGACGGGTCGCTGGCCAAGTTGCCGCTCCGGCGCCTTGTAGTACTTGTTGATGGAACTGTCGTTCTTGATAGTCGAGGGCTGGGGATGTCGCAGTGGCTGGCGTGGTAGTCGTGACTCTAAGCCGATGGCCTCTTCGGCTGGTCGAGGGCGGTCATCCTTAATGGCATGCCGGTGACCATCACGGCTAGGTGGTGGGCTTGGGATCGAGTGGTGGCAGCCCATGACGAGACTTGTGGTGATGAAAAGGATGAGCACGATGATGACACCGTGGGTGAGGCCGATAATATTTGAGTGTGCTGGTCCGACTTTCGTTGCACCGATACCTTCAATGGTGATGGCACATGAGAAGTTTTCGCAGGGCTGGGTCCATTCACAGAGAGAGCTACCACACGGGTAGATTATCGTGTCATTAGGCCAGTCTTTGGTAGCGTTCTCGCGGTCCCAGGATCCCTTGATGCCTACGAGATTGGCCGGGAATGGCTGCAGCCGCCACCTCTTGGTCGTGACGTTGAGTGCTGCGACGGGATATGAGAGGAGTTCGTCGGGCGTTGACTTCAAGTGCCAGGCCTCCATGAGTATCGAGGAGGGAAAGCATGAAGAAACCGATACGGGTATCTCGCCATGAATGGGGCTCAAGCAGACAGTAGAAACTGGCAGTGATGTTCTGAGGACGAGTGATCCAGCCTGCATATCCGCCGGGGCATTATCAGACCGAATGATGGCGTGGCTTTCATACAAGGCTGCAAACATGCAGGACTTTCTAGCGTTTCCAGGATACTTCGAGTTCATGTACTTGATTTTCTATTTACTAAAGCGATACACGCTTGTAGTTATAAGAGGGATGGCATGGTTCGCCGAGGCATCTGTCATGCCGGGGGCCTCAGGCAAGGTAGACATGCAGCTTGAGGCTTGAAAGCGGGATTTATTTTCAATCACAAAGGGCCTCTCACTATCTAGCCGGGCGATGTTATCCGTCTTCCTTCGGAGCCCCATTGTCTCATAGGTTGGTCGAGTACTTCGCCTTCTCTCGGCCATCGCAGAGCACTCTGACTCGCACCCCCTTGCCGTTGTTGTATCCAACACGTATCTCTACGTCCATCAAGGCTCTGGTGTAGCCTGATCTTTTCTGCCGACATGAAGAAGGCAAATCATCTAGTTTGACCTCAAGCACGGGAAGCTCATTGCTCGCTAAAATGCTGTCAGCCGCCTTGCTCGCAGTACGAACTCCTGGGGTTTTGGCTACCTTCTGGAAGTTGGTCTAATGCAGTCGGAGCGTCAGTCATTGTAGTGGCACAAAATGTGATTCTTGCGGTACTGCTGCCCCCAAGATAATCGTCTTTGAAGGCACAAGTGACAGGCTGTGTCGTCTTGATGGGGTTGTCTGGGATGATCACGTCTCCCTTTCGTACCAACCAGGTGATCTGACCGACGGCCATTTTGTGGCCATGGACTTGATCCTTTACGGGGCTCTTCTGGCCCTTACCTCCGTGTCGCCACTGACTCCACTCCTCAGATGCTGCGATGCCGTAGTGTCGTGGACACGCTTGAACTGCCATTGGCTGGCTGGCCCCAAGGCCCATGACACGAAGAACAGAGCCTTGCGTTACAGCCGTCCAACTGTTACTATCTGTCAGCTTGCTCAGGGATCGATATCAACAGTGAACTAGACATACCACTCCTCAGGTCGCGTCACCTCCATTTCATTGGGATTGTTTCGTGCCCACTCTTGTACCATCCTGAAGAGGTATTCACTTTGAGACAGACCGCCAGACATAAAGACTTTCTGTAGAGAGAGAGAGTGTGTGTGGTCAGCGTTATTCTCCACGTGCCCACTCCGGAGTGCCCAACCGTGACAACCTCCCCCTTCACTGTAGCTCCCTCGACTTGCTTTGCAATGAGTCTCAGTGTTCCATTCAGGGACTCGTCGAAGAATCCCTTCATTCTGTCCCTGTTCTCAATCAGTATCGACACTTCAACTCAACAAATGAGCCATCACTTACGCATCAATAGTAAGGAGGCCATTCTTGAAGCCCGGTGTTTCAGGCTTCACTTGGATCCCACTTGCCAGGGTGAGAATATTGGTTTCACTCCCGGTGAATTGATGTTTGAACGGATCGAATCTGTTGAGAAGTGTTTTTCTCTCAGGCGTGAGTAGAAAGTGGCCCCCAGTGCCAACCTCGTCGTCAAGAATGTCAAGGTTTGTTGTGATGGACTTGAGCCAACGGATAAAAGCCCTGTCAATGAGAGTAGCTCCGCAGTAGGCTCCTGTAATAAGAAAGGGATTCAGCTTATTAACTATGATGCGGATGGGAATGGGACTGAGAAAGCTGACGTACCTGTGCCAGGAGCAACTCTTGATATCTCAAGGGGATTGATCTTGTCGATTCGGTACGTGGCTAGATCCACGGTGCCACCCCCGGCGTCACAGATCACAAAGCACTCCCCCTGGCAGGTAACGTGAGTCGTATAGTATTCGTTAGGGATAGGGCAGCTTACAGGGATGAGACTATCCTCCTTATTGCGGATGAGTTGTTGCACGGTGAACAAGGCACAAGCCTCCGGTTCGGGAACAAAATAAACGTGTCGAAGAGTTGGAAACATCTGTTTGTGGAACGCGCCTGTTGCAGCACGATACAGCTTGTTCAGTGGCTCATAACCCCATTCCTGTCAAAGCCCACGAGTCAGTTGAATCCGGCAGCATAGACATGAAACAATGTGGATATTTCTGGAGTGGAAAGGAGGCGACTGACAGCGGGATGGGTTAAAGCAACGTCGAGTGGGATTTGGCCGCCTATCAAGGCAGACGACTGTCCCTTCATGTGAAGGTAGTACTGTCGGGCAATCTTGAGCAAGAAATCCTTGACAATGTCCGACGGACTCTTAGTCAAGTGTGTCGGCGCCTCATGGTTGATATCGGCATCTGCAACCTCGCGCAGTCGCTTGACGAGACTCAGACCCTGCACAGCTTCCAGAAGTGCCTCCAACTCCGTGGCAGGACGGCGAGTCTCGAGCTCCAGTTTGGTCCAGTGAAGCACTAGCTTGTGCCGCTCAGCGTCTTTGCCTGGCTGGCGGCTCCGGTTCGTCGCCTTGGAGTAAGATATTTCGGACGGAATCTTGGGATTACCGCTGCCACCACTCCATCCTGTGAAGACTTCGAGATCATTGAAGTCAAGCTCACTTAGAGTTTTCTGCTGCATGTATGACAGGCCTTTGTAGTGCTCAGCGACCGAACAGATGAAGGCGCAGAACAGCCTAGCTTACCGGTGCTTGTAGTGCCGTAATCGAGTCCAAGAACCACGCGGTTCTCTCGCCCATTGTCCCGATTTTGAGGAGGCTCAAACTCCTGGTGTCTGACTCTGGGCGGCTCTACGAATATTGCATCTTCGTAGTCGATCGTATGGACGCGTCCCAATGGCGGGAAAGGGGGTAATTGTGATCGATGGGCCATTCTGTACGCGATGCGATCTGCAAGGTTAGTCCCAAGAATAGCAGGCTGCGTACTCTCAACCGTGATCTGGAATCAGTGGTCTACTCTGGCGTTGCCGCAGATATCGGCGGGCTTAAATCCATGTGCCCGAAGACCCAAAGGGTGTGTGGTTAGACATACGGCTCTCGCGCGCTTACCTTCACGCCACACTTCATCAAGGCCAAAGATCTGCTTCATTCAAGCATGAGAGCATGGAGGGAAGCTAACAGCGTGCGAACCCATGTCCGTCCTGTGTTGCCTCGTTTTCTCTCAAACACCATGATAAAAGTGAAGCCTGATGCATGATCCGTTTTCACCTTGTTCTCATCATACTCGCAGTCATTGTGCTCATCAATCCACGGTCTGAATTTTCGTCCCAAAATGAACTGGCTGCAATCGCTCGCGGGACACGGCTCAAACAAGACCGAGGAGACTGCCAAGTCGGTCAAGAAAGCGTACCGCAGCCGCATTCGATATTACCTGGATTTAGCAGCTCGTGATGAATTTTCAAGGTCCAAACTTCAAAGATCGGGCATCGTTGGTGAGGATGAGCTTGGAGAACTGTTCGAATGGGGCAGGCAGGCCGCCACTGATATCGCCCACCTCAGGGACTCGCTGAACGAGACAATTAATGAGAGGAACTACCGTGTTGGAGAGCTTGAGGGAGAAAAAGAGACTCTCTACCAGCAGATCACGGGGCTCTCGGATCAACTTGACAGCAGGAATGCGGAGTTGGAACAGACTACAAGAAGGCTAGAGGCCAAACAGGCAGAGCTGGATCACGCTGTGCGGAAGCATTACGAACAAGTCGACAAGCTCGTTCTCGACCACTCCCGCGATCTTGACATTCTTGAGACCAGGCTGAACAATGAGAAGCGGAATCTACAGGCACAGCTGTTGGTCTCAGGCGACAAGAGCCAGGCCTGGCCCGACGAGAAGTTGCGAACACAGTTCCGTGAGCTTTGTCGCATTGTTGACAATGCCACGGCGACTATTGCGACAACAGTCGATATCTCCTCTCAAGTGCTCAGTCACCGTCTTGATCCAAATAACTCGCTGAGCCTGGTGAAGGGGAGACCGCATTTCTGGCTCAGGTGGCGAGTCTGGTCAGTCCTCCAAGCGGGATTCTTTTCTCTTCCATTCGGATTTGGCGCTTTCGGGCCCGACAGAGGGGCAGCCGAGATTACGGCGTTGTACCGTGCATGGAGAAGCAGACTTGATGGTTCAACAGACTCTGGTGAGAAGCCTTTGATACGTGCATCGCTGGCAAAGTGAGCTAACTACCTCTTAGACCTTGACATCTTCCACAACAACGAGGTGGCAAATCGATGGCGCTCCATTACCTTTCAGACGCTGGCTGCTGCTGCCACCGATGAAGGCTCTGGAAGCCTTATCCAGCTGGGTCACAACAACGTTACCCATGTGACGGAGCAGATCATTTCTCTACTCTCGGTCATCGCAAGCACTCAGCTACAGAGCGGACTGCAGGGCGAAATGCGCACAGCAGCAGGCCTGGCCTATGAGCTGGCGCTGCAGTTTGGCGTCAATCCTGCTAGGCTAGTGCTGCTTGCGGCGGAACGCAACCAGACGGTAGTGATCGGCGGCAGTAATGGCTTCATCGATTGCGAGGATGGAGAGGAGAGGGGGGGTCAGAAAGTACAGGTGGTCACAGTGGCGTCTCCAGGACTACAGCGGATTGGTGATGGGCGGTCAGAGACAACGCAGAAGCACACAGTTGTGCCGTGTGAGGTATTTACTGGGATGTAATGCGTAGTGGTAGTTATTTTCAACCCATTTGATTGAGCCTTTCAACCTGGTTACCCCTCCGTGGCACCTTTTAGTGAGATTGAGGCTTGCTATTTCATGGTCGAGACACAATATGCACTTTGCGGCTGAGCTGCAACATGGTCATGCTGCATAATCAGCGCGGGGATTTCAAGGCTAAGCAGCCGGCCAGGATAGAGCCTAGCAGAAAAAGCAAAGAGAACAAGACAAAGTAGTCCAAAGTACTATGAAATATACTTTCGTGGGCGGTACAGCTGGATGTGCGCAGATTCAAAGCAGATGCAGTAATCGGGGGGCTCAGAGAGAGGCCGTCCGGAGCAGACAGTCTCCTTGCTCTGTCTGAGGCTTGTACGAGCGTTGGGCCTCATAATCCTATCATATTTACAGCACCTTCAAGAGACATGAAAGGCCTCTGGTATGTTCCCACGCGAGGCATTAAGCCGGGGATTGGGGTTGTTGTCTGGCTCTGGCTGGTTACGACTTTGATCACTATTATCACCATCTGCTCCATTAGGAGCGCGCCCTCTTCTTGGAGAATTACACGATTGCTTCACGCAGGAATGGCGTTGCTTTGCCTGTAAGTCCACCAGTGAATATGAACGCCGAACGCATGTATGATACGCCACTAGAAAACGGCTGACCCCCTACAAGATACTTGCTCCTCCACTGCCTTGACCTCACTGTCCAGCAAGCAGGGACTGCGGTGACATACAACTACATCGTTTTTCAGAGTATGAATACTGTCTGGAGAACATTCTCTGATGTTTTCCTGTTATGCGGTTGCTGGTTGAACATCCTCCGACATCAGACACCAAAGGTCGCCGTCTCGAGATCTGACATGATCATTGCTGGCACTCTCTGGCTATTGGGCTTGTATAAGCTGGGTCTTCAGTTTGCCCTATGCTTCGCCTGGCTCGATTTTGTCAACATCGAGACAATAGATTCCATAGCAACAGCCCGGAGTGGGTTTGATGTTGCTTTTGCAGCTGTCTACTTTGCCACAATGATCTTGATGATGGGAGGACTAGTGCCAGAGCATGGCAAGAGATTCCTCTCGCCATGGGAGCCTTTCAAGCACGGGGATGATCCAGCCATGCAACGGTGCTTGGAACGATTCACAGAAGTATTTAATTTGCCCGTTTTCCCGAACGGATCTAGACCACCAGCTAACTTCACTTATTCAGGAAATTCATTCGGCTGGCTGGGCCTCTTTCTGCCTTTTAGTACGAGCATTCTGCGAAGTCGTTATTGTTGGTCAACTTGATCGGGTTCCAAAAGAACTTCTGAAAATCTACAGAGCCCAAGACGTTTGCTACAGTCTGTTCAGCGTTCTTTTTGTAATTTCCACTGCAGGCTCTATCCCAAGTGGCTCCGACAACGATCCGGATCCATGGGAGTTGGAAAGCAAGATTTCTTCGCGTTTGGCAGAGGAGCAGAGAAGGTTGGATGAAGCCCTCCAACTCGGTCTGCAGAGCTCTCTCAATGCGTGGCCGGAAGAAGCGGACAGGCTGTTCAAAGAGAAACTTGCAGCTGTGACCGAGTCTGGGACGAAGTCGGCCCCTGTGGCCTCAGTTGTTCTTGACTCGCTCCGTGACCAGGTTCAACAAGAAGGGTCAGACGAGAGGCTGAGGCAGGGAAAGTTGGATCACTTGGCAAGAATGGGGCAAGATCTCAAGGATTGGATTCCTGTTTACAAATGGGATGGGCACTCCAGCGACGATCATGTAGTTGGAAAAGGGGCGAAGAGTTGACTCGTGCACATGATTTATATGGAGCTAGGTAGTTAGTGTGAAGAGAATGCAAAACAATACCCAAAAATGACAGATTAAAGATTGGATTTGACGTCATTTTATCCCCCGTAAACTCTCAATTGGCTCTTTGACACATCTGGATGGCTAGTTGCCACAAAATTTAGGTTGCCCTCCCTGATCTAAGCATGGCAAAAGCAGTGCTCATAGCAGGCACAACATGCCGACGCGGCGGAGTGTGGTAGTTTGCTGGGAGCAAAAACACATACCGCACCAGAACTCTAGTCTCATCCGTGACGACATGGGTTGGCGTAGTTGCTGTCGGATACTTGGCGAGCTCACAGCCCAGCATCACCCGCATCTGCTGGTCGATGGCACTGTTGCTCCAGCTGTTCCCTATAGGCTGCGAATACCCCAAGGAGGTTGCCTGTTCGTCCCCGCAGTACACCCCCGGACCAGAAGCTGCACCGTGGCGCATCAGCGGTGTGTTGCTCACGTTCTTCAGGCCTGCTGATAGAATGAGGTACAGTCGGCTAATGCTCGTGCCGTGGAAGACAGGTCCACTGCTAGCAGAGGCAGTGGTACCAAGATGAGTTTCAAATGCTTTCTCTCGCTCATGATGTGAGTTCATGAGAATGAACTGCTGCGTCTGTGGCATGCTCGGGATCGCAAACCCACTCGGGACGCTCCGTAGGAAGCCTCTGAAGCTCAGGCATAGCCATGAGAGTAGTCTCTCCTGATCCACCGCATAAGGGCTATTTTGTAGAGCCTGTGAAAGACTAGGAGCTCTAGCCAGAGTTTCCATCGCGGGTAGAGAGTTGATGACAGTAGGCAACGAGGCCTTGGCTACGGGGCAGCGTGGAAGCAAGTCCAGAGTGGATCCGTCCAGAGCGGCAGCATATACGCTTGAGATCAAGAGGTCCATTGACAGAGGGTCAACCAGCAGGTTATGAAGGCGGGCTTCCAATGGTGCCCGTCGAAACCGTATCGAACAGGTCTGCGAGCACGCGGCGGTTTTCCACAGTCTTACGCTGATGAGAGCGCCACAAACGCCGCAAGTTGTCGGCGACGTAGTAACCCATTTCTCAATGCTGCTGTGTATTGCCGAGATCGTCTGGTTGGTCTTTAGTAGTCGGTGGAGGTTTCTAGAAAGACAGTACGTGAAGAGTGTTGGCTTCGTTCCACAGATGGGTTGATCTGGATCGTTGGAACTCTTCTTCCAGTACCGATGTCGATTTGCCGTAGCTTCATCGTTCGGGGCGTAATGAACACAGAATCCAGTATGGGATGTTAGACAAACTCGAACGACGAGCAGTCGAGCACCTTCTGGAACACCTCGTGCCATACGTTGAAGCTCATTGAGTCCGGTCAGTGGGAATGACAACTCGTACTCGTTTGGTGCAACCTCCTCGACTGCGTCAGCCAGTTCAGCAGGAACACCTTGCCCTGTAGCTCGAAAAGGTGTATCCCGGATGCCTGCCTCGCGGAGCAGCCTTGAATGCCCTCTTGTGTCAGTTCTCTTGAGATTCCATCGCGACGTCTCCAGCTGAGCGGCACGTTCTACAAGGGAGTCGTGCTCGCCTACCAGCTGACCGATCAAAGACAATGCGGCTTTGCGAGTGAAGGGTGGGATTGGTTTGAGGTTCTCCCTCATCATTCTAAAGACCGTTTTGTCGAAATTTGTTGGGAGTGGGCTATTCAGCCAAGCTTTGCACACCGCGGCCAGTGATAGATTTGTCCAATGTGGTTGTTCCACCGCTCTCGTCAACATCAATTGCAGAATGGCTGTACCGTGTTGAGAGAGTTCTGTCAGTGAGTGCAGCATATTCGAAACAATAACGAGATTGCTTCCGTCTGCTTTGAGTTGACAGATGACCAGCCGACTCATATTGGGCATATCTTTGCCTTTCTGAGCATGCTCGATCAGGGTGAGAAGTGCTGCCTCCTCGCCAGTAAGAAAGATCCATTCTACATCTTCAAACCCCTTGGCCAAGGTTTCTATTGACCGCAGTGTTGTTGCATGCTCAGACAGAGTCTGCCACCAGGTAAGTCGACGCCGGGTGATGCCGTCTCCAGAATCTCGCAGCTGTGCTTGCGCAACCGGCACAGTCAGCTTAGCGAGGTCATTGATAAAGCCGAGCCATTGATCCATGGTTTTCATGTGTGATTTTCCTTGGCTCGAAAAAGAGCCATTCTCTTCAATGAATGAAAACACTAGCATGGTCCAGCAGTCGGCTGACAACTGGCCCAGACTTCGCCGAAGAGAAACGTAGGATATGAGTTTGGCGCATGCTCCCCAATGTTTTTCCATGAGCGTCACGCGTAGCTCCTTGATGAACTGATCCTTCTCGAGGATCACAGACCCAAGACAGGTCACATATGTCTTGTAGTCCAGACGCTTGATACTGGCCAGAATCATTGCCAAGTCCCGCCTATGGGAATCTGGACAGCTCTTCCAAAACTTGACTTCAAGCTGTATATCATCGAGATCAACACTTCCCGCAGCGAACTCGGTACAGCCACCGAGACTGGACACGAGATATGATTTCAGCGCCGAACAGTCTCTAGACTTGCTCAGGGCAGCGTCCTCAAGCCGCTCGAATATGGATTGCGCCACATCCCGTTCAGGGAACCTGCGTACCATTTCCAGAAGATCCGTTGGCAAGTTTGGATGTACCGCTACCGCAGCCAAGATTGCCTTGCCAAAGGCCAGAATGCTCATGCCGACATAGTCGCCTGGGCCATTGCCGAGCTGAGCCACGAATTCGCTCTGGGCTGCCGACATGACTTGCGCAATCCTAGTAACTGGGTTCCCGATACCATCGGGGAGCATTGTTGAGCTGAGTAGGGGAAGAAGGCTCGAAAGTCCAATCATCTGAGTACAAATGTCCAGGTTTTCATTATGCTGCGACCGCAGGAAGTTGAGTATAGTCCGGTGAGACTCGTCAGAGCCGCCTTGATCGAGGGCATGTTTGAGGAAATTGAAGGAGGACTGATTTGCTGGGTTCTCAATCAAGAGATGGATGAATAAGTCAACAGTGTTGGTCCCAACACGTTCTGAACCTGACAGAAGGACCAACATCTGTTCAAGACTGCCTGTCGTCTGCGGCTCAACCTGAGTTCGTGAGAAGGAAGTTGGGTCTGACAGCCGCAAGCATGATTCTAGACATGTTGCGATGTCGGGTCCATCGAGGTTGATGAGTGTTGATAGCTGACGTTTCTGTGCGTCTGAGAGACAGCCTGACTCCCACTGGAGGAGTCGCTCTGTGTTTGGATCCCAGCACAGGCAAGCCTGCCAGAAGGGCCCGTTCCAGCCGCTATGCATGTCGGGGCCACCTGGTAGGCTACAAATGATCGCGATGCATCGTACAAGCCGAAAAGCGGTGTGTAGTCTTTGTTGTTCCCAGTGGATGACGACTTCAGCATCCAGACGGTCTATGATGCCGTTCGTGCTTAGCCAGTCTTGTATCAGTTCATCCGGGAGGAATATAGACGGACGACAACTGGTGAAGGCATTTATGAAGCTTTCGATACTCTCAATGCCGTCAGACTGGGGTTGCAACCGCCGGATTTGTTGGATTGCCTTCGCTTCATCTTCGCGGATGAGGCCTGCCCTAAATTTGCCGGCAACAGCGAGACACCGCAAATACATGGCAGGGCCAACATGAATGAGAGCTGCCAACTGACTTGAAGCCTCCGATGCTGACAAGAAGCTAATACAAGTCAGCGTTGCCACGGCACTGTCTGAATCTCGGCCCCAATCAGCCATGAGATCCAGCAGAACGGCATCACGGTCGCTGCCTTGTCCGGCATGATATCTCTCCCAGCTAGCCAAGTATTCCCTCGTCGCACTCGTAAGCTGGTCAACATCACGCTGCCGCGGAAGACCCTGTTCCTTGGCGACGAAGCTGGACAGCGAGGAGGCGATGACTTGGTCCCGCCAACATCGTCGATCAGCAGTAGGTGTGAGCGGTCTGGATGGTTCTTCGGGGACGTCGCAAGGGGTTTGAGATCGTGGCAGCTCTAGTTCTACAATTTGCGGTGCTTCAGGGAGTTCGTAATAGAAAGGTATTGGCGGTAGCTCTGGCTCTCCGATCTCGGCTAGCGGTGCCGGAGGAAGCTCGTAACAGGCTTGAATTGGTGGTGCTTCAATGGTAGTGTCAAGTCCGGACTGTTTTTGAGTCTCTGGTGCATTTTTGGACCTGCGAAGAGACTTGATCATCCGCCGCATCTTGGGTATCATGTATAGGGAGGCTTAGATTGATTGAAAAGTCGGGGCGAGGCGGCCCGCAGCAACAACGACAAGAATGAATGCTAGGTCTCGCAGGCCACTAGAGCCATGCCCAGCAGGACCTAGTAATGCGCTGCTAATGATCGGGTTGTAATTTCCATTCCCTGTTCGCCCGACTCCTCGTTTAATCGTTATTCCTATATCCCGCAGTAGTGACCGTAGATCGAGGCTCTGGGCTGAGGTACCAGTACTCGCCAGTGACAGCCACATATGCAAGTCCTACACCCCTCAATAAGCCCAGCAAAGCAGGGCGTATGGCGTTCTGCATTAGTTCAGAGAAGAGAAAGAGGCAGTGCCTGCACTCCCAGGTGTTCCTCTTTCTTTAGTCTTATCAGTTGCCACCGCAGTTGCCGAAATGTCCACCGAGCCGAGCATCATTGACGTCCTGTATGACAGGCTGGATCAACAGCCCGGGAGTGTCTATATTCTCGAAAGAATTATTGAAGCATGGGAGTCCAGGCAAGAAATAGGTATGATGAACTCAATATTGTAGGAGAACGAGAATAACTCGTCTCTGTCCGCCTTGGTGCATCCATATTAAGCCGTGGGCCAATCCAGATCTTGCCCGTGAAACCGCTAGCCATCTCCTTCAACTAGATCCTGGCAATGGCGTGGCTCGCCTCTGCCTTCAAGCGGGACGAGATACAATTAGGGCAGCATCCAGCAGTAGCGGTAACAATGGGGTTCAGCGACGTAAACAGGCGCAGCCTCGGAAAACCTCGACACCAGTCAGCACTAGCAAGAATACGGATCTTCTAGACGATTATAAGCAGCTGGTGCTTGACGCGGAACATCTCAAGCACGAACTTTCTGGCATAATGCAACTTTCTGGGCTGCAGGGCATCGAGGAATGTCAAGAAGCCATGACCAACCTTGGGCACATAAGCCGTGGGGAGATCAGCAAGGCCATTCATTCTCTACAGCCCGTATCGGTGAGAGAATCAGCGAGAAATATTGCGGCAAATCGCGGCAAGGCCCAGAAGCTTTTGGTCCAAGACTTTGAGGCTGTCATTGCATGGGCGTCCTCACAGGAGACCTCGACCAGCCTTGAATCCATTCGGGATAGACTGGTAAAGCGCAAAACTCTCTTGGATGCAGCCCTACCCGAGAACATGGCAAGATACATCGCCGATGCTCTCGCCTTAGTGGAGCGGAAACACCTGAAGAAGAAGTACGTCAACTCGGAAACCATGCTCGGGGATAAGGTCGAGGACATTTCCGCCGAGAACTTCTTCGTATCCGAGGACAACTATGCCTGGGACATGGAAGAACTGGCGCAGGCGCTAGCAGTCAACGATGGGGTCATGAGGAACCCATTGAGTAAGGAAATGTTTACTGAAGCAGATATCCGCAACATCCTCTCACATCCGCTCGGAGTCCGACTCAAGCCCATCCAGCTGGCCCAGAGTCAACTGAAGCAAGGGGTACGAGCTGAAACGATCCGTCGAGTCGAGGCTCTTGGGAGCATACTCTTGGCTGATCAGACTGAGAACGCTGCGCCGAGTCGGTCGGCAACAGATGAGTTCTTGGCCTACATGGCTACGCTCCCGGAGAATGAGCAAAACACTATCAATTCCCTCAAGATCCCAGCAAGGGACAAGCTCAATGGCCAGCCCTATGACTACACTATAGGACAGTCGGTCAAGGATGCCAAGTCCAACCTTACCTGTTTCCACAAGGTATGCTGCTCATGAGCAATTGCCGAGGCACTTTACGCTAATTCCTGGTTTAGGTGGGAGACTTTCTTTCCCAAGCGGCACAGACTTTGAAGAATCAGTAGTTGTTTATGGCTTGAGTTTGTATTTAGAGCGTGAAGTAGTACATTGATACGCCTAGCCTTGAAACCGTCAGAGGCCTTCGCTACAACGGCAAAAGGCAGGGTTACCAATACATGTAAGCAGTGATCTCAATAAGACCATCATATTGAAGACAGAATGGATTGAAAACTAGAAGAATATGTAGATCAAACCAGCCCAGGAAATTCATTACCCAGACTTGAAGACTTGTCAGCCGACACGCCGTTGACCGCTGGCCTTGGACCATGGTTGATAATGAGGGGTATGTCAACGTCATCAAGATACTGAGTCGTCTTCTCCCTCTTCTCCTGTGCCACAGTGAGACCATTTCCAAACCAATTGAACCTGTTCTGCTCCACCTCTTGCATGCGGACATAACGGAAGTCCTCAAAGCGTGGGTTCTCCATTGCCTGTTGGGCGTGAACAGACGATCCCGGCCAAATGCCTACAATTCGCCCTGTTTCGTTGTTTCGCTTGAACCAAGACTTGCACTGTTCAAAAATCCTTGTTAGCAAGAGTAAATCTTAGTGTGTGAACTCAAATGAATTGACTTGCCGGATAGGTGAAAATAGTTTTCTCAAAGTATTTGTCGGCTTGTTTGCAAAAGTCGACATGGGCATCCATACTGCCGGAATTAGCGACGACCTCACAGGGTCGATTCTTAGACTCACGTAGGCTCAAGCGACGATAGGTACTCTCTTTGCAGCTTCTTGACACACTTGATGATGTATTCAACCACAAACTCAAGCATGGTGATGAAGCTTCCAGAGCCGGGTGCGCCAGCTGGCCCAAGATACATGAAAAAGTTAGGGATGTTGGGCACCGTCACTCCCATGTATGCTTCGGGACATGGATCCCACATCTTTCCAAGGGTGATTCCACAACGACCTGTGATGGGCGTGTCTTCGGTGCTCCAGGAACTGCCCACGGTCAGTTATTGCAAGAGATGTGACGCACGTAAACTCACTAGTCGAAACCAGTCGCGCAGATGATAGCGTCGACCTCGTGGAATCCGCCGTTGGTATCGAAAAGACCATTCTCCGTCACTTCCTTGATCCCAGCTCCTATGAAAGTGACGTTGTCTTCTACCAAAGCCTCCAGATATCCTGGGCCTGGTGTCAATCTGCGACAGCCTGGAGGGAAATTGGGGATGAGGGACTTGTAGATCTCGGGCTTCTTCTCCAGCTTTCGTCGCATAAAGGCGTCCGATTCTTCCCAGAACTGTTTTTGGACGTCAGAGCCGAGAAATGTAGATAGTTGGCCCTTGTTCATGACACCCTCGACCATGTGGCGATACTCCATGTATGTCTGTGGGTTATTGGCAAAGTCCATTCGTTCCGCAGCGGTATAGTCTGTTTTGCTTCGGATTAGACGACACATTTCCTCAGGGAAAGCCGTAGACATACCTCTATTAGCGCCTCTGCCGACTTCTGCCGCGTACCCAACAGGGCTGATCCAGGTCTTGCCTCGCATGTAGTGGAAGATGTGCTTCGCCTTGGACTGAATATGAGGTAGGACTTGGATTCCGCTCGACCCAGCACCAATCAATGCGACCCTCTTTTCGGCCCAGTCAAACTTAGGGTCCCAGCCTGCTGTGTGCATGAGTGACCCTTTGAAGGATTGCAATCCCTTGATCTCGGGCCACTTCCACTTGTTGAGGATGCCGGTTCCTTTGATAAGGATATCGGCGGTGTCTGTCACAGTCTGGTAGTTTGTTAGAGAACCTTGTCATTTTGATAGTGGGATGGTAGACTGACGGTGTTGTTCTTGAGGTCCTTAACAGTGACAGTCCACTTCTGCGTGGTTTCATTCCAATCGGCCTTCTCGAAGTGGTGCCGCAGACGAACATACCTCTCAACATCGTAACGCCAGGCAATGTCTTTCAGATACTGTTGAATCTCTGCCCCACCGGCATAGAACTTTGACCAGTTAGGGTTGCCGGCAAATGAGTACTGATAGACATGAGATGGAACATCTGGATCACGAGGTCAACAGAGTACTGCCGTCATCCAGCGCACGATTTCTTACCGCAGCCAACACCTGCATATCTTCAAAAAGTTAGTCAGTCAAACAAGTGGCAATACAACTGGATACGCACGTGTTCTCGTACCAGGTCCCCCCAATATCGTCGTTCTTTTCGTAAATGGTCAACTCGAGGTTAGGAATGCGTTGTGGGAACCTGATTGCTGTCAAGATTCCCGAGAAGCCAGCGCCAATACATATGACTTTGATAGGTCGTGGCTGATCAATGGCCTGATTTTGTAGGGGGTTGTGAAAAGACATGGTTGCCGTCGTGATGGAGATGAGCTTTTGTTGACGGAATTGACTGCACGATGGTCTGTATCCTCAAGAACACCTTTTATAAAGGCTTGGATGCTCTCATTATGCCACATAAGTCTTATTCTAGTCCTCGTTTGAGATAGTCATTCCACCTTGAGCCGTTGCCGAAATGGAACACTTCGCGGCGCAAAGACGGACAGGAGAACACACCGAATCACATTAGGACCTGTCAGAAGAAAGATTCTGGGCCGATATGTGTGGGGTCCGTCTCCGATTGACCAAGATAGGCAAGTCTCGCTGCCTTATCTCACTACTCGCCAACCGTCCAACGCAGAAAAGTAGTCACATGCACACGCCATCTTAGGTCAAGAACCCCTTTCCCTTCCCGGCTCATTCGAGACGATTCCTCTAATTCATCATGGTTCAGTGCTGTAATGGTCGCGAGCTGATTGGCTGGTACCATACACTCAGTTGAAAATACTGCTACCATGCTCAGGACTAGCAATCACTGGAGCCGAACGCCGGCTTAGATAGAACTAAGAGAAACCCAGGTTTGATCGGCTAGCCCAACTGTAACGATTGTGACAAATTCCTCACTAAAACTCAACCAATACGCAGTTTCACATTACTCTCAATCAGAAGCTCCGGCCAAGTTACGCTACCCCCCTCTGTCTTGAGTTGCCAGAGTCTGTCCAACAAATTCGCTGCTACTAGGTTTGCCGGGATCCTACTGCAGCTATACAGGGCGAGTAATCTTGATTTGCTCTCACTTCGGAGATGACTGTCCTCCGCCGTCAACTCTGCTCCGGCTGTCAACAGGGGTATGGGTTGAATAGCCAGGTACGTTGAGGTTAGAGGAATGGCAGAAAGGGAAGTCATGATGTCAATTGCGTATTGTTGGGTCAATTGATCGACATTTCGATCTGCGCATTGTTCGTCGATATTGGCCCAGTCTTCCCACAGAGCCAAGCTTTGTGGATCGCAGAAGCGGCAAAGCATGATCAAACCGTGCTTGCGAAAGGCTTCTGCTGTTTGAACCCACATCATAGGAGGCTCGGGGTCGGAAAATTCCCAATCTAAGAGCTTCACCTCGAGGATGAGCTCCAGGTCAGAATCTCTAATACCGCCCGATATGACATGGCGAATGTATCTCCCCAATGTGCAGAGAATGTAGAACAGTCCAGTGCAAGGCCCGGCAGTGGGGTGCAAGAGCCCAGTCATCTCCTCAATAATGAAGGTGTAGAGAGGCCCCTCAAAATTGTGTATAGGATTGCTGGAGGTCTGGCTCAAGAACGCGCAAGACATGTCCCAGTAGACAAAG
Source organism: Fusarium sp. LHS14.1 (assembly GCA_025433615.1). Classification (NCBI taxonomy): domain Eukaryota; kingdom Fungi; phylum Ascomycota; class Sordariomycetes; order Hypocreales; family Nectriaceae; genus Fusarium; species Fusarium sp. LHS14.1. Next base: position 3,455,886 of record CM046483.1, on the reverse strand, counting down.
GTACCGACGACCAGACGCGTCAATGGATGCTTGCGAGATGCTTCCTCAGCCATTATGAGATTGATGACTGTTCTAGCCGCCTCTAAGTGTTCATGACCAAAGTCTTGTAACTTATGGTCGAGGAAGGATGACGATATGCCGAGTAGGTAGATAGAGAGGAAAAGAGTGTGAAGTTGTTGAGAGCCCATGCTCAGCTCTCCTCGGAGCGCTCCGATCGCCTTTATCCTTTGCTCAAGACTATCTTGGACTTGGCCTGGATGGAAGAAGTGCTGGTGTGCCGAGCTGATACTCTTGATGATGTGTAACATGGACTGGCTGGTGGACAGATGCTCGACGATGGGATAAGCAAACGGGTTTTCATCATCGCAGGCCACCAATATTCGACTCGTCTTTTCCAACCAGTAATGCAACAACTGATTGTCGCTTTGGCTGTTAAAGAGGGATGAGACATGGTGGCCCGAAGTCAGAGTTAACGCAGGAAGATGGATCTGCCACTGTTGTTCCCTCGCAGCAGCGTGACACACAATGCCTTTGCGTGAGCAACGAAGGCAGACTGGGTACGTCTCGTCGCATCTCGAACGACTTTGCCTACACTCACGGCATGGGTACCGGCATCTGTAGAACCGTCGCGGTGGCGCCTGTTTCCTCGGCTTGACCGCCTCCTGGGGAAGTTGTTTGGGCGTGAACTTGTCAGGGGCAAAGCGGACCCTGAACCTGGCCATTGTCGTTCGATGACTTCTAATTCTGGGCAAAGATGGTCTGAGGGAATAGAAACAGAGCAATGTCGCAATAAGGTATTGTCATCAATGCCTGCAAACTGCCATGGATGAGCCCCTCCATGCCAAAGCCCCGATGCCGGCCGGGGTCAATCAGCGCTATCCACGACCCCACATCTGCACGACTCAAGGAATCAGAGACTTGCCTATTCAGGCCTCTACGCGACGGCTTCTTATCAGTCTAGCCAGGTGATTCTCGTGCATGACCGACATTGCGGTCCATCAATACCCCGCGTTTGAAGGTGTTGCTACACGTCATAGCACGACAGATAGGTAAAGGGGACTAGCTGCGAAGGAACCCTTTCAGGCAGCTTTCTCGTAGACACCATATCCAGAGGATGGCAATATGGCCTCACATAGACGTTGAACGAGAGTATTTCAAGGGTTGAGGCACCTGTAGAGCATCATGATTATCGCGTGATTGAGAACGATAGCAAGCCAGCACAGTCCATCATGGCCTCCACAGAGATGACCGCCATCGCTCCACCGGAGCAGTACGTCTTACCTGCTACCAAGTACTGTCCTAATAACAAGATGCCGGTGCTGATTTACAGGAACGTGCTTCCCAGTCCGCGGACAGAGAAATCCGCGCAGGAGTGGATTGAGAAGAACGGCTGGCTCAGAGCTGTAAGTATTGACCAACAGTTTAGGCAACAGACTGTTTCTAATCCTCTCTTCAGGGCATTGTGTGGCCAGCCGTTTACAGACGTCACTTTCACCCCAACGTACATGAGTGCTACGGTATGTGACTAAGTACCTAATTGGAGGTGTTTATCGGCTGCGATTTGACGTTTTCTCATAGCCATCTTATCTGGGTCGTCTGAAGTGCTCATGGGAGTTGGAAAGCTCGATGAGGCGGAGACACCTGAGTCAGGGGCGTCGAGTCAATTGGGGCTCCTCTTGACACTCAGAGAAGGTGACGTTATCGTTCACCCCGCCGGGACGGGTCATTCCAACGTCTCCGACGAGGGTCGCTACAGATACTTGTCCTTCTTTCCCGAGGTTTGTTCTATCATTCGTGCCCGTAGCTGAAGCTTACAGCGAGAAAGGGTTCACCAAAGTGGATATCCGAGAACGGAGATAAGCCTCTGAGGGATAATGAAGACATGTGGCAACTGATCAAAAACGTGCCCATGCCCCAAGACCCAGTAACTGGAGGCGAGGGACATCTGACACGAGCATGGAGGGCTGGTTAGGTTGAAAACGGGGTAGTTTAGTTGCTTGCGTCAGGATGCATACAATCTGGGGTAGCCGGTAAACCGGGCAGCCTGGAACTCATACTACATAGTAGATTCATCAAATCCTTCAAGCTAGTTAAGGTACGGCGTAAATAAGAGAGATAGCGAATGGCATCCCTGACCCAATAATGTACTCACAAAGATGAGCTGTGCTAGGTCAACATCACCGGTTGCTTACAACCCCGGACCAAGTAGAACCAAGTCGAATCTATCGCGTGATATCTTTTCTCCAAATTTTCTTGGCATCCAATAAGGCCTTTCATTTTATTTGTGCCTCACAATCTGATTCGCGCTTTGGTGCCCCCCTCAGTTACCCGATTCGGCGCCGAATCGAGGGGCCCGCCGGGGCCACTCAACTGCTTTGACAAGACAGGGCCAGATATTGCATGGGCAGGATTTGATGAACCAGTCAGTAAGCGCATAACTTTGCGTCCGTCGCTCAAGAGACAGCCAGAAATGGATAAACAGCGTGTGAGGCCCAATGATATGCGTGTTTCTCCATTTGTACAGCACGCAAGGTGCCAGGCACACAACCTGGCCAGGTCGAAGAATCCAACAACGACATTCCTCCTCACCGCGCTCAGTCAACCTTAGCAGCATCATGATCGGGCGGTTTCCGTTCATTCCCTTTCGTTCGCCCTGGTCGAACCAGCAAAAGCATCAGCCCGTGAGCAAACCAGTCGATACATCCTCCAAACTTGCCGCCGAAGCCATGGGTTCGATGTCTGAAATTCTTCATACGGATGCGATTACAGTAAGTGTGGACGTAGCCAGCACATATTCAATCTCCCAGCTCTCTCATCTGGCTCTTGAAGTCCAATGCACTGATATCACTAGCGACGTCGGCGAGACGTGGTACTGGATTGCCTACCCGGGCGCCAGAAACGATCCACAGGTTAAGGTTGAACAGGAGTGGAGGGTTCTCAATTCAAAACCGCAGCGAGTTAGATTCTTGGATCCAAAGTAGCCAGTCGAAAGTCAAGTGCCAAGTTTTACTTGGGAGGTCTCAGAGGCATGCACAGCTCCGGCCACGTGTATGGTCACGTGAAACTAGATAAGCTGTGGGGATGATGTGACATAAGCAGCCTAACCTTCATTCTCTCAAGCTCGCACAGCCAAAAGCCATCTCGTGATAGCCTCATTAAAACGCACCAATTGCGGCCTCAGCCACGGCGCCACTTCCAGCATCATTACAACGCCAATTGCGATGCAAACTAGGTCTTAGCTACGCGATAAGAAGTTCATATTTCAGAGCAAGAAGACATATTATCATAGCATTAATAAGGACCTTTATTGCGCTGCACTTAGCGCCATAAATAGCAACTCAACTAGTGCTGTAATGTAATAAGGCTCGCCCCCGTGTGATAGAAAAGGAAGAGAAAGTCAAACGCAGATCATTTTTACTGTGTCGACATGTTCGACACGTGACATTCACGTGATGAGTTGTGCAATTCGCAGAAGCGCTGTGTCAATCCCTAGGTCTCTTGATCAGCATTTTGAGTAGATGCAACGCAAAACGGAGATCAGGTTCTCCGGCTTCAAGACTGCTTAGGAAAACAACTCCCAGTTTGTCTCTGCTTGGATAATACTCCTTGAAAGATAAATGGAAGAAAAGTTATATGATTTTAGCAGGTAGCATCACTATTCCGGCTTGTTCAGCTTGAAATCGGGTCAAGCTGCTGGTATTTCAGGGTAGCGCTTGCACTGTGTGAGAACCCGACGTTTCTAAAAAAGCACTGTATGATCTGAGTAGAATGTGGATCTGATAAGATCAACTCCACTGCGTGCAATCGATTGGCTGATCTTGTGGCTGAACTCCAAGTGCCCCGTGCGTATCGGAGCCGCGTGGGTAAAAATTCCGAATGAGTCCGATTGGCTGATCTTGAACCCATGGGTCTTTCATCGTTAACAAATCTGGGGTATTCTGGGCTAGTCATACCTGCACCGGGGCCGGTGCAAATAAGTCACGTGCCCAGCGCACCGGCCCCAGTGCAAATAAGATCTATTATATAAGAGGGTTATATATAAGTAAGATATCCTCTTCTTTATCTAATAAAGTAGCCATAATATATATAATTAAATATAATAAGTAATTCAATAGGCATATAGCTATTTAATAAATTATATATTATCTATTAGTATTAATTATACGCGGCAGAGAAGCTACCCGAGGCTATAAAGTGTAAAAGTCCTTATAATAAGAAGGTCTTTTATAAATAAAATTCTAGAAAAATAAGCTTATAAGATATAAGCCTAGGATTTAGATACCCTATAGTTTAGCTTATGCGCTATCCAGTTATAGGCTTACCTAAGCAATATATGCTTAGATAAGCAAGATATTAGGGAGTTACAAGATAGTCTATTTCGGCTATATTTAGCTCTATTTCCTAATTAGGAAGGTCACGTGACTTCGGACTTAGGGCTTTTTAAAGAGCCCGATAAAGCCGTGAAAGCCGTGCCTTTCCAATGGGTATTTTCTATCCGGTTTTAAATTTCCTAGTTTAAAACCCTAGAAGTCTTATATTAGAATAACGCATAACTCGGCTTCTAGTTATCCGTTCTTAGTGAAACTAATACCGTTAGAAAGCCCGGAATTAGGGCTATCCGGCGGTATAACTTTCACCCGAATCGGACTAATAGATTCCGACTCATTAGCTATATAAGCTATTAGCCCTCTCTTAGAATTAGCTCCTTAGATCTTATATGAATACTCACAATTTACATACCAATAAGAAGCTGGTTTTCTTCTTATTTTTTCTATCCATTTTACTCTTGACTTTACCTACCCTATGCCTTGCTATTTAGCTTCACAGCTATTTATTAAGACTAATTCCTCTGCCTATTCACCTCCTATCCAAGTCATCTACCCTACAGTCTTTGAGGACTTTATAGTCTTTATTCTTCAGTCTTTTACAAAAGTAATTAGGTATTTATATCTATATAATTAATCGGAATAAATATATAATATAGCTTTAATAGGGCATATAATAAATAATTAAAAGGCTATATCTTAGTATTATTACTTTATTATAATTTATTATATATATAAGTAATAACTAAGCCTATATTATATTATATATATACTTAGCTATAGCTTTTTTTAATAAAGCTATTAAGTTATACTAAGTATACTTAGAGATTACTTTTTTCTTTATTTTTATATTAATATATATTAATTATATATTATATAATCCTTTAAAATATTAATAGGGGGGGTTCTTATATTAATATAATTACTTCTATATTTTAAGATCTTCCTTAGTAATATTTTATATTCTTTATATATCTTATTACCCCGAGAAAGATTATTATATTATCTCTCTCTCTATATTATACTTAACCTACTTATTCTTAGCTTTATCTTAATTAAGATAACTTATTATCTCCTCTTTAGTCTATTATTTATTATTTTTTCCCTTATTATAATACCTCTTTATTTACTTATAGTTAAGGTATTAATTATATTCTGCCTTATTATAATATATTAATAGCCCTATAGCTTTCTAATATAATTAATTAGTCTTTAGGGCTCCCTAGGGTAATATAATATACTAGGCTACTTATAACTCTATATATTATTAATAGATAGCATAGGTATTACTAGCTTATAGCATAGGGGCTCTCATAATAGCTAGCTAAGGGGGTAAGACCTAGGTTATTATATATATTATTATATATATAATTATAATAATCTTAGAGATAATAAAGGCTCTTAATAGGGACCTAGGCGATACTAAGCGGGTTACTAAGCGACTTAATATATAAATTATTATATATATTATTATAAAAGGTTAAATTAGGGCTAGTAATAGATTATTATATTATAAGAGGTATACTTTAGAGCCTATCCTATAACCCTTAATATAATACTTAGAGTATATTAATAATACCTTTTAATAAGTTATATTTTTAATAGCTTTAAATATAGAGGGCTTATATTATATACTTAATAGTAGTAATATTAATTTATTTATTAGGCTATTAAACTATTTATAAGGTTTAATAAATAATTAAGAGGTCCCTAAGTATTAAAGGCGCTAATATAGATAGAAATAATATAGCTAAAGGGGCTAATTTTACTTTATTAACTCCTATATTATATATATATAAGGTAAGCCTATAATTAAAATAAAGACTCTTATATATAGAGGATATTCCTTAAGTAGGCGCTCCTATTAGGCCTTAACCCTCTATAAGGCTTTATACGAGATCTAGCCGTATATATAGCTATATAATAAGCTAAATAGTCATAGAGGTATATTAATATATTACTTAGCTTAGGTAGCTTTATGCTTCGCGAGCTAATTTATTAAAATAAGCTTAATAATCCTCTATACCTTAAAAAGGTCTATTAATAAGGTATTTATATAAGACTTAATAAGATAATAGATACCCTTATATCGCGATATAATATATATATTAAAATAAAAGTATTAATTTACTTATGCCTTAATAAACCTTTATTTATAGAGATCTAGCTAAATCCCTATAATATAGCCTATCTTATTAATATAACTAGGGATATAATAATTCTTAAACTCTTTAAGTCTCTTATTATATATCTCCTTAATTAATAATACTATAATCTTATATTAATAGCTATAGAATTTATTTTATTCCTTATATCCTTTAAGATTACTTTTATCTTAAATAAAGGTAATCTTATAATAAATTAAGACTACTTTATTAATATATTATAAGTAAACTATTAAGATTAATATAAAAAAATAAAAAAAAAAAGAAATAATATTTATATAAGTAAAGTAATAATTTATAAGTATTATAGAGAGAAGGCTAATTCTATAAACCTTATATATTAATTATAGCTCTATAAGGGCCTATATATAATTATTCTCTTCCTTACTATTAAGGAATATAAATATAATATAAAAAAATTATTAATAGGTATTAATTCTAATTATATTAAAGAGAGGTATTTTATATTTATTAATCTTATATATATAATCTAATAAAAATACTTTAAGATATACTTTAATATATCTAAGTAATTATAAATATATAAATAAAATTATTATAATTCTATTAATCTTATTAAGATAAATATAACTCTAAAAACCCTTACTTTTAAATTATTTAGCGAGGGTATATATATTATTTTAACCCTTAGTAAGCTCTTACTTACCTTATATAATATAATTATAAATATCTTATTATATAATAAGAATATTAGTTTCTAAGTATAAGAAAGACTTAATCCCCTTAGCCTAAATATTAGCCTTAATAAATTACTTAATTATTATTCCCTTTATATTTAATAATTAATAATATATAAGATATATTAATAGATTAATACTTAGCTTATAGTTATATATATTATACTAAGTATTAGGCTAATACCTTAAAGTCTATATAGTCTTATAGAGGCTTTTCTTTATTATAATTAAGAAGAGATAGCCTATCCGGCATAATCTAGTCTCTTAGATCCGCTTCGCTAAGGCCGAGGGCTTATAGCCTACCCTATGGTCATAAGTAAATATAACTTTACTTTTACTATTCTTCGTTATCTTAGATCTTCTAATAATAAAGGCATAGCCTCGCGGCGCTACCTATGCATTAATTGCGGTATAGACTTCCTCCCGGGAAGTATAGATACCCTTAGGTAAGAGTATATTATCGGGGAAGGAAAGAGAGGCACTAATTAGGTCTATTAGATCAAGGGAAGGACATAATAAGCTAAAGTAATGCCATAGAAGCTACTAATTATTAGATTAATACTATAGAGGGCATTAATTATTGAGTTAAGGGACTTCTAATGAGGCCATATAACCCTCTTATATAATAGATCTTATTTGCACCGGGGCCGGTGCGCTGGGCATGTGACTTATTTGCACCGGCCCCGGTGCAGGTATGGCTTCCCGGTATTCTGACACTGGCTCTTGATTAAAAGGCTACATAAGGCCAGGGGGCGGAGGCCTCGGAGCAACCCAACAAAAATAACACAGTCATAACACACCTAAATCTTATACCCAAGCCTCAATAATACAGTCACAGGTCAATGAAGCTTGCAACCGCTTCTAACACTGGCTCTTTCAACTCCATTCTCAACGCTTGCTACTGTGAGTCGCGTTCCGCTTAACAATATCACGGAACCACCTGAAATGCGAAGTGCGTCATGGCCATTTGGATTCAACAAGATGACATAGCCTATCAGCCGATGTGACAAGGCATCGTGATTGGGTCGAGGCGGATTTAGAGACTGAACCGAGTCGCATTAGCGCCGTTTGCCGAATGTGGAGGATACGCGAAGCCAATGTGTAACCAACGGGAGGGGGCTCCACATCGGCAATCTTGAGTTGGGGAAAAGATGACAGTCCTCAGTTGCAGAAGACTCCTTTCCGTATTCAGCTTATTGGCGAAGTCATGAAAGACAGCCCCGAGCTCGCTGTTTATGCCCTCATGCTGCTCCCCTGCCTTTATCTAGCCTTGAGTGCAGCTGTCTTCATTTGAACCCTCGAAAACTACCTCAGTCCATCCGTTGAACTCAAAACAACCCTTCTCTTTAAATTTCGGCAAACACCATAATCCGTTGCCATGCCTCCCTCTGTACCCAACAGCCAAGGCTCCGCCTCTCCAGCGGATGTCCCCTACGGCACATGGAACTCATTCCCCTGGGAGCCCTTCCCCGAATATGCCGGCTCCAAGTCAGTTCTGTATCGTTCGGCAGACGGAAAGATTGTCGCGGGAGCTGCCAAAGAAACAGGGACAGCAACACTCACCTATCCGTGCGACGAGTTCTTCTACGTAACCGAGGGGTGGATCAAGTTGGTAATTCACGGAGGAGAGACATTCACCTTGACCAAGGGGCAATTCATATATCTGAAGAAGGGAACTACGGTTGACTTTGAGTTTGGACCCGATTTCGCCAATGTGGCTGTCTTTGTTGATAGCAACCCGGTGACGCTTATCTGAGGCACACTCACTGTGACGGGAGGATGATCTGGACAGGACGAGCGCTCTATTGTATATAGGAGCCAGTGGAAGATGAATCAACAGAAGCAAGGCTTCTCTTCAGTTGACCGCTCAGGTGTTTTACAGTGTTGGGTTTTGATGCCGCCATGTATTGATACCTGTGTCTTTTGCTATTATGACAGACGGCCTCTCGTCGACTTGTCTTTGAAGATATAATATTTATGCTGACGGTCCCATCATTCGAAGCAATAATTGAGGTGGCCGTATTTTACCGGCCAGGACAAGCTGCTGTGAAAAAGAGAGCACTATGTAGAGTTTTGCCTCCATGATGTGTGCCCTGTTCAGCTCAGCCAAGACACGTTTACTGTCGGTTCAGCAATGTAGCACCAAAATTCCCCAGTATGAATTGAGTAGCTGTCTATTCACTGGTAGTTCTATCTACAAGAAAGACATATTATGCCTTTATTTCGCATACTTTAAAAAGAACTCGTCTATGGCCGTAGGCTGAGCCTTCACCCCATCGGATCGACGAGCTTTGGAAGCATTCTCCTTGAGAACGCGGGCATCTTCATGCTTTGTCGGGATGCCATTGAAGAAGTTTCCCTTGATCTCTTGCATCAAGTCAAATAGACCATTCACTTCAGTCGTCTTGGAAGCCGTTGTAGCGGTCAACCCTCCTTTGGGAATCTCCACATGTCTGGCTGGCTTGCCAGTCACTGTAGAAAGAAACAATTAGTAACTCATGGCCATCAATATCGTGTGTAGCTAATGAAAAGTACTCACGCTGTTGGAACTTGGCTGTCAGCTCGGCGAAAGATGCAGACTCAGACACGCCGTGGATGTATTGACGGTTCCATCTCTCGGGATCTAGAAACACGCCATGGACAAAGTCGCCATAGTCGTCGGCTACTGCCAGCCACGGAACAGACTCGGGGTTGTTGCCCATTGCAGGCACGCGATATGTAAGGTATCCTTCGGCATCTGGTATCGTAGCAAAGCCTCCAAATGCGGCCGTGTACTTGGGGTCAAAGGCATTCTCCAAAAACCAGCCTGCGCTGAGTATGCAGGCGGTCTCGAACTTGCCTGGCTCAAGAAGGTACTCTGATATGGCTGCTTTATCTATTAAATATGGCTTGTCAGCTGGAAAAGCCAATGCATTTTAGAAGGTCACTTACCATCAAAGGCGAGAACAGGAACTTTGCCGTTTGTCAGCTTTGACGCCGCTGGGAGAGACGCGTGCACTGCATGCTTGACGCCAGACTTGACTGCCGCATCTATGATGATTTTGCCCATTTCAAACTCAGAGGGGCCGATTCTGTTCTTGAAGTTCTATTCCATCGTTAGCAGGCTCGTTCAGCATTGGCATAGGCTGCTTGGGGACTGCACCGGAGCATCTGAATCGATGTTGATGAATACCCCCCAGCAGCCAGTAAAGGCTCGCTGCAAGTCATCTGCATTCCAATTATCGCACTTGATGACTTGAATGCCGTCCTTGGCCAAAACCTGCGCCTTTGCAGCCGTGGGATCACGAGACAAGACTCTGACATGGAAGTCGGGGTTGTCGTGAAGCGATCGCGCCACCGAGCTTCCAAGGTTACCCGTTCCGCCCACGACGGCGATAGTTTTGCGAGGGATAGTAGCCATAACTGTTCTGTCCGAAATGGAGTCTGTCGTTATTTTCCTTTTTAGGAGCGTTGGCGATGACTGCAATGGTTGTGCCCTGGACAGGGCTGGTGAGGCGTGTTTTATGTCAGAATGGGTCGGGTGGGAAGATGCTTTCTTCTGTCAGTGAAACCAAAACTAAGTCGCCTACTTCTGGAATTTCCTGACAAGGAAAAAGAAGCCGACCTTCCCTTTAAGACTCGAATCGACTTACTTGAAATATTTATATGAATGTTGGTAATCTGTTTGAGCAAGAAGGAATTCTTTCTGTGAAGCCAGCGTCAATCTCTTCTCCGCACACCCCACTTGCCTCTTTGGGCTCTTAGGCGAAGACTGCAGGTCATCTACTCTGGGAGTTAAAGAGGTTGGGAGTTGCTGTATATATGTCATCCTCAATCAATTACTACTCTGTCAGCCTCTTTCAATTCTCGGTGTTCACCTTGACTTCATCTCAAACACCGTTAGAACGAGTTTGGCTGCTTCAACGACTTGAGCCTGGCACCATCAATGACTTCACTCAACATACCGGCCGTGGCCGCAGCCTTGGTCTTGCTGGTCATTGTCTATGAAAAAATCATCAAACCCGCGTTTTTGTCACCACTTGCCAAGATACCAGCACCGCATTGGAGTTGCCATGTCGCCCCCTTCTGGCTCTGGTGGGCGAAGCTCGCTCATCGGGAAAATGCGCTCGTCTACAAGAACCACATGGCTAAGGGCAAGGCTCTGCGACTTTCACCAGGCCTGGTTAGTCTCAATTGCTTCGAGGGAGGCCTGAAGCAGGTTTACCTCGGAGGGTTTCCTAAGACCGAGTTCTACTGGCGAGGTTTCGCCAACTACGGGTATGGCCCCTCTTGACCACGCTCAAGTACCTGCGCTAACCTTGATTCTGCTCAGTACGCACAACATCTTTACCTTTGAAGACAATGCCACGCACTCGGCCCGCAAACGAATCATTTCCGGTACCTTTTCCAAGTCCTTTATCCTTGCCGATGCCACAAGCCAAGCTTCGATGAAGAAGATCCTGTTTGGCAGGCTGCTACCCAAAATCGACGCCGCAGCAAAGCGAAATGAGGCTCTTGAAGTGCTTGAGCTCTTCTACTCGTACTCAATGGACTCATTTATCACTTGGCAATTTGGAAGCAAGCTGAGCAGCAACTTGATTGAGGACGAGAAGGAGAGACGACTATACCTGGACGGATTCTTCGCTGCAGCTCCATACACTTTCTGGCAGTACGAGTTTCCACGACTCAACAGTTGGATGAAGTTGCTTGGCATCATCCCTAAAAAGGTCGACAGTGGCTTTCACGACATTGAACAATGGAATCTTGAAAAGTGCGACAAGGCGCAAGAGCTCTTGGCTCAAGGAGAAGACAAGCTGAATGACGAGGACAAGCCCGTGGTCATGTCCCTCGCCCTCAAAGCCATGAGCGAACTCCATACCGAATCTCGCCAATACCCACAGCGACTGGACATTGCCAGCGACATGTTTGCGCATAACTCGGCAGCACATGAGACCAGTGGAAACACCTTGACATACTGTTTCTACGAGATGTCCCGAAGGCCGGGACTACAAGCGAAACTTCGACAAGAGCTCCTCACGCTTGACCCTCCGCTGCATTTCCCTCCTCCCGACGGCAAGGAACTGGTGCTACCTGAACCCAAAATCATGGACAAATTACCGCTTCTCGAAGCTGTGATTCTGGAATCTCTGCGTCTGTACCCATCTGTTCCAGGCGGCCAGCCCCGTCGTGTGCCAAAGCCTTGCTCCCTGGGAGGTTACGATGATATCCCGGCCGGCACTACAGTCCAATGCTACGCGTACTCGCTTCATCGTACACCGGAGATCTTCCCAGAGCCCGATGAGTGGAAACCTGAGAGGTGGATTGACTCGTCTCCTGAGCAGCTGAGTCAAATGCGTCGTTGGTTCTGGGCGTTTGGGAGCGGCGGCAGAATGTGCATTGGAAGCAATTTTGCATACTTTTGTGAGTTAAACATTAGAGGCCTGGTCTACATGAATATTTGTGAATACTAACATCAAGTTAAAGCTATGAAAAATGTCGTTGGGAGCGTATACACCAACTTTACGACCTCGCTACACGACCACGGAAGCATGGAGCTTGAAGACGCGTACCTTGCGGGGCCCGCCGGCCACCGCCTGGAGATCAAGTTCACTCGGGTTGACAAGTAAACGGAATGACATACAACTATAAGGTTGCTTGAGGTTTAGATGTATGGATATGCTGGTTCGTGTCGGCAAGGGGAAATATGTTCAACAACCGGCTCTCTGATATGGTGCAGACCCAGAGATAGTGTCATCTTAGATCAATATGTAAAACCGTTTTTTTTTTTTTTTCATCTATTTTATCTTGGCATATATGCGTGTTTTGTCTTTTAGACCTCGGTGTCTGGCTGTTGTAGATTAAATAATGGCCATCTCCAACGGAGCCAGTCCGAATTATCCAGACTCTTTTCCCGACAGACACTGAAGACCCGGCGCCCAAGACCATGTTTCACGTCACCTCCATAACTAATCATGCTATGCAGCAGGCGATAGGCAATAATCGCGCCCTAGCTTTATTCACGCATTGACTTCCAACGACCGAGCAGGGTGCGTATCCCCGACAAAATCTGGGGTGCAAAGAGTGGAATGGGATGTACCGAGGTTAGATCAAGTAAAGGAGTGATTTAGGCATAATCTATCTAGTACCCTCAATCATATCCACATTGCGTAGTTGATGTGTTTGACCTGGGGTGATTGCGGCTATTGTCCCGATTAGGAAATTTCGTGACATTCAGTTCATCGAGGCGAGACGCGCAGACCGACCCGCGAGCCCTTGACTAAGCGGAGGTCGACCCAATGTTTCCGTATCGCACTGTCGCCACTCACTAACTTCTAAGATAAGAGCACGGTTCAGGTAACAAGGGGACGAAGCGTGGTTACTGATAAAGAACACGGACGGTCAGTGCCAGGCGGTGTATACAGCGCTGGTACAGCGTGAGAGCAGGTCACAGGTGTGAGACTTCATGGTCAGATTAAGGGGAGGACAGTGTCTTCTATTGGCAGTAGACAGTCCTACAAGTGATCAAACCAGGATATTCCGCAAACCCAGCCTCCAGTCATGGTGCGTCACATCCCGGGGGGAACAGGGCTTCCCCATCATCTTGACTTTGTCGTGCAGAAGCTAATTCGACAAATTCTGGGGTAACCTGCATGTTCCTCGTGGGTGGAACGAGTCTCAACCGCATGCTAGTCCACCAATTATGCTTCATGGGTTGGTTGCCACCATCCAGGCTAACAGAGCTCTCATGATGCTTGACTAGCGCGCGCCATGGTCAAAGGTGGGGCCATCATAGCAAGGGGCCGTGGTTTAGGGGAGACGGCTTTTGCCCTTTTGAGACGACAGGCGAGCGTTTCGGACATGAGGGCATGGATAAGCATGATTTGGTAGCACTACTTTACAACAGGAGGCTATTTGCTACCACTGACCATACCCCTCAATGATATCTTGGCGAGGTTGCAAATCAAGATATATATGATCTTACTCGGTCAACAACTCTTCTTGTACTTCATCGCCCTCTCCCACCACCTCTCACACTTCTTAATTCCACCACCTAGACATGCCATCATGAGTACCTCGGATGCCGAGAAAAAGGTTACCACCGTCGACAATGAAGATATCCAGTCCGGTCAGGTGCAAGAAGACAACGGTGGTTTGCACCGCCGTGTCGGAAACCGCCAGATCCAACTGTTTGCCATCGGTGGTTCCATCGGCACTGGTCTCTTCGTCAGCATCGGCGGAGCTTTGTTCAAGGCCGGTCCAATCGGCCTTCTTTTCGCCTTCATCTTCTATTCTCGAGATGTGTACCCTCATGCCTGTTAGCGGTGGCTTCGTCCGTATGGCTGCAAGTGGGTGGACGACGCCCTCGGCTTCTCGGCTGGCTTCAACTTTTTCTGCTACCAGGCCATATCCATTCCATTCGAGATTACTGCCGTCAACGTTGTGCTTGGGTATTGGAGGGATGATATTCCAGTCGCAGCGGTGTGTGCTGCTTGTATTGCCGCTTATGCGTATGTGTTGATACCCTCACTAAAAAGACCGGCTAAAGATACTGACCTTCAAGCAGGGTCATCAACGTTACCGCAGTACGCTACTACGGAGAGGCAGAATTTTGGCTCTCTAGCGGAAAGGTCCTCCTCATTGCGATTCTATACTGCTTCACCTTCGTCACCATGGTCGGAGGAAATCCCCAACACGATGCTTACGGGTTCCGATATTGGAGCAATCCTGGCCCTTTTGCCGAATAGATCACGACTGGTGACCTTGGGCGCTTCGAGGGATTCCTAGCTGCCATCTGGCTGGGAATGCTGGTGATTGTTGGCCCCGAGTACATCTCCATGATCGCCGCCGAGGCCGAACGGCCTCGAGTCTACATCAAGAACGCCTTCAAAACGGTTTACTGGCGGTTCGCTGCATTTTTCATCGGCGGAGCTCTCTGTGTCGGCATCATTCTCCCCTCCAACGATCCCCAATTGACTGCCTTTATCGAAGGAACCGCCTCAGGCGCCGGAACTGCGTCGGCTTCCCCCTATGTCATCGCTATGAGCAACCTGAACATCGACGTTCTGCCCCATATCATCAATGCGCTACTACTTACGAGCATCTTCTCTGCTGGAAATACCTATGTATTCTGCGCAACCCGAAACCTCTATAGCATGGCACTAGAGGGTCAAGCGCCAAAGTTCCTCACCCGTTGCGACAGCCGCGGTGTTCCTTACTATTGCCTTGGGGTCACCCTTCTTTTTTCGCTGCTCTCGTTCCTCCAGGTCTCAAACTCAGGCTCCAAGGTTCTAGACTGGCTCATCAATCTGCTGAGCAGCGGCGGGCTCATCAACTTCATCATCATTTGCATCACATACATCCGATTTCACAGCGCTGGCAAGGCACAGGGCGTTGACCGCAAGAATCTTCCTTACTGTGGCTGGTTCCAACCATATTCCGCCTGGATTGCATTGGTCATGCTCATTATCATTGCATTTGTCCAGGGTTACACAGTCTTTCTTCCTGGAAACTTTGCGGCGGATTCGTTCTTGACCAAGTACACCATGATCGTTCTTGCACCCATCACATACTTTGGGTGGAAGCTCTGTTTTCGATCAAAGGTCATCAGGGCGAACGAGGTGGATCTGGTTTGGCTACGCCCTGAGATCGATGCCTATGAGGCGAGCCTCCCTGAACTTCCAAAGTCTCTTTTTGCAGAATTACGCGAGAAAATGGGCCAGTTTAGGAATAGGGAGGCTGAGTCACAGTAGTTGAATGGGCCTGCTTGATTGTCAAATGTGAATGGGGCCGACTTGAGGCTCAAGTGCCTGGGCTCTGGATATCATTCAATATCTATAGCTTGCTGTCGCATGCTTTTTTGTGGCTCTGGAGGCTGTAATCTGCTTACCTGGTCATGGTAATAGTTGATAGAACCAACATGGGTTTTCATCTAACAACACTTGTCCTCTGCTGATCCTATGCTTTTGCTTTGATATTCCCCTGTTGCCCTGACCAGAGCGTACGGCGATAATTCATCATATATGCTCCGCCTCCTCCGTGGACGAAATTTGTCTTTGCCTCGTTTCTCTACTCATTTGGACGAGCATTTCTTGAAAGACATCATCTACCCATTCTTCTCACCACCAATGCCGTTTACAAGAAAACACATCACCCACATCAGCAGACAGGTAATCACTTATCCGTGTGATCTAGGCCTCCACCCAGACTGTCGAAGAGTAACAACAACCAAGTTTCATCTTCTTTTCCCGTTCAAAATTATTCCAAGCTTTTAACTACAAGTGGCTAGAAACAGGAAGCTCGTACGCGTACTGCGCAACAAGTTCACTCGCGGCCCTTGCCATACCGAAACTATAGGTGAATCCTCCCGCCTCCTGGCCGTATGCATGTACAACCTTTTGACCATTGATTACTTCCCTCTCGACCCTCGCACCTCCATGCTCCCGCCGTCTCAACGTGTACGACGTGGCAATGTCGTATAGGATCTTGTAGTCTTCAGGTCGATCTGATTCCATGATATCCGGCAATACCTGGTGGCCGCGAGCTAAAATCTAAGACAAAGGGATCAGCTTCAGCATTCAAAATAAGTAGTTGTTGGTGTCCTACCGTTTGCCGCTGCTCGTCGTAGACGGTTCGATCGTCAAGGCCAAAATCCTTGAAGCCGCCGACGTAGCAGGTACCGTCTGGTCGACCAAAGATGTTGAAGTAGAATCCATCACGGCCCCGGTAGATGAAGCCTTCATCCCAATTCTTTTCCATCACAATCGATTGAAGTCGGCACGGAATAAGAGTCTTATCAGCAACGCCTGGCAAGTGCTTTGAGCTTGCTCCAGAAGCATTGACGAGAATATCATGACCCAAGCTCTTGAGCTCATCCAAGTTGTCGACCGACATGCGCTTGAACTCGACACCCCTTGCCTCAAGCCGTGCTCTCAACCATTTCAGAAATACTGGTGGAGAAATAATGATGGATTTGTAGGTCATACCCCAGGTCGCCCGGGCAGGCAACTCGTCGGGTTTCAAGAATCGGAACCCGCGGATCTTGTCGTGGAACCAAATGGTATCGGGAGAGCCAGTCTCCATGATCTCTGTAACCTGAGAGATCCGAAGGCCACAGTCAGGGTGCTCAGAAGCGATCTTCCAGAGCCCGGCGTAGGAGTCTAGTTGTAGCTTCTGGTCTCGAGGGCTCGAATCGGGCACGCCGACCCAACAAGCGCCCGCCCAGTTACTGGCAAAGTTGAAATCCTCTGGATCGCCGGGCAGGTGCTTGCCAACAATGGTGATCTTGTAGTCGATTGGCAACTGGCTGGCAATTGTCATGCCGGTGACACTGCCATATGTTGTTAGTTTTGCTGCGCATACAAGATCATGGCTTGGTTGGAGACATACCCAGCACCCAGGATGGTAATTTTGCCCATGATTCGTACTTTGGAGGGTGTAAGCTACAACCATTCAAACTCACTCTGACGTCCTCTCTTCTTCCCATCTCCTCCCTATTAATACGTGACACTAGCACCCTCGGCCCCTCAACCGAGACCGACCCAAGCCGATGTAACAACCCCAATTTCCCCGCAAAAATGGAGAACTTTGCAAAATTTCCTATTTCGGCCATTAGGCGAAGTTGGAGATTTGACATCCGAGCTAATGCAAGGTCTGCGACTTGGATCTTGATCATGTGGACAGGGTGACGAGTCCATTGGCTTCTCTAGTCAAAGTCTCTCACAGTGGTTCAGGCCTTTGCGTCCGTAATCGGCGCGAGCCACGGTTCAAGCCGAGCCATGATGAGAAAGAAGCACACGTCGCTAACGTTTCCAATGGGGTAACTGGGGCTCAGGGTCTGCTCATGATGGATGCAAGCGAGAGAATGAAGGGCATGGTGGATGGTCCATTTTTTGGCGTTAAGCCGACCCGATCCCGACGCTCTCAGAGTTGCCTCATGACCACATAAGGGAGCCAGGAACTGTTTTGCGTCTTCACTCTTCTCCTTCAACGGTAGTTTACTTGCACCTTTGACTGTTCCTTCTCCATTTTCCCATACGACTCATCATGACGGCTAATGTTACAATCCTCGGTGCCGGGTAAGTCCACTCCCAACCCCCAACCTCGAGGTTTCTCTGACGGAGTTGGCTTAACGACAGCGTCACTGGAATGGTGGTAGCAGCCAGCCTCCCCAAAGAGTACGATGTGACGATTGTTGCCGAACATATGCCAGGCGACTACGATACCAAGGACTGGGCTAGCCCTTGGGCTGGAGCAATTTGGGTCGGCGTGCACGACTCTCGACCCCACGAGCAAAAGATGCAGCTAGAGGGTTTCGCGGGCCTGTGGAAACTCGCCGAGAAGCATCCCGAATCAAGTGCCCGTCAAATCGAGATGACCGAGATCATGGATAGGGGATCAAAGAGCGACGTCTGGTATGCCGATAAACTCCCTGGCTTCCGGTTTCTCTCCAAGGACGAACTTCCCGCCGGCGCGATATACGGGATGAAGTACTGGACCGTGGTTTTGACGCCGCAGAAATTCCTCCCGTGGCTGTATCAGAGGCTCCAAGCCAGAGGAGTCAAATTCCTCCGAACAAAGGTCATGTCGCTCTCAGATCTCAAAGGCCTTGGCCATGACGTCCTAATCAACGCTTCTGGGTTCGGCGCCCAGACTCTTCGCGACGTGCGTGAGCAAAACATGAAGTCGTGGAGGTTGCAATGTGTAGTAGCCAAGAATGAGACATATGACCACCTTTTCATTCGCCGTGGCCCCAACGGCTACTACTCGACTGCTTTTTCACGCATGGATGGCACTGTTTACGTTGGTGGAGTGCTCACCGAGGGCTCTAAAGACGTGAGCATCTCGGAAGAACACAGAGCGACGGTGAGATACTACCCAACTTTAATAACCAGCAAGTCTAACAGATTCAGATCTGTCAAAGAGCGCACGAAAACAATCCCGACCTGTTCCCATCTCCCGACCCTCAAGATTGGCCAATTCTATATGACCACGTTGGCATTTACCCGACCATGGATAACGAAATTGCAGGTGTGAGGTGTGAGAGGGAAAAGGTTGGGAGACAAAATGTGATCCACGCCTATGGTCAAAATGCTGGTGGCTACGTGTATAGCTTCGGTCTCGCAAGATCAGTTGTCAACCTCGTCAACGAGACGATCCTGGAAGTTCCCAGCGGCTCCAAGCTGTAGGGTACCTAGCAACTAAGATCGGTTGATGACGATTCCGCTCCGGTCACTTTAATAAATTGAACATTGGTTGGCAGCCGTTTGTGGTGTTTTCGGATAAACTTGACTGCTGCTGCTGGAGTAGTGCAAGCTGTGTGCGTGACTGTAAAGGTAGCATCGGGGACAACACTGACGCCTCCTCTGTTTGCGATCTTCGGGCTCAGTTAACCCATCAAGGGCCGGGCTGCAACTATAATAAATAACAGATCCTCCTCTGTTTGCATAGATACGCAGGAGCAGAGGAAAAGATGACAACTGCCTTTTTCCTAATTTCTATCCTCGTCGAGAATTCGGTCCAGGGTAGGACATCCCCAGATACTCAGGTTAATCAGTGGGGTCAAGAACACGCGTCACGGAAACGTGCAATGACCTGTCACAGAGGTTTTCAGGAGCTGAGGTAGGATAGCAAGATAAGAAACATTCTCAGGGGCGCGTCTCTTGGCTGCTTTATGTACCCCGGAATCCTGATGCAAGGATCCTCTAAATTAGGAAACCTTTAAGATCGGTTCATGACGAAACACAAGCGATATATGACAGTATGGACCGCCGCTTTTCCAAGCCGGAGCTCGCCGACTTAATTTCGGCTTGGCCCGCATTGGCCCTCCCTCAGCCTCATGTTTTCGGTTATTAGGTGGAAATAAAGTGCTGCTCCTGGTCCCATTTCTAGGCATTGGGACTAATCCTAGACCCTGTTTTGGGACTGAGAATCCCAGTCACTTGACCCCTGGGCCAGGTGCTCAATACTTTATGCGCATCATTGGAGCAAGGGATCTACTGCCGAGGACTTTCTGTTATTTGCATCTAGACCCCCGCCTGGTATTGCGACTCAATTCTACTTATCTATTTTGTGCTTATGGCTTAATACAAGACGCTATGGGATGACTTGGGACGGAGACGGGCCGAGTTCACAGATTGAAAGCTTTGCCGGGTGCAGGACTCAAGCGAACTTGATTCGGTTCTTCTGCGATATCCATACGGAGGAAGAAAAAGGCTGGAGCGAGGCAATTCTGCAGCAGAATGGAAATCAATGTCTCGAGACACTACACTCACCCGTTCGGAAAGTACCCGGCCAGTCTTGAGCAAATAGCCTGTGCTGCTAAACACGCAGAGATATAGGCGCGAGGTCCGTTGGTTTGCTGGGCATTGTGGGATGGTAATGACGGCATCGTCGAGCCAGGTCGATCATGGGAGACTGTTGACTTTGAAGCAGGCTTCGTATTGACGATCTCAATTTACCGCTGCGCTGTGCTCTTTGGCGAAGATAGATATTGGGAATGAAGCGACGGGAGATGGTGGCTGGGGTAGTATGTCAAGGTATCGTGTCGTCGGACAAGTTCGAGTTCACATTCGACAGACGAGAGTAGGCTTGTTGCTCCCAGGTTGGGGACACCGGAGCAGAGGATTAATTACAACAGAGTCCTGGCATAGGAAATTCTTCATTTCCCAACCGTTGTTTCGGCGATCGATGAGGGACATCAAAGACGAGACCGAGGATGAGACCGAGGACGAAACCCACGATAGGGGAAGGGAGACGACTTGGCGGGCATGCATGCCGAGAGCTGAAGATGGCTGTGGCGGGACGTAGGTATTCGAAAGAAGTTGCGGAGGAATGGCTAACAGGTGCTGAGGTCGCGTGAAGGAGGAGCGGAGTGGGGGACATAAAACACGAGACTCGGGAGGAGGAGGTGAGGCACAGCCAATCAAGTCCCGTGTATTTTGACTCCCGCTAGCCGCGGTACGCTAAGTTTAGGCTCCATCATATCTGGGAGCACCCGTCGACCCGTCTGTGGGAAGCCCAGCAGCGCAGATTATGGGGGTCGATTCGTGACGACAATGGGGGCGTAGGTGCGGGCGCAAGCAATTTAGAGAGGGTTGAAAGGACGTAACGTTGTGCCGCTGTGCCGTTGTGCCATTGTGCCTAATTATTGCATTGTTGAATCTACCTCGGATCACAGCCCGAGCTTGAAAGGCAGCTGTTTTCCTTGGCACAACCTTGGTGTTGATTGATGGAACATAGGCTTACTGTCCCTTTTGGGCCGGGCCTCGTGAAAAGTCTTCCGGATAGCATTACCTCGTCGTGTGACATATCCGAGAGATCGGGAGAGCCGTTGCGCGTAATGAACGGCACAGCTACTATAAGTGGTGTGAAAAGTTGCCGTTTACCCAGCGCCAAGCGCTTGCCAAGCGCTGACTGCTAGGATACATCCCTGAACCTCACGGTCACTCCGCGAATAAATTGAATGCCAAGCCCGACCATTGAATGCCAAGAACCCCCTTTGAGTGCCAGGCACTACCATCGAGTGCCAAAAAGACCCTCAGTCAGACGAAAAAGACGGTGAGTCTCCTTGCGATCCAGTAATATTTCACAGAGGCCTTGATCAACCACTCACTCTATTTAGGGAACCACTCCAAATGGTATCTTACCACGATATTTATCGTACGGCGGAAGTCCACCGGAGTCGAGCCTTTGACGACAAACAGGAGATACCGTAAGCCAAGAAGATCAAGCAGGTGGGAATGGAAAAGTCAAGACTTGGGATCCCTCACGGTCTGCGCACTAGCTCGATGTACACCTATCATCCCACCACGGAATCAACTCCTCACCTTGCCAGGTCTCACCGTGTTCTTCCCGCCGCGGATTTCGAAGGGACTTGTTTCCGGGGCAGGCGGACGACCCCCACTCGCCCCCCCTCTCACGATCGTGGAGCCAAGAGTCTCCCCACAAACGCCCTGCACACCAAGAGTCTTGGAGGGTCTTGGAAGGACGGGAGGCCTGCCAAGAGATTCTCGAATAGCTTCGAGTTCCATCTCATGTCAAAGCTTGCAACAAGCTTTGACCAAGCTTTTGCACTGTGACCCACATCTGCCGCTCTCTCGGAACAGCTCCTTAGTTGCCGCGGTCCTTCTGTTATGAGCGAATTGTTTTCCATTGCTGTTTCATGGAATCATCCATGTCTCTGCGAGGTCAGCCCTGGAAATGCGTATTACCGTATGGACGACTTCCCGAAGTGGACTATCAACAATGCTCGCGTCGGTCAGAACTAATTCCCGCAGACCCCAAGGGTCTCTACCGGTGAGCAAAGTCACTCTTGCGGATCATCTGGGTTGAATTCGCAAGCGATGGCCCTTTCCCCCCTCCAATATCTCATGATTAGACGCCGGAATATTAACAAACATTCCATTTTCCGCATTCGTAAGGGATGTGCTGGCCTCTTGATTATTCTAGACATTCGGGAAGATTCGAAGGTTGTTCTTTTGGAGCATTTCGAGCCCTATGATATCACCGTGGAGAGATTTTGAAACTCCTGCCAGCGGAGAATATCCCTGAGCTCAAACGTAGCGCCTTGATCGCGATACCATCTCTTGGCCTATATATTACCTCAAGCCTCACTTGGCTTGCTTTTCGTTATTCTTATCCTCTCACATATCTTCGCTCTCAGATACATCAGTGAAACAACCTTTTTGGAACATTCATCGCTAAATAAGATTGCACCATCAACTCCTTTACACCTCGGTCCAAGGAGACCAGTAAAGGCTCTCAACACCCCAAAGACCAACAACAAACCACACCTTCGACCAAACACTTTTATCTCTTACCGAACGAATAAACATACCCATTGGGATTCTCACACATGTCTTACAACACCACCAACAACATGGCGCCGGAGAAGAACGAGATAGCGGAACACAAAGGAGATCATAGCGACACTACCGACCATGAAGGAGACCACAAGCACGACTTCTCCGACGAAGGAGAAGTAGACGTCTTTGGGGGTGAGGGTGGAGCCAACTTCCGTACTATGGGCCGCTTCGATACCGTCTTTGCCCTCCTCACCAACCAGTTTGGTCTCGGAGCCCTTGCTCTCCCTTCGGTCTTCAAGACTCTTGGTCTTATTCCCGGTCTCATCACTCTCATCGGAGGAGCCATCATCACTTACTTCAGTGGTGTTGAGATCTTCTGGTACTACGTGGCCCATCCCAAAGTCACCAATATCGCTGAGATGATGAGGATCGTGGGAGGCCGCCCAGCAGAGATCTTTTGTGGCGTTGGCCTGTTACTACAACTCATCATGACTGCTGCCTCTGCAGTTGTCACCATCTCTATTGCCTTGAATGCCATTAGCGAGCATGCTGTCTGTACTGTTGGCTACATCGCTATTGCCTGCATTCTTTGCTTTTTGCTCTGCATTCCCCGGACTGCCAAGTTCTTGGCTCAGTCTGGCCTCCCTTGTATCCTCAGCATCCTTGCCGCGGCTCTTGCCACCATGATCGGTCTTGGCATCAACAACCCTCCCGGAGCCCCCGAAGGCTGGAAGCCCGAGATTGAGCTTTTCGGACATCCTTCCCTCCGAGAGGTCTTGAACGGAGTTCTCAAGATCCTCTTTGCCTTGGCTGGTAACTACGCCTTTGTTACTTATATGGCTGAGATGAAGAACCCTGAGAAGGACTTTATCTACTCTCTTAGATGGTTGATGATTGCATCTGTTATCTTCTATGCATTCATCGCCATCGCTGTCTACTGCCTCGCTGCCGAGTTTACCGCCTCCCCTGCTCTCAGCTCCGCCCCTATCCTTGCTGCCAAGGTAGCCTACGGACTCGTCCTCCCCGCCATCTTGACTGACGGTCTTGCTTGCGGCCATATCGGTACCAAGTATGTCTACATTACCATCATGCGCCAGATCAATGCCCTCAAGGAAGTTACTGCAAATACCCCTAAGGCATGGGGTATCTGGATTGGCAGTAACTCTGCCTTCTGGATTATCGTCTTTATTCTCTCCAACGTCATCCCTGTTTTCGACTCTATTGTTGCCGTTAGTTCGGCTACGACTTACGCTTGGTTTACATATGGCATTAGCGCTTTCCTCTGGCTACACCTCTATAAGGGACGCTACTTTGAGAACTGGTATAGTATCATCCTGTTTATTGCCAATATTGGCTTTCTTGTTTTCTCTTTATTTTTGAACGGTGGTGGAACTTGGTCTTCTGTTACTGCACTTTTGGACATTTTTGCTACCTCCGATAATATTCAGGGATGCTTTAGTTGCGGTGACAATTCTTCTGTATAGAATGATGATAGAGGCATAGCTTTTTAGAATTCAAAATAAATTAGATTAAAATTTAACGCTCAAGGTTCATACAAGTACATGCAAGCAATATGGAGCTGATTGAAAAGCGTAGCAGGCTCTTTCAAATACGCGATGGCAGGAGAGGCTTTAGTGGTGTGCGGGACGAATAAATCAGTAAGGCAAACAGTGATCACGCTGATTATTCAACCGCAAAGATGAACTGAAAAGGGGGCTGGGCGATGGAGATGAGGTGATTTGTCGGCCTATAATCTCGACTTTGCCGTGCAACCTGCTGTTGGAGGTGTGGGCAGAGGAGGTCAATTGGCCAGGCATTAAAAAGGGCACACATAAACCAGCAAACCCGCTCACCTTAGGTATAAGTCTCCCAGAGGACCATGATTGCAAACGTTGAGCCGGGTTCAGAAGTGACCACGTAGAAGATTGTTTGAAGACAAAGCTGAGCGCAAGTTACTGAGACTGTAGCATTTGTCCAAAACGATTGGGTGATTCGGCAAATACCCACTTCTGCGATGTAGCATCGCATTGAAGGGAGCATCCACAGCGCCTTGGAACCCAAGTCATCATTTGATTACCCTTGCCTTTTGTTCAAGCTCAAGCAATTGATAGAGAGAGCCAAGTTCCCCGATGCATTGAAGAAAGCACTGAGTGTGCTGGTTCAAGTAGGTAATGAAGAAGGAGCGGGAGAACGTGGCCATTTCGCGATGCTTTTCTTCTCAAGATTTGTAGTTTCTGGCCATAGATGTTACACAACTACCAAGGCTTCTGCTGAGGGTGATTCCAAATATCTCCTTAAAGATAGAAGAAAGAAGAAAGAAGACGGATAACAGAAGGTGTGGGCACCCGTCCATGCAGCTGAACCCAAGGGCCAAGCTAGGCAACAACAACTCATCATTCATGCATCCCTTGGTCAGATAGTTACTCTCAACCCCCATTATTAGCTCGCATCATGCTACAATTTGTGTCGCAAGTATGAAAACTTAATTCAGCAAGTGATTACTGGTCCTTAGAATGACTGCATCAACCAGCCTGCGTGACGGCATGATCTCGATATGAACTTGATTGTCTTGTCTGTAAGGAGATAGGAAGAAACAGTCCACAGATTTATATTGATAGGAAATTTTAACTTTCACTTAATTATTGTGCAGTCTGTGATTCCACTAGCCAGAGAGGTTGCAGCTGCAATTCAGTCTGCTCTTCTTAGCCCTTATCAGGCCAAATGCAGAAATACTCAGCCTTCACTTGGTAGCGCTCAGCCTAAAGCGGCGAGTACCCAGATTTAGAAACGGAAATAGCTTTCAGTATGCTTGAGTTTCGCCTCCGAATATCTCGGTATCCATACAAGTCATGACGGAGTTTGTACTTGTCATGAGAGTCTCGTTTGGTATCAACCAGACTTTTCTTTCTTCTACCGACTCCCTTGTTCCTTTTACCGTAACTTGGACAGTCGCCATAGCATCGACAAGAGTACCATTGCCGACATCTGTCATTACCATCACAATTCGTACTTCAGCAATCTACCTCATCTCTGCCACCTTTGTCGGCGTGCTTGTGTCATCTGACGGCAGCCGGCTGTTCAACGGAGCTGTTGTCGCATCACCATTTTTCATAACCACTAAAAATGTGGATATCAAGGGTCTTCGTGAATTCTGAACACTGGCATCATTTCTGCGGTGGCGTCTATTGGGGTCGATGATATCTTTATCAGTCTAGAAATCTCACCATGAGTCGCTGAGACTCACAAATAGGCGTGTGACTCCTGAATTATGTTAGTAAGTTAAAATCAGTATTTAAAACATACTTTTGTTTTATCTTTTCAACGTGTCTCTTGCTTGGTTGTCTTGATCTAGACTCTCATCTTTACAAGGCAGGCAGAGGCTAATCAATGGGTTGGAGACAGAGTTGACCCTTGTATTTGGGGTTGATAACGCTAGACGCAAAAGAGGCAAAGACGCGGGGAACCCTGGGTTCATATGGGACTCGAGTCATGGATAAGCCGGCATCCCCAACTGATAACCGAAAGGGTGGGTGGGCATTCTGGGATCTTGGGTGGCCATTTTCCTCTCCTCATCAACCTGTCGCAAACATTCATCACCTTTCATCAACCCTCACCCAAGAAATATTACCGACTCTCTTGAGTAAAGCGATAAATCGAAATGAAGACCAAACAGATCAGGTTCCGTCTCTGGAACCAGCCTCGGCCAACTCCCAATGACGAATCGACCAACCCGGCCAACCGCGACATACATCCCAAAGGCCGAGAAGCACGGAGAAGTCGATCGGGCTGCACCGAATGCCGAAGAAGGCGCGTCAAATGCGACGAGACATTTCCCGTGTGTGTTCGCTGCCAGAAACGCGGTTCCTTCTGCCAATCTCCCCCCAGATTGACAAAGTGGCAGCACGAGGCGCCCTGGATCAAGCTTGGCTCCTCCCCAGCTCCCACTGAGCAGCTCGTTATCGAGTCAAAGTCTGATGACAAGGCGCTACTACGATACTGGCTTGAGAGGGCCAGCCAAATCATGGCCATTGACCCTGATGAGAACCCGCTCTCGTTTCCCATCCTTGAGTACGTCGAGCGATGTCCTAGTCTCAAACATGCCCTGCAGAGCGTTGGTGCCGGGCACAGACATTACTTTGATCCTGACAAGCTCTCTAAATGCCTGGAAGAGCGGAGTTCAGCCCTTCGCTTAATCATACAGGATCTGTCTTGCCCAGGCGATAACCTGTTCCCGCTCTTCTTGAGCGTGCTGCTGGTCGGCCTCTCCACGGCCTGGACCAACGCCCCCACGGCCGAGTTTGGCCAGCAACATCTACGCGGAGCGCGAGCTCTTACCGATATCCTGCTATCCGATGCATCGAATCGAGAAACGCGACCGCCGTACTTCAACTTCGTCCTCGGGGCATATCTGTATTGGGACATGGCCATGGCCTTCCTCATCCCAGTGGACGAGCAGGTATCTCTCAACACTGACGAGATGTACACTGCGCTGCTGGATGTCGGCCAAGAATACCATCCTTTTGGGGGCTACTCGACCGAGATCTTTTACCTGCTGGGCAATGTAGGGCGCTATTGTCGGTCGGTCGTCGAGAAGGGCGTTCGTGATGAGTCGGTCGAGGTTGCGCTGCAGGAGGAGATGGAGAAATGGGAGCCGAATCGAGATAATCCGCAGCTCGGTCTCATAAGCGATGCCTTCAGGTCTCATGGGTTGATTAACCTGGAAGCCATCTGCTATCGGCGTCGACGGGATGACGCGGCAGACGACACTCTCATGACCGAATTCCTCAACATGACATGCGAAGAAGATGCAGAGATGTGGCAAAACCTGCCATCAAGCTCAATCGACGACGACCTTGAGGATAGGATAAGGAATCGGGCTCTGGAGGTGGTGCGCAACCTCATCTCGATCCCCTCTAGCCACGGCTGCACCAACCTACAGGCCATCCCGCTTTTCACTGCAGGCTCTGAGCTGACCAAGGAGGACCCGAAAGAGAGAGAATTGGTGTTGCAGAGGTTCAGGGAGGTGTACTCTCTAAATCATCTGCGGGCGAACTTGACGGCGCTGGAGATGCTCCCAGAGATTTGGAAGCGCAAGGATGGAGGCGAGACCATCACCTGGTTGGAAGTGATGATTGAGAAAGGTTGGAATATCATGTTGGGATAAGGCTTTTGCTTTCAAATCATCGCCGCAGGCCATGAGAATGTTGTCAATCATTTGTATAACACGTACACCTTCCATCTCGGCCAGGGTATCTATATTGCACAATGTGACGCTCGTAACAGGGGCCTTGTGCGCATAGGATGCTCAGGCACGCGTGTAACAATCTAACGACTTTTTGTTGAAATGGCCCGAGGTGCCAGAAGGAGTTCCCCGCGTCCGAGACCTCACTGAGAGAACAGTTTCTGTATCTGGACTTGACGCGAAGGAGTGGAGGTGATGGGTGGTGGGCCCAGGAAAGATCCGGCACGCATATCCTTGCAAGCCTCGGTAAGTTAATTACGTATCTAGTAGTGTCCGAATTCGGACTGTAAGCGAAGGGGGCCGCTATCACCGCTCAATTGGCTGTGCCATTCGGGAGGGTAAGCGGGATCTAAATACTCCAACTCAAGGCCTTGCATCCTCCACTCAGGTCAGACTTGGCTCCCCTAAGTTAATGATTCAACAGAAATCGACCTCGAAATGTCTTCTTCCGCTTTCCCTCCACCCAATGGCATGAGCTCCTTCTGGAGGAGCCAGACTGGGGATCTCGACAACCATCGATCAACGAGCACACTCCCGGACGAATGCGATATTGTTGTAGTCGGAGCTGGATACTCGGGAGCAGCTCTCGTGACGCACATTCTATCAAAATGCGTTGACCGAGTACCGTCAATCCTAGTTTTGGAAGCGAGACAGCTGTGCTCTGGAGCGACCGGGCGAAATGGTATGGTTCTCTTAGATGGTGATGTTAAATGGCTACGACTAACGTGTTGCTAGGCGGCCACCTCAAGCCAGATTCTTACTACGCCATCTCGAGATTGGCGAACGAGTATGGCATTGAGGCTGCTGCCGAAGTCGCCAACTTCGAAACCGCCAACGTCGAGGCTGTTGCAAACTTTATACAAGAAGAAGAGGTCGATTGCGATTTCGTAATGACGAGAGCTATCGATGTTCAATTCTCGACGCAGCATCAAAATACCCTTGAAGCAGGCTACAAGTCGTTGCTGGCCAAGGGAGTTGAGGCAACAAAACACACATATTGCGCACCGCAAGAATTTGCAGAGAAAGTGAGTTGGCGACCTTTCACCACCATGATTTGACTGACGAGAGTAAAGCTCTCAGGTGTGAACGGAGCAAAGGGATGTTTTAGCTACACCGCTGGCCACTTGTGGCCATACAAGCTCATTCACCACATGTTTCGCAAGGCCATCGCCAGCGGCGTCAACCTACAAACGAACACACCAGTGCGAACGATATCTCCGACCCGAGATGACTATGGCTTC
This sequence comes from Fusarium sp. LHS14.1, assembly GCA_025433615.1. Taxonomy (NCBI): domain Eukaryota; kingdom Fungi; phylum Ascomycota; class Sordariomycetes; order Hypocreales; family Nectriaceae; genus Fusarium; species Fusarium sp. LHS14.1. Next base: position 3,426,433 of record CM046483.1, on the reverse strand, counting down.
TGGACAATCACAACAGAACGGGGCACAGTCAAGACAAAGAAGCTTGTCATGGCAACCAACGCGTACACAGCAGCGCTACTGCCGGAGTATGAGGGAAGGATTGTCCCTTATCGGGCCATTTGTAGTCGAATCACCACCCCTGGGACAGCGCCCTTGTTGACAAACTCGTACGCGCTGCGATTCAACAACTGGGACTTTGACTACTTGATTCCACGACCTGACGGAAGCATCATAGTCGGAGGCGCCCGGCAGGCTTATATCAGACACTTGGAGGACTGGTATGGTAACGCAGACGACAGCAAGGTAATCGAGAGGGCTCGTCGTTACTTTGATGGTTACATGCAACGACATTTTAGTGGATGGGAGAACAGCGGCGCTCAGGTCGATGATGTATGGACAGGAAGTGAGCAGTGATCCGATCATCCCTCTTGTTATCACTTGCTAACCTATCTACAGTCATGGGATACTCTTCTGATAGGCTCCCGCGGGTAGGCGAGATTCCAGGCCGTCCCGGTATGTTCATCATGGGTGGCTTTACCGGCCATGGTATGCCCCAGGTGTTTCTATGCGCCAGTGGAATGGCAGACGTTGTTCTCGGCAACAAAGGTTTCGGTGAGACTGGAATACCACGACTGTTTGAGGAGTCCAAGGAGCGACTTGGGGACAGTAGAAACAGGATATTGGAGTTGTACCAAGAGCCACTGAAGGAGTTTCAGTCAAAGCTCTGAATATAGTAACTAGATATTCCCTGCCATGCAGGCCAGAGTGATGTTTCCCTACTTGATCTATAAGCTGGTTTCAGATCACATTGAAATACAACACTTCAATAAGCCTTTGGATGACTCGGTATCTTTGCTTCCCCTTATTGATGATTTCTGAAGCCATGGGATACAATCTATCTACAAGTTTCTTTAATCAAGCAATTGACAACAAACCATTAGGGCGAAATAGGGCGTGAAAGCTGAAGATGACGCCCCTCGATTACCGCAGGAGTGGCTATCACCGTCCATACAAAGCTCACCGTAGCGTTTTGTCTCGCAACGCGGTCGAAGGCCCCATGGCGGAAAAGTTGATAAAGAATCGCTCGTGACCCCGTTACATAATAAGCTAGTGTGAGTACTGAGCCAGGAAAAACTATCACTCTGTCAAAGGACTTGGAGACAGTTCGTGCACCTTGGACTTCGTCGTGACGAAGTTGGGCTTCTATCTATGGCTCATTATCTCATGAAGGGCTAGGCTTCTACTACAGCAAAGACCACCAAATCAAAATTTCATAGCATCATGTACAAATAGTGACACAATGGCGACTTGTTCTTCCTGTTGATCAGCTAGCCCTTCAGATGGGTGGTGGCTCAACTGTGCCTCGATCATTTCCCCAGTATCATGACAAAGAGACAAATTAATTCATGACGACACTAGAATTTGTGGCCGTGAAGCATGTGGTTGAAGGTAGATATCGTCTGAATTCTGCATGGAGCTCGGAGATACAGAACTTTAGTAGAGGACATCCTACACCCAAAATAGCTAGGTGTTGCTGATTATAGAGCATAATATATCCCCTCCCATGAATGAGGATAGTCAAGGCACCATGCTACTATCGAGTAGAACAAACAACCCGGGCGAGTATCCACACCCGACAGAGTAACCTCAACGGGAGTAATACCTATGACTCGCGGACTAGATAAAGCGGTGTGAGCTGCCAGATATCTAGCTTGGCATCGGTTCAGCAAAGCATCTATCCTCCCCAAAGCTTTCTATACCCGGAGGGTAACTCTAGGGATATTTCATTGAACCTGAAACCGCTATTCTTCCAGCAGGCGGAGTAGCGGAGGTTCTACTCATTTTTCACTTTTCCCGGTCGAGGTCACCGCCCCGATCATCCGACCCTCCGACCCTCCGACAACCCGGCCTCGAAGAGCGCGATGCTCTGGTTCCGAAGACGGTAATGGCCCGACACTTCGGCCTTCCACCCTCCCAAGCAGGTGTTATAGAAACGTAATCCACAGACCGCTATTTGTGCCTTAAAAAGTTTATTTCAACTTAAGTATGCAGATCCGTCGCTTCATGTTGATGCAAAAAGTACACTAGTCTTCACAGTTGATCCAATCTCCAAACTTCACATCCAAAATGACCACCTCCACCCGCGATGCCAACTTCAACGATGAAGCTTTGTCTCGACTATGTAAAGCTATCCAAGACGACATCGACAATGGAAGAATGTTTGGCGCTTCCATCATCGTGGCGAGAGGAGGCAAAATTGGCCTACAAAAAGTATTCGGCACAGTGACCCCTGATGGCCGGTCTGCTTGTGACGATGACATGTACCTCGCAATGTCAGTCTCGAAATCTTTTACTGCCGCTCTCGTTCTTCGAGCCATCGATCATGGTCGTTTTACCTAGGACACAAAGGTCGCCGACATTCTTCCCGACTTTGCGGCTGGTGGCAAGCAGAATGTCACCATTCGCCAACTTCTCAACCATACGGCTGGCACATTCCGTGGTTTCCTGCCCCCAGGAATCTCTGCGGAAAATCTAGGCAATCTAGACCAGTACTACGCCTCTGTTGCTAGTATCCCGATTGAGTACGTCCCGGGTACTCAATGTGTCTACAATCCGTTTGCTAGCTACGCCGTTTTGGGGAAGATTCTGGTGGCCACGGATCCAAAGGAACGCAGCTTTCGCACTATTGCCAAAGAAGATTTGTTTGACCCGCTAGGCATGGAACATTCTTGCTTTGGCCTAGCTGAGGGTCATGCAAACAGGGTCCCAGTATGCCATACTGCGAAACAGACCAACGCTTCTACACCCATGACGCAACAAATGCTCACCAAAGGATGCACTGACGGAAATGAGATGCCTGCTGCATCCGCCTTCTGCACCATTCACGATTTGTTCCGGTTCGTCGAGACCATGAGACAAAGGGGAACCAATGGGGAGCACCGACTCATGTCGAAGGCGTTGTTTGACTATGCTTGTAAAAACCATACAGGGTCATTGTCCAACGGTGCACTTGTCCCTGAGAAAGAGGCCAGGAACATGCCTGACTCTCCGGCCCTGTACTCCCTGCTTGGAGGTTACGTTCGAGGCGAGGGCCATTATCTGACTGGTGCTGGATACACTGCCTCTCCCCGAGCGTTCTATGGTATTGGTGGAGGCTCGACCATGTGGATGGTTGACCCAGACCGAGATCTCACCGTGTGCTTACTCAGCGCTGGGTTCATCGAGGGACTTCACCACCTTGAGCGCCTATCCAAGATCAATGACCTTGCGCTGGCGGCTTGCGATTAGTAGAGTGATACATGCATACAGATATATCTCATGGTACGATGTGTTTGTGTGCTCATATAAAACTCCCCGCTCATTTGAGGGTGTTTTGCACCGTTTTCGTCGGGAGACGTATTAGCGCACGTTTCCAGTGCTCTCGCAAGTTTCGCTTAGGCACATGCACCCATGGAAGTTGTCTACACTCTTGCTGTACCTTTCAATAGATTTGAAATCAATCTTGGAAGCGGAACTGGTAAAGTTTGCCAACTAATAGCTTACAGAAGATAAAGGTGAAACGATGACAGCTTTAGCCACGTCAGCATCCCCGGGTGTTGCAAACTACCGGTAGAATGGCTCGGTAGTGAGTGAGCTTCATGATGACAATTCCAAAAATATGAAATTCGGCTTCAGATTTTTGAAACAAGGGGAGGGTGACACCTTTTACACCATCGATGATACGTCAGCTCTCAGCACAGTAGTGATTGCCTCGACGTGAATATCCCCGACAGATCTGACTGTTGCAGCTCGGACATTTTCGTGCAGATCACCCACCCATCTTTGTCGTGTCTCAAACCCATGCCGTTCTAGAATAACATGCCTAAAACAGCACTGCGACTTGACACCACACACTGAACCGCCGATTGTTGTGCCCTACCGTTTGAGACCCAAAACATCTAACAAAAGCTTATCTTAGACTTTATGCATTCTATGCCAAAGTCCCGCTTAGTGATCACCTCGAGTTGACGCGGCTGGGGTACCTCGACTGCTTTTTAACGCGGACCTACCCACTGCCAGATTGCTTGCATCACGAAATGTCATTCTCTTCTCATACTTGAGGGTACCGTCCTGGGGATGCGCTTCCCGTTATTTCCAATTCTTTATTAATATTCTGCTGTCTTTCTTCTGTACGTTTATTCTCATCTTTGGTATCCATTCCAAACGGGCGAGCCCCTCTACATCACAACTTACCGCACAGTTCCAGCTGGTCTGGAACTCGATCTTCGATAATGGCGTTTGGCGTTCTTGAAGACTGCCATCTGGCACTGCCCCCTGGGAGTTCCATCCTCAGCGAGGCTAAGAATGCACCGACGCATTCTTCCGGTATGTGCCGTCCCTGCAAACCCAGCCTCGCACCATCTCTAACGTCGCCAACTAGATACTCTAGGCCTGAAAAAGGTGGGCGATATCGTCTTGGAGCCGCAGCCCTCGGATAATCCAAATGATCCATTGAATTGGTACGTCAGGCTTTGAACCTGAGAGCACTCAGTGATTGTTGACGCATCAACCTGCAGGTCCAAAGCAACAAAGAACACGATTGGCATTCTGGTATCAATCATCTCCACCACTGTCATTGCGTAAGAGCAGAATAGTCCCGGATAGACGCTAAGCTGACCTATGGTAGCATGTCGGTCATGCTGACTCCCGCAATCCCCATCATCTCGCATGAATTCTCCGTCAGCGTCGATACCGCTTCAACATGGACAATCGGCTTGTTGGTTTTCTGGACTGGCTTCACTGCTTCAGTCACGGCAGCCGGATCAAACATAATTGGGAAGCGACCTTTCATTCTAGGTTCCATCTTGATCATGGTCATTACGAATGTATGGGGCGCGTTTGCAAATGTGAGTGAAGTTTCCCAGAAGTAGTCGAGCTGTGTCATTCTGATGCGTCTCAAGTCCTTCCCTTCGTTGGCAGCTCTACGGACCTTGCAGGGAATCGCTTCTGCGCCATTCGAAACCATGGTTACTGCACTCATTTCCGACATCTTCTTCCTCCATGAACGTGGCATGTGGCTCGCGCTCTGGAGCCTGGTTATAAGTGCCGGAATTCTGATCGGGTGAGCTGCTCGATGTTTTAGTATTGAACCGCCTACTGATCTCTGGGATGTAGTCAAGTCCTAGCTGGCCTCATTATTGACAGTATGGGCTACTCGGCCACGTTCGGCTTTAGTGCTCTTGTGTTTGGCATACTCTTGGTGCTGTCTTATTTCCTCCTCTTCGAAACAACATACTCAGGACCGAGACCTACTGGCGGTGAAAGACCGATGCCCATGGAGCTCCCTAGCCCACCAGAACAATCACACACCAGGAACGAAACATCTCGAGTAGGTCCTGGCGGGCTTAGCAAGACCTTATCCACGACGCTCTCTGTAGATGCATCTTTATATACGTCTCAATTTGACGACGATATAGATCTGCTGAAGGGAAACGTTGAACGGCCAGAACCATACACTCAAAAACTGCGTATCTTCCGCGGCCGGGTATCCAACGCCAACTTTTTCCGCGACATGATGAGCCCGTTCCAGCTGATGGTCTACCCGGCAGTACTCTTCGGGGCTATTATCAACGGCTTCTGCACCGCTCTCGCGATCGGTACTGGTCTTTTGTCGACGGTTTTACTGACGCAGCCGCCCTACAATCTTACACCCACATTCCTTGGCATCGTCAACATCGCTCCGTTCGTCGTCGGCCTAATCGCAGCCCCGTTAGCTGGCTGGATGGCAGACGCCGTCGCAAAGAGTTTGGCACGACGAAACGGCGGTGTATTTGAGCCTGAGTTCCGTATAGTGCTGATGGCTATTGGTGCTCCGATCTTCATCCTCTCCTTTGTCGGGTTCGGTGAAAGTGTTGCACGAGGTCAACCTCTACCTGTCGTGCTCGCATGGCTAGGAGTGCAACATGCCGGGTTCCCATTTGTCATTCAAGCGGCTCTCTCGTATGTCCTCGACTGCCATGCTCACGAGTCTAATCTAGCGTTTGTGGTGATTGCGTTTTTCAAGGCAATATTTTCCTTCATCGCAACTTCGTTCCTGACCGGATTCATGATCAAGGTTGGAGTACGGCCCTTTTTCTTTGGTGTGGCAGGTGTTACCACGGCAGTCTTGTCGCTATCTCTCCCAGTCTATATGTTCGGAAAGAAATTTAGGAGCTTTGTGAGTATCTGGTCCCTTTCTATGTGTCTGTTGAGTTTGGCTGACATGATCCTTAGATGGCGCGGAGCGCAATTGGTAGAAGAGAGGCCAAGTAGAGAAAATCATTGTTGTCTTGAGGACCGTGATGGTTGGGGCCTTGATGAAATGTCGAGGGGCATCCACTCGTTAAAAGTAGATAGCTTTGCAGGAATTCAATCGTTGTTCCCGCATTAATCTCGTCGAGACCATCGTACGACAAGCTTCGACTCGGGCCTTGAATCCATATCGCACTAGAATTTTGCATGATGAGTCTCGCGCTTCGCGTTTATAGCTCCCGATTGCCCCGAATGGGGAAACGCACTGTTGATGAGCCCGACCCTCCGCGCATCTTGGCTAGGCCCCGCCACCTGCGGAGTTTGAGTAATAAGGGGCTTCCCTTGACTAGGGCCCAATGGACTCTTAAAGCTCTTAATCGCCTGGCCCTGGGTTCACCAAATAATTATGACCGTCTAGATTTGTCTATTGTATCTATAGCCTCTGCCTTCTTTCAAGCCGAGAGGGAAGACACAGAATTGACTAGCCGTCACGGCTACACGCCTGCAACCGTCACTGTCGCATACCTCTGTCACATACCACACCCAACAACTGTCACGATGTCTTCGCAAGGCCAAAACCAGTCCAACGCGCCCCAAGTGCAAATAGATGTAGGCTCTTCTCAGTCAAATCTTCTTTTGCTAAAGATCTCACACTAATATTCGTCCCTCAGGGGCCGCCTTACCTAGTTACAACAGCTGCAACCGTCAGCGGCCGTCCAACTCCCTCGATCGACGATCCGATTTGCGGCGTCTTCATTGCCTTGTTCCTTGCCAGCGCCGTCTTCAACATGACTATATACATACGGAATAAACGGCGTGGCCACAAGTTCCTATTCTCGGCTGTCCTATTCGGCTTCTCCATCGCCCGTATCGTTGCCTGTTCACTACGCATCGTCGTCGGCTCTAAGCCACATCAAGTCAACACCGTCATCGCTTCCCAGGTCTTCAACAGTGCAGGCGTTGTAATGATCTTTGTTATCAACCTCTTTTTCGCACAACGCATTGTTCGAGCCTACCACCCACGCCTAGGTTGGGGAAAACCTGCGACATTGGTGGCGCGATTTCTTCTCTTCAGCCTTATCGCGACGCTCATCATGACCATCATCGCTGTCGTGTATTCATTCTACACCCTCGACGTTGGCGTACGGAAGACGATTCGCCATATACAGCTATTCTCTGCTACCTATATCGCAGTAATAGCTTTCCTGCCCTTACCCATCACCATTGTCAGCGTCTTGCTTTCTAGCCCGGAGAAAGTCGAACCCTTTGGTCGAGGAAAGATGCAAACCAAGGTTTATCTTCTTATTGGGACATCAACACTCCTGGCTTTCGGTGCAGGTTTCCGAGCTGGTACTAGCTATGTCACACGTCCCATCACTGATCCGGCGTGGTTCCACCACAAAGCCTGCTTTTACATCGTCAACTTTGCCATCGAAATTATCGTCGTCTACACATACGCCTTATCCCGCTTCGACCTTCGCTTCTTCATCCCAAATGGCAGCAGTGGCCCGGGTGACTACTCTCGGATAGAGGAGGTGCCAATTCCTTTAGGTGATCAAAGTGCTGATCCGACTCTTGTGTCACAGGATAGGCTTAGCATTAGAGACATTCAGTTGCAGAAAGTGAGTAATGTTGAGGCATAAAGTATAGAGGAGGTGTGCATTTGAAGATTTCCATTCCCTCCCTAGGTACTTGACGTAGACATTTTCCTTAGATTAGACAAAGTCGTAACTCTCCAATTTCTTTATCCACATAGAGCATGCTCTCGACCTTATTCTCCTTCAGCTTTCTACTTATAAATGTAATTTTGTACTGCTTGCTTTGTGGAATTAAACTTTCTATACTTATACCTGGTTACAAAGCTGCCTACTTCCACATCATATGAAGGAATCCAGCCAACCCGAACCCAGCACTGATGGCGATGAGTCCCCCGAGGTGGAGCCAGGTTTGCGGCAGACCACATCCAGCTACATAGGGCGGGCATGTGCCACGATATGACTTGACGCATCGAGTTTTCGTGATTAATATCCACACTCACTAGCCACTGCTCAATTATGTTCGCAATATGTAGCTTTATTCATGGTAGGGGTATTTTTGAAATCGTTGACCATTTAGGATCCGGCTTGCTCAGAGGTCTTGTCGACAACAGCAGAGACTAGGGGGATAAAAAGGCTAATTAACAAGGTCTTTCCAATCCGGATAGACATACTGGGAGGTGTGCCCTTCTAGAAGATAAGGAGCAACGAGGTCGTAGAAAAGTTTATATGCCACTGCGCTCAAGTGCAACCCATCAGTAAAAAGGCCGTCAAAGTTGGCAGCGGGTGATTCTGTTGTCAGGTTTGACCTATTGGCCTGGGTTGTCGTATGTGTCGCCTTTCCCACCACAACTTGCCATAGATCAATGAGAATTATGTCCGGATTCTCTTTAGCGACCTCTCGGACTGCCTCAGCATACAACCCCGTGTGAGCCAAAGTTCGAGGTTCATGGCCCAGGTTATTAAGCTTATCTTCATCCACCGGGGTTGGTGTGACCAGAAGAATATTTGGTCTGTGAGATGTAACGTGGGCATGGTTGATAAGTCGGATCAAATTGAGCTTGTAATCATCGACAGACACATGCCTCGTTGAGGCGGGATGAGGGACGATGGCATCATTAGCACCAAACAAAACAATCTGTCCCCATTAGCCCAAGGTATCTCGCTTAGAGCTTCCGTCTGGCTTACGAGATAATCCAGTTTCGGTGACTGGTCGCTGGGCGCTGGAAATATCTTGGGAAGATATTCGAGAGCGTTTTTGGAAGTCCAACCTGCGAACCCACGGTTCACAACATCAAGACGTCGTATCAGACCTATGGTAATACTTAGTAGTACAAAAAGATTCAGGGTCGACAAACATACGTGTTTGAAGTGCGGCTTGAAAAGAAAAGCCGTCTTGAATATCTGTGGACCCTTGCAACAGAGAATCGCCAAACAATACGAGTTGAGGATAAGTTGTCTACGATAGATCAACACCACACCGTACAAGGCAACGGGGAATAAACTTACTGCCATGGCTAAAAAGTATCAACATGCCTGTCATGTAGCGCAATTCGTGGTTCTTCACGTTTGATTTATATGCGACTGGTAACAAATATATGTGGACGATGATGAATGGTGTTATTTGAAATTTGAATGAGGCGATACTCTTAACGCACATTCCATGAGTCATAGGGTAACTGGACTCTGGAGCCAAGTGTGGCTATGCTATAGACCCGCATATCAAGAATCTTGGGGCGGTATTATTCCGCACCTGGACTAAGATAGATCAACGACAATGACCCATGCCTCCCCATCTTCACTCGCTGTTGGTTTCACATCTCATACCCTCACCACACGATTCCTTCACTACATGAAGTAGCTCTTCCCTCGATATAACTGCACCTTGCCTCTAGCACACCAGCCAGAGGCCGAAAAGCCAACCGCATCTGGGGGCCGTTCTTGGCTAAGAACGTTCTACTCCATGGTCATTTGATCATAAACCGAGAGCAAGGATATGTGAAGAATGGCTCTGGCCTTTCAAAGAATATACCTAGGCTTGATAGCAAAATCTGGGATGATTTGTGATTAGAGCTTTGTAAACATGGTCTCGCTTCTATATCCAGCATAGTCGTTTTAAGATACAGATACGCCTTGCGCGTCTAGAATGCCGTATCTCTACGATTGGAGCTTGAGGCCAACCGTAGAAGAATATGAGGCGGGTGAGAAAAGATCAAGCTAACCAACGTTTAGGCACCAAGCCTCAGGTTCGCGGCAAGTAAGATTGATGAAAAATCATTGTCTCAGCTCCACGCCGATTACATATCTGGAATCGGATCCCGTCCCCCCGTGCCTCACCAACCTTCCAATAAATTTCACAAAGCCTTGTTCGGCCAAGACATCCGGCTGCATGTTGGTGGACATGTGCCGCAATACGCGAGCTGACCCGGTGTCTCCGTTGGATTTCCAAAGCCGTGATAGGTGCACATTGTCATAACTGACTGCCAGCCTGCTTCTGCCCAGCGCTTACTGTCTGTACCCACGGACCGTTGCCAAATTGCGCTCATCATATCCATGTTTCTTTTTTTTTTTGTCCTAGAGGGGGGCTTGAAACTGCCAATCCTCTGCGATCGGCTGAGCTACAAGGCCCAGCCGATAAGAAAAGAGACAGAAGGATTGTGACAACCGATATCAAGGACCGGTCACTTTCACCAATAAGTTCTGATAAAAGCCTTTAATCTATTCTCCTCTTGTTCTTCAGATTGATCTTCTGCCAACCGTGTTCTGTTGAAATGCCTGAGACTTGAGTCGAGCCTAGGGGTACTTGCATCTCCAACCCCCCTTTTGATAAGCACTCCCATCATCAAGGCAAACCAGGCTGCGAGGCGTCCTCTCGCTCAATTGTAATTGTGGCGTGTCAGCTCCACAAAGTTCGTGGCCGGTGACTACGGATGTGATGGGGGCCAAGACTCCCTCTTGCTTGCATTGCCTCCATCATCATCGGCTAACCGAATTCGAGGACACTGGGCCCAGAGCCTGATTTATGCACCTCCCTCTATAAAACGCGCATCCCACCCCTCTCCGGTCATTAGAGTCAAATTCGTCGTTATACTGGAGCCTTAATATTGCAATATTGATGATTGCCCAGTCGCATCTCTGCAATAGCGCCTCCTTCTGTGGAATTTCCAACCGGGGACAACAATCCCCGACAGCCTGCTCGTCCGCCTCCTTTTCCACCTCCACCCCCGCCGGTTCAACCTTCCTATAAGCCTTGCAACACATGCCACGAGCACACGAAGACCTTTATCTGTATTCAATGCAACAGCCTCCCATTTTGTGACACGTGCTGGTCAGCGTGGCCGCTCCATGTCGACGGGGCCACTGGCTGGGACGGGCGACCACACGAGAAATCGGATCCCCATGTCGTCACGCGCCTTCGTGAGATTCTAGAGCCCTCGACATCGGATGCGGATCATGATAAAAGCCTCGAGTTGGACGATGATACCACTTGGTTCGGCGTCGTCCGTGACCAGTCCCAACAACAAGTCTTCCAAGACTACGGAAGATTCGCTGCATTGATAAGCGAGAGCCAGAGTGAGGAGGCCGAAGATCGTTTCCCCCAGCTGGTCTCCTTTATCGGCCAGACAGGTGATTAGCCCATCACCCTTTGAACGTCATAGTCGAGGGAGCTAATATCTGCCAGGTGCCGGCAAAAGCACGCTGATCAAAATTCTTATCGAACGTGCCCAAGCTGAGAATAGAACCAAGTTACCGTCTCCCGTCACTTCTTCTGCCAATGACCGGTTGGCAACTACGGGCGATGTTCATCTCTACGGCGAGCCTTCGTCTTTCCATTCACCAACTCCCATGCTGTTTGCCGACTGCGAGGGCCTCAATGGCGGCGAAAGAATTCCCAGAGGACTGAAGCATCGTACTTTCAATCGAGACGATGGCCCAGGTTCCAGGTCTAGTCTGCGGCCCCGGCTACACGTCGAATCCAAAAGCAAGTTGAAAAAGTCTCGGTACAGCTCGCAGCGCAATATCCTCTGGGCATCTACTCCGGCGATGAAGAAGAGGGAGTACTCGGTGACACAGCTGTATCCTCGTCTTCTCTACACATTCTCCGATGTTGTCGTTTTTGTTCTGCGTAATCCCAGGTATGGTTTTGCCTCTTTTCACTATGTGCCCCCTCCCTCCCTGCGATTCCCAGCGGTAGCCCCCAAGTTCCTGATTTGTTTTGACCATCTTATAGGGCCTTTGAGTCTACTCTGCTTGAGCAAATCTTGGGCTGGGATGCAGCGTCTATTGATAAGTCCGTCAACCAACCGACTCTACCTCATGCCATCATTGGTCTCAACGCGACCGAGGATGTTGATGACAAGGAGTGGGACATCGAGACAGCTACCAAGCTCCTCATGGATGATATTCGGAGCGCCATTCGTCAAGTCCCACAAGTCGAAGAGTACGCCAGAATCTGGAGACAGAGGGGACGGACCATCTCATCAACTCAAGACCTGCTCCAGTGCTACTATGCATCTGTCAGTGTCGTGCGAGTACCTGCGAGAGGCCGATACATGCTGATGGACGAACAAGTCCAGAAGCTTTTTGAACTGATCCAAAAAAAAGTGCGAGGCATCCCTCTTCAACAAAAAGAGACTTCGCATGCTCGCAACGGCAGAAAAGCTCCAGATCTATCTTCAAGCTACCTTTGACCACTTTGCTCAGGACCTCGAAACCCCTTTCGACTTCATCAGAGAGGCTTTAAAGCACAATCCTGTCCCAAGAGACCTTGGGGGAAATATTTTGAAGCTTGCTCTCTTTATGCGAGAAAAGTCTCCGAATGTGGCCCACCACGAAGCGGCAAATGTCTTTACTGCAATGTCACGGATGCTTGCGTCTTGCTTTCACCTTGATTCGGTCCGCCAGAATCTGCTAGGTATACCAGCATCCTTCTCCTCTAGGTAAATCAAGTGTGCTAAACGCCTAAAAATAGGAACAGCAGATCGACTTTTGAGCGGCGTGTACACCGAGTTCTGTGAGTATGCCGTCAAGCTCTTCTCTGACGTTTACTTGCCCTGCGAGTTCGAAAACCGCAGGGGCAAGTGCTGCATCAAACGGCTTGGACACACCACCAAAGGCCACCAGGACCGTCTCGGAAAGCTCCTGGCACCCGGAAATTACGAGTCATCTTTCCAGCCTCAACAATTCAAGCAAGAGTGGCTTGCCTCAATTCGAGCTCAGCTTCAAGACATCGAAGCCAGATTTGACGATCAAAGCCATCAGTTCAGCCATTTGTCAAATGCAGACATTGCCTCTAAGATGCACCTTCTAGAGATCAACCGATTCTACCACAGCATTGGAGGTGCTAGAGGATTCCTGAGCCACGAAGCTTGTCTCGCTTGCCTAAGAGAGTTGCCTGAACATGCCCTTCCATGTGGTCACGTTCTTTGCAACCCGTGCGTGTTGGCATATGGCAAAAAGATAGCCCCTACGACGATCCTTCTCAAGCAGTGTCCCCTCCATCACAGGGAGACATTCTGGGAGCCGCCCTGGCAGATTAGCGTAAAGCCACCACAGGCTGGGGTGAGAATTTTGTGTCTTGATGGGTGAGAACCATTTCCCGGTCGATATGGTGATTTACTAATCCGAATATTAGAGGTGGATTCCGTGGGATTGTTTCCCTGCTCGTACTCCGGCATATTGAACTGTTTCTGAGCCCAGAACTGCGTCTTCAGTCCTTCTTCGACCTCATCGTAGGCACGAGGTGAGTTGCACCATACCGAACCGATGTGACATGAGCAACCCATGGGGACTCTCAAGAGATTAGATGGCTAATCATTTGGTATAGTACTGGTGGTATAATCGCTCTTGGGCTTGGTGTGAACAATTGGAGCGTCGAAGAATGTATTTCGACGTTCCGAGATCTGTGTCGCCAAGCCTTCACCCCACGCGAGCTGAAGGATGTACCAGGACTGGCACAGCTTGCGGTTTTGAATCATGGGAGCATGTACAAAACCAGACCTTTCGAGAAGTTACTCAGAGAAAAATTTGATCAGCGCCGGTCCTTATTTGGAGGCTTATTAGATGGAGACACGGCTGACTCACTACCTGGAGGCCCCAACGAGTCGGGTGAAATGGCAACAAAGGTTGCAGTCACATCGACCGTCTCAGTTGACCAGCATCCCGTTGTAATTTCAAACTACAATAGGCCAGATAGGCCATCATTTCGTATGCGCAGTGAAGCCATCACCAGATCCGTCAGTGTGGGCTAACGTTGCCAAGGCACACCGTATCGATTTCAGAGAGCACCCGATCCGCGCACAGAAATGAAAGTTTGGGAAGCGTAAGACACTGTTTCATAGATTCAATCGCGCCGGTTCTGACATCGTTCAAGAGCAAGAGCTACAGCTGCGGCACCGCCCTTCTTCAAGCCTTACGAGAAGCCTGAGACCAAGGACATGTACATCGACGGCGCTCTGTACCACAACTGCCCAGTTTGGGTTGCCCACCACGAGAAGAAACTGATCTGGGGCGACGTCAGTAGCCGCCTACCAGATTTGCTGGTTTTTGTTGGAACCGGCTTCCATAAACACGATTCACCAGACAACCCCGCAGGGCGTCTTTCTCCCCCTAATCGCAGGCACAGGGCAACCAGACCGTCTCTCCTCACGCAGCTGTATCATACAGGAAGTGGAAGACTTGGTGACATTCTCAACTGCAACCGAATTTGGGAGTCATTCTTGGCCGAGAACGCTCAACTACACGGCCACTCAATCCCAGATGGGGAGCAGCGTTACGTGAGGATCAACCCTGATCTTGGAGAAAGCGTACCCAGGCTCGACGAGGTGTCAATGATGGAGGAGGTTGAGCGCACTATTTCCAGGTACCTACGGAAAAACAGAGAGTTTATCAAGGAAACAGCCCATCGCCTGATTGCCAGCACTTTTTTCTTCGAGACAGATCCCAGCCGGATCAAGGAGGACACAAACGGATTTTCGTGCCAGGGTCAGTTGCTCCGCTCATGAAGATTTCATTGCTTACACACGACTACAGGTCGCATTCTATGCAGGTTTCTCGACCGTTCCGATGAGTTGAAGGCTCTTGGGAAGTTCCTTCAGGCTTGCGTCAGTGGGAACTTTGAGCCCTATTTCAGCATCCGGGAGCAGGGCTATCCCTCTAAAGACATCAAGCTCACAGAGGAAATCATCAATACGATGTGTGTCAGGGGCAACTTCGAACCTGGCCCCATCGAGTTTCGTGCCCATAAGGAACTTTCACTCATCCATATGTCCCTTTGTCTTCAGGAGAACTCATCATCTGGTTCCGGCAACCGATGCTTTCCCATCAGTGGCTTTCCACGAGAATTAGTGGTCGAGGGTAGGAAACCAGGTACGTGTTTGTATTTCATTCCATTTTCAGAGAATAGGCTGCGCCAGCACGGAGGTCATAGCGCAGCCGCCAACTCTGGCCATGTTAAGCAGACTCATGGGGGCGAAACATCACGAAGAAACTGAGGCGTCAACGAGCTAACTGTTTTTCCAGCGGCTCCTATAACTCCCGTAGGCGACGGGATCCGCCGTGGCTTTGGTAGTGGGAAACGAAGATTTTGGAATGCTTCAGGGGACAACTTGAATGGGGATTTAGATCAGCATGCCTTAGACCCTCTCGATAACTTGACATTGAGTCCATCTGCCTCAAGGCTCGCTGATTTGAGAAAGGGCAGTGACATGTTTAGCATGTCTTCTTCCGAGACGGAGCGTGTGTATTACGAGCTTCCAGCCTAGGGAGAATGTTGGATGGCATGTTTTGAATTTACAGATAGTCTATCTCTTTGTCGTTATATTACTCTTTTGTGGTTTGATTAGGTCGAAAATATCTTACCAAGAAGGTCTAAATATCCCCAAGTACGTTATTGTGTAACTACCTATTTAGATTTAGCGTAGAACAGCGGGATGAGAGGCGAGTATGTCATTGTGCCATCGTCGATATTTCGTCCCGAACGGTTGAAAGATATACTCTACTGCGGTGATAAGGGTCTTCCATGAGCTGAGGGTGTGATCCGCTCGGAGAATCAAGGCTTCCGAGGAGTTGCATATATGAGGGATCGGCATGTTGCAGTGACTATTCATGGAACCCTTGCCTTAGGTCACACGGAGTTGATTGTGTGCTGAGGACAGCCAATCAGTCTCTAATAATCACGCCTTACATACTGTTGTTTTATGTGCCGCGCTCCATGCCATACCTAGTTATCCCATAAAAAGAAGTATCTCCGCCAGCACATGAAAAGCGTCAAAATATTTATCCTCGGAATTATAGAACTCTGACAACTCAATGCCAAGGCTAGGCAGCAACTTGGTAAGACATCAACAACGCCGATCTTTCCTTAGTCATGCAACTAGCTTCTTTGACATCACGCTCCAGGCCGTTTTGCTAATTTAGCGCTCCCTAAAGATACGAGAGCAATCTCATTAGCGAGATGGGATAGCTTATCTAAGCGAGCCTTATCGCCTCCGAGCTTTCCACAGGATCCACCCTTCTAAGGGATTAATAAGCCGACCCCGTCACTCGCGCTCTGCATCCGCCGCATGGTGCTGCACACTCACGGCACTTACATGCCCAGCCCACTATCGACGCCCCGCAAGGCCCTCTTGAAGCTCAAGTTTGACATACTTGAGCTGGTGACAGCTACTTGAACCGCCAAGACTGCCACCATCGCTGAGTGTGGACGGAACCGAACACGCTGGACGTGATGTACGGCGGAAAAATCGCGCCTCGAGACACCACCTTGGAGAAGCGCCACGTCTAGGATCAGTGAGTAACGGATTGGTTGGCATACGTCATGCTTACCAGCTGACAGGACGCTGACTGACAAGAGGGAGCAGGACCTACTGTACCCAAAGCGAGCAATGCGATGCAATGCGCTCGCGGGACAAGACTTTCGTTACTATACCCTTTCCCAACGATGTACCCCCTCACGTTGTGGTGGAATATGTCCAGACATATGAGCCTGTCTTGCAGCATAACCCAGGCGTAGTCTCATATGACCCTGTCGATATTGACCCTGCTCAGTTTGCAACCGATCCATGGTTGGATCTCTGCGAGTTTGATTCATCCCTACGTCTCTTTCAAGCCCATGAAATCATCTGGCTTGCCCCAGGGGTTCAAAAGAACTTGAGCTGGCTCATCCTTTTTCAGCGCGTCCCCGACGGCATTGTGTGCCGCTGCAAGGCGGGCGTTGGTGTTGTCAGCTGGACTGAATGGTCTGTACGACCACGTCAACGGGAGGAGAGCTCGCCAAGCACACCTAGCACAGCAACTCCCTCAAGCCAAGATGGGGATGACGGCTGGGAACTGCAAGGGATTGTGACGGTTGAAGCTAACCGGTTGCTTTTGCCTTCTTGCATGTGGATTGCAAAATGGTTACAGAAGCAAATTGGACAGTCGATGGTTAATGAAGCATGTGTGAAGCATGTTACGGCACACAAATCATGACATGAATACGAGGGTCATGCAAAAATATTAATGCAATTTCAAATCAGTAATCCATTTACCCTGCATAACGAGGCAATGTTGTACCATCCTTTGTGAATGGGGACTAGGGCCCGCGACCCACTGAGATGTCACCACCAGCCTTAGAAGGATTTTAGTTCCTACTGTCCGCATCCTGGCTGCATTCAAACACGCAGAGACTCCACTAGTCACTCCCCAAAGGAGCTAAGGAGTTTGTTTGTCAACCATGCCAGTGTAGGATTGAGGGAGCGGGAACTGGTGGGCGGAAACCTGCCGCCGTTGCACGCACCGGTTACGCGCCCGTTCCCGTCTTTACCGGGAAGCTATTAGTATGTCTATAACAAACTCCTCTATTAGCTTCAGAGTCTAGGGGACCGGCTAGGCGGCACAGCAGGGTAACCACATGGTAAGGAGGCCCGTGAAGCCAAGGCGTGTCACAAACATCCGCTGCATTTACCCGCTGACCAAGCGGGGCAAGGCACCCCTTAGTCCGTCAAATGTGAAAATCATGCATGGTTATTTCTTGAATTAGGACTTAACAGCCAAAATCCAAGCCCTGAGGATATATACTTAATGACCTCAGTTGATGACTGAAACAAGAGCGCATGGGAGGGTGAAAGAACCGAACGTGTTACAGAGCCTATGAGGTGGAAACTATTGATTCTAGATTATTAAGATAAGATACGACATAAAGGCCAAACTTGCGAGTAACTCTCCTTCCTCAGAGCTTTCACTACTTGCTGCCAGTGTTAAGCTTGGCTGATAGTAACAGTTACACCTACAACGGTACTAACGGAGATGATAGTTGCAGCCCGGCCCTCGATGGGTTAACTGAGCCCGAAGATCGGCATCAGCGGATAGACGATATGCCATTTGACGAGGCTTAGAAATATGACGGCAGGATCATGTTGAGTTCAAGGAAGAGAAAAGCAAAGGCGTCGGATCTTCTGAGCTGGGGTCCTGATCATCACATTGGAGCATATAGGGCTTGATATCACAAAACACTGGCTGAGTGAATTAAAGCTCAGATTGAGTGAGGCATGAGTCATGCTGTTCTAAAGTCAATCAACATTGAGTTCGAAGCGAGAGACACATTAATTAATAATCTATGGATTTCAACGTCAAGATTGCTGCGGCCGACATCTCTTGCAGTCTTTGTACAAAGAACTTTTGACGACCAGCTTACGTAGCCTTGCACATCTTTCCATCAGAAGCAACAGACCACTGCTCACTTCCAACCGCATTCAGAGCGTAAAAGAATCCGTTCTTATCCCACTTCTTCTTGATAGAGAGCAACTTGGCATAGTTGCTTCCGAAGAACTCTTGCTGGAACCTAGGCTGACGGAAGTCGGCCTCGTTCATGTAGGCGCCACTGCCAGGTGTGACGGCTTCAATCTCGGGCATGATCTTTTCCGTCATGAGGTTCTGGAGGTCGAGCATGTCAGACCAAGGAGCAGTAAAGCTCCAGGGAGTGGTCAGAGTGGCATGCACGAGAGTGTTCTTCCAAGCAGGGAGGACGGCCTGAGTGTTGGGGTTGCTGAAGGGGGCAACGTTGGTACCAACACCAATCCAGGTAACACCCTGCTCAACGATGCTCTTGGCAGTCTCCATAAGGGCAGCATTGTTGTTCACAATGGCGTCGCGGGGAATCAGACGACCACCGTACTGGGCGATACCGACTTGAATGTTGCCAACAGGAAGGGGACCAAAGTACTTGTCGTAGTGGTCATAGTAAGAGCTGCCTTGGTCATAGCCCACGGTGTAGTTAATTCCAAGATCGTTCAGTGCCAGCACAAATGGCTTCATAATGGCCTGAACCTCCTCCTTGGTCTTGTTGTAGGCTGTCAAGGGAGCGATCTGGAAAAAGGTGTTGGTGAAGTAGTAGACAACCATAGAACCGGCATCAACCATGGCGGGAAGCTTAGAGTGGAAAGCCTCAATGCCCTCGTAAAAGGTCGCCTGATCGTTGTTGGTAGTGAAGAAGCCCAGGGTCCCAGCACCGATCTTGGTATCGGGGAAGGCCTTGACAGTCATGGAAACGACGACGCCCCAGTTACCACCACCGCCACCGTTCAGAGCCCAGAAGAGATCAGAGTTCTTCTCTCGTGAAGCGGTGACAAGTCCAGAGTCGGCAGTGACAACTTGGAACTCGAGTGTGTTCTGGGCCGAGAGACCGAAGCTCGAGCTGAGAGCAGAGTGGCCACCACCCTGGGTGTAACCGCCAGCAAGGCCAACTGTAGGGCACTCGCCACCGACAACAACGTATCCGGCCTTGTGGCCAGCAGAGAGGATGTCAAAGCCCTGGACACCAGCACCGATGGTAACAGCCTTGCCCTTGTAACCGTTGGCATTGTAGTCCTTGAACGTAATATCCTTCAGATGGTGAGTCCAGATGGAGAGAGCACCAGCACCGGTCGAGCGGCCATTGTAATCATGTCCAGTGTTGCGGATAACGAGGCGAATGTTGTTGTTCCGAGCAAAGTTGATGGTGTTGACAATGTCACTTGGGGTTCGGACATCGACAGCGTAACGAACGTAGTTGCCAAGAGTGCAAGCTCTAGACTGAGGCTGAAAGGGGTCGCATGATTGGTTGGCGAACCATGGAGCCATGATGGAAGAAGAGGAGTCCATGCTAGAAACCGTATTAGACTGATGTACCACCAGGACGGATCAGGTAGGGGATTTGCATGGTGGTGCCACAAGTGGCTACCACACATGCAGGTGCTGCAGGTAGCGTGCATCACAACATGCAAGATATCACTTACTGAATTCCAGGTGACTGCCACTGACTCTGCAGGTACTGACACTCCTCCCCATCGTAAGTGGGATCATGGCAAGGCGATCCCAGGGGCACAGTCTTGATGAGGCGACCATTCACAGTAGAGTTGAGACTCTTCCACTGATTCTCAGATGGCCAGCACGCATCGCCGGGGAAGCACTTGCAGCTAGAGCTTACAGCTGCTCCGAGGGCCGTGGCCGCAAGAGACCCGATCAAGAGAGTTTCGACGCGCATCTTTAGTGTCTCAGGACCTTGCAGAGGCTGTAACAAGGGAGGGGGGGATGAGGGACAAGACTAAGGAGTGGGCAGAAAGGCAAGAGAGGAAGGCGTAAAGAAAGAGGCCCTTTTTGAAGTGATGCCCTCCTGCGATATTAATTTCAATCTGCATGAACGGGTAACCCGGGACATTTCTTGCCTGACGGGCATCATGGTCAGTTCGAGCAGGGAGCCGCAGTCTAGTCTCACCTGTATCTCCGTCTGCAAGAGAGCGCATTAGGAAACTCCACGTGTTAGCGTCGCTCTACTGGTGTTGACGCGAAAGTTAGAGATGTCACTAACAAGAACGGGGTTCAAAATTTCTTGGCTAACGATATTCGGGCCTGTCACCGAGAAAAGGACCCCTGACCACGAACCTTGAAGACCCATCGTCATTGGCCCTCTTTTGACATTTGGAATAGGAATTTCTACCCGGTCTGTCGGGTCTCCCTTTTCACATGCAGCAACTACCGGAGATTGGATCTTTATTGGGGGCCAAGGAGGGAACCATGTCTCGAACCACATGACGTTTTTTGCTTTGTTGTAGACGCAGGTGGCTTATCAAATGCCAAGTAGTGGCGAACAGTTCTAGAATGGTTTCATTCACCGAAAGGGACTTGGTAGGATGGAACTCTTGCGGTAGATGCGCTGGATTGAGTTACTTTGTGGCTTCTCGCCGCACCATTGATGCACCCCTTTGGTAGAGTGACAGCAATACGAAGACGTTCTCCTGCGCTCGTTTATTTCCCTCATCGTAGCCCATTCTTTCAAGAATTTTCATTTCCTTCATTCTTTTCGTCGAGTGCTTCTTTCTTTCACCATGGCAGGGTGGACGTACAATGCACCAGATGGTGCTCCCACCTCTGGCCCCCAGATATCATCCTTGGCCATTGTATTTACATCTGTTGCACTTCTTGTGGTTATTATGCGCGTTTACGTCAGAGGCTTCATGGTAAAAGCATTCGGAGCAGGTAAGCATTCAAATCCCGTCTTACACGTGGAAGACCCTTGAGCTGACGCTGATCCTTCGGGGGATAACCAGATGACTGGATCATTATTGCAACATGGGTAAGAACCAACAACTTGGGTCGTTGGGAATCCCTGCTGACTGAGGCTCTTTGTCGATCAGTTTGCCAGCTGTGGGTTTGCAGTTGTGACGATCATTCGTAAGATGCCAGTTGAAGGTTTGCCAAGAGCGACATGGCTAAAGAGGAACAGAAACGAAGTACGGCCTCGGATTGAAGAACCTTGAAGACATGCCTCAAGAAAACTACTATCACTTTCTTTTAGTAAGTTGCTTGTCTCTATCACGGTGTTGCGGAACTGATACTCACCACTCGCAGTTACAATTCATCGGTGCACCTTTGTAAGATGCCACGTCTCGTCGTCGATCGAAATACTCATCCCGCGATAGCTACATTTCGAGCATTCTTGGATTCAAGCTCAGTCTTCTCTTGAGCTACCTGCGCTTCATGGCTGCAGGCTTTTGGTACAAGGCAACTGTCGTTGTCGCAGTGGCCTGTACTCTGTTTCATTTTTCCTTCTTGATGGCCCAGGTCAATCTGTGCACGCCCGTGAGTGCATCTTGTTGCTAACAGGTCTGTTCACCATACTAAAGATGACGCCCATCTAGGTCCGCAAACAGTGGGATGCCAGCGTCACCGGAGGATCTTGCATCGACGGAGTACCCATGTATACCGCGATGGCCTCCATCACCATGGTCTTTGACGTTGTAGTGTAAGAGTTCCCTACCTTTCTTCATCCCGCATGCTAACAATGTCTAGCATGCTCGTTCCCTTCCCGACGCTCATGAAGCTACAAATTCCGAACCGAAAAAAGACAGTCCTCCTCGGCCTTTTCGCCATGGGCACATTCATCTCCGTCATTCAGATCGTCCGTATACAAACCATCAAATCTCTCTCAAACCTCATCGACTCGGGGCCCCTCATCATGTGGTCAACGGTAGAAAACAACCTCGGCATCATCGTGGCCTCGGTCCCCACCCTCGCTCCGTTAGTTCGATACTTCAACGAGCAATCCAGAGTGGGAAGTCGAAGCCGAAGCAGGTCCAACAAGGGAGGAGATTCGGGGTACGCTCTACAATCGAACTGGCGCAAGAATCTGTCACGTCGAAGTGGTATCCAGGCTCTAGGGAGTGGTGTCGATCAGAGAGATGGAGACAGTTCTGATGGTGTTTTGGGCTCGGCGGAGGATGTGCCGGGTATTATGCGAAAAACTGATATTCACGTCACGAGTAGCAAGCATGAGGCATCTGATGATGGAAATTCTGCTCATGCCGTGTTCAGCGCCTCACAGCGCAACATGATGCGATAGCCTCACAAATAATTATTCTTTACTTTTGTCAATCTCGTCTGTGCATCAAAATTCTCCTCCTTTTCTTCTTCTTCTCCGCTGGTTCCGCTCTGCCGAAGGAACCGATCGATTCCACAGCGTCCCGTTGTCCAAGCTCTCGGTCCTTACATGGGTTTCAGTACTACACCGTAAGTAGAAGGTGACCGAGGTGAGGTGGAGAATCCATGGAACAATTGCCGCTTCGAGAGACCGTTGCGAAGGCGGAACCAGGGACGTCCCGACTCCCGCGAGTCGAGGCCTCGGCTACTGTCTCAAGACCCTGTCAGTGCAGTTGTGGCTGACCGGGAGCTATACGTAACCTGTATTAAGACACTCGGGAGGGAAAACAAGAGTTGAGAATGAGAGACTATTGAACTCTAAGGTCATATTATATGCGTATTTTATCGGCTCCGCAGAATGATAACGGTAATTATTTTCTCCACGACGGATAAATACGCCACACCCGTTGAATGTGCCGTCCCGTGTTGGAGGCTGAATCATGAGTCGGGCGTTTCTTGATTCGTTTATTGGTTGGGTCTCAGCCATGTCCCACATTCCGAAGGTTCCGTCTGTGCCATAGGGTAGTTCAGCGAACGTTATCGCTCAACATTGACCTTTCTTCTGCTTTGCCGAACATAGTCATTGTCTATCACAGATATGCTTAATCGTATGATACTGAAAGAACTAGTGAAGTTTTCCAAAATTAGTGATTGCATTGCAAGTACTGCTGCGGGATGAGTACTGTCGCTGGCAGGGCGACTGAGTTGGGTGGGCCGTAATAGCAATGTCGCCAGGAAGGAGGCCGTGTAGTCCAAAACATGGCTTATCAAACAAGTGAAATACGCCTTACCAAGGTGACCTGATCGTCGTTAATCAACCTCCATCTGGAGTAGGAATTTGATCCAGGTGGATCATTGTGTCGGCAGTCACGAGGCTGAGATCAAGTCAACGCCACCGAGCGGGCGTTAATTGTTAAGCCTGACGCCTCCATCTAGAAACATGCTTATCGCGATAACAAGTGTGGAACATGAGATAAGGGTGGACCTCTAGCACTCTGAACTTGACTGTAAAACTTCCTTGAAAATTGATCATCTACTCGAAGACTACCTAATTCGTCTCTGACTTGACCATGTTGCCACTCGGACTCAATCTACATCTCTCAAGGTTTATCAATACCAGTTGCGGCAAACCTTATTAATTGACTGACCAATACCAGTTGCGACCCTGATGGCTCAGGTTCGTTGACGAGTGAACATATGCAGCCAATAGAAGGTAGAAAATCGCCATGTCAACATCTAATGGCTTACAGTACATCAGATTCTAAAATGGTCTGCACATACATATGAACATAGCTTTGCAGGCCTAGACAAGCATATCGTGTTTGAACAACTGTTTCTTTCCATCTTCGATGCATGGTTCCAACGAGCAGTAAACAAATTCAAAAGCCAGAGATAATAGCCCAAGGGACGGTTTCGGTCACTTTGTCTCGAATACTTATGCTCATATAGCATGAATTTCTATTGCTGGTTTTGACGCGTTCGAACCATGACTCGAGGCACATTGGCGGCTCATTTCCCAAAGAGCCGTCACCATGGCTAACAAACTCACTAAATCCTTTGTCCGAATTAGGAAACATTACTTGGAAAATTTTCGAGACTAAAATCAGTTTTTTATATCTAGCCAAGACATACCAAGACATAGATTCCTTGTGGTTGGTCACTGGAGCTGACGACGTCAAGGATTTTGATGGCCCCCGCTTCACCCCCACAGCGGTGAGACCTTGTCTCGTAGTTTATCTCGCAAACGGAGCACCAGTTCAAGGGAGAAAACATGCCATTCTTGTCAACTATTGGCTCGGAATGTGTCAGATTATTCCCGGTTGCGGCATGGAAAGTAAGAACTGTATGCCGCGTAACACACAAGGTTACACCCGACCTTTCAATGCCAGGTTGACGTTGACAGCCTGCAAAGAACAAGGGAGAGGTTCCATTCTTTGCGGAGCCTTTAGTGGAACCCTTTGCCAAAATAGTTGGCTTGCAGAGCTTGGAATGGGTCATACGGACGACCGGCTCGCATTCCAACTGGTCTTGGTAAAAGACGTGCAGAGACTTGAGCTCATTAAACGCGTGACGCGCAGAGCGGGGAAAAAGATGCAACGTATAAAAACATTCCAGCCAGGACGATAAATATTGTTCTTATTCCCGCACTCTGGAAACTGTTTCAGACGACGCGAATTACGGTAATCATGGCTAGTCAACAAACTCAAGAGCCGGCGGTCGCTTCAACTGCCCAGGAGGAGCCGCAGCACGATGCTCATTTGGAAGTAGATGTGAGTTGTTGAGATTGACGACACCTCGAAAGGGTCTCTAACCCACTATTAGGATACTCTGGAAGAGGCCGACTCTGTCATTGATGCCTCGTGAGTTTGACGAGCCCGATTTTCTTGGCTTATTTGACTTACTTATACCAATAGAGAGGGAAACTCTAGCTATCTGTCCTCCCTGAAATCGAGCATTTACAATTATAGGTGAGTATTCTGTCATTATTTCTTTCTAAAAAAAAATAAAACTTCTGACTTGAAATGATATTTATTAGATACGAGGTATGGGGAATGATAACAACTGTCTGAGGGATACTCATCATGACATAGAACGGACGCCGCTATCATGCGTTCCGTGAAGGCACTTATATCTTGGTAAATATTCTAGGAATTATTGAGGGCCAAAGCTGACATTGAGCGACAGCCAAACGATGAAGAGGAACAGGACCGAATGGACCTGGTTCATCACATTTACAGTCTCCTCCTCGACGGGAAGCTCAACCTTGCTCCTATTGGCAAGAGCCCTCAGCGTATTCTAGATCTTGGAACCGGCACAGGTATCTGGGCTATGGACGCCGCAGAGTAAGCTCTAGATATTGGGCTATTTAAGGGGTATTCCGCTGATCAGTGCGTCACAGTGAACACCAATCAGCAGAAGTGATCGGAACCGATCTCAGCCCCATTCAGCCCCAATGGTACATACTCTAACCTTAAAAGTCTATACTTCACTAACGCCTTGAACAGGACACCCCCGAACTGTGTCTTCGAAGTTGATGACTTTGAAGATGATTGGGTTTACAAGAAGCAATTCGACTTCATCCACGGTCGAGAGCTGGAGGGATGCATATCTGACGACCTCCTCCTCTTCCAAAGAGTTTTCAAGTCTCTAGTACCTAACGGATACATCGAGTTCCAGGGTGTTGAGGCTCGCTTTGTGTCTGACGACGGCACCCTCGAGAAGGCCACCAACGCGCAGCAGTGGATGCAGACCCTGAGGGATGCTAGTGTCAAGTTTGGCAAGCCATTGAACAGCGCGCCCGGCTGGAAGGACAAGGTGATTGAGGCTGGATTCGTGGATGTCAAGCACGAAATACGCAAGGTACTTATTAAGCCCCCAGGAAATGCATCAACCCAAGTTACCTTGCTAACATAATTACCCAGCTACCTATCGGCGCCTGGCCCAAGGACCCCAAGCTCAAGGAAATCGGAAGATACCAATCGATCCAGGAGCTACAAGTCGTTGACTCATACACACCCCAGCTATTCAGCCAGGTCCTTGGCTGGAGCATTGAAGAGATTCGAGTGTTTATGGCCAAGGTCAAGAAGGAGCTTCAAGACCCATCTATTCACCTCTACCTCCCGGTGCACTTTGTTTGGGGCAGGAAGCCTGAGCAGTAGAGCGTACATAGTTTTTCACGTTTATAAAAAGCAATATCGTTCAATTGCGATGAATTTGCTATCTAGGTGCTTTCATCGAGGCAACCCATCACAAACATTCCTTAAGCATTGACTTCCTTCTTGGGCTGCTCCTTGGGTGCATCGAGTGGTGCATCAACATTCATATTGAAGTCACGCTTAGGATCAATGATGAAGAAAGATGCTATTCAGCCTGTTAGCCTTGCCACGTTGTACTGGGTGGATGACATTGTTTCGTGCTTACCGACGACAGCAATTGCAGATAGCGCCAGGCCAAAGCCGTGAAGAGGACGAAGTGATGTGATGTAAGCCTGCTGCAGACCATGAGCTCCGGCTTGAATGATTTGCGGGGTGACACCCTCGATGGTAGCAAAGGCGCTATCGTTATGGTCGGCCAAGGCTTGAATGAAGGGCCCTAGGGACTCTGTAGGGAGACCAAGAGGAAGAACAGCTTTAGCAATATCCTTGGGGAGGTTCTTGGTGATCTGTGAGTTAAAGATGGCGTTACAGATCGCAAAGCAGATTGATGCACCAGCGGATCGAGCAGTGATAAGAGCACCACTGCTAATGGAAAGGAGTTCAGGCGGAGCACTGAACTGCGCTGCGACAACGATGCATGTCAAGCAGCCACCGAAACCAAGGCCGAGGAAGACGTTGAAGCCCCAGACGTTATTTCCATCACCAAAGCCGACAGACATCATTGTTGCTGTATGCCCTTAGTATACATCCATCCAGTACCAGGGGGATTTCTTACCGTAGAAGATAACAAATCCAATGTAGGACACAACCAAGGGCCATCTCAACTGCCTACTCCATGAACAGTAGATAGATGCGACAACGCTACCAACAACGGCTGCAATAAAGACAATTGAGAAATTGAGGCAGACCAAGACTGGATTAGTTTCAAAGAGAACTGAAACCTCCAGAGGCACATATGAATTGGCCACGAAGAACGCCATTCCCTCAACAAAGATTAAGAACAATGCAATAGAAGCATTTCGGTCGTGATTGAAGAGTTCGTGGTGGAAGAGACCATCCTTCTTCACAAAAGCTTCGTACAGAGCAAGGATAATGACAAGAACGATGCCAATGGTGAAAGGGGCGACAACGTGAGCGTTGCTCCACGAGAAGGGGTTCTCGGACCAGGTAAGCCCGATGCAGAGGACAGTAACTGCGACAGGAAGCATGATGATGCCGACCCAATCGAGTTTCCTAAGCTTCTCCCTTAGTGTGAAGTTGACCTGCTCTGGTCGTGGAGGCGGGTTATACAGGAACATGACAACGAGGGCCGTGAAAGTAAACAGGCCAGTGTTGAAGTACCACACGATACGCCATCCAGAGGGATTGTCCTTTGTAACGGCGCTACCCATCATGAGAGCGACGATGGCGGCGACAGCAAAAATGCCAGTGACGCCACCCTGAGCAGCAGGACGATATCGTCGAGGTAAAATCTCGGAGGCGACAGCGAAGAGAAGAGGTTGAGCGGACGTGGAGATGCTTGCGAGGGCGTTACCGGCGAGTGCCATGTCGATGTTGGTGGCTCGAGAGACGATGATGCTGCCAACAACGGCAAAGGCGCAGGAAATGACGAGGAACCATTTTCGGCCCCTGTTTTTCAATAGTTAGCGTGTTGTCATGAGCTAAGTGAAGGGATGTCCTACCAGTAATCAGCAGCTTGGGCAACTGGAGCACCAAGAGCAAGGTTGACGATAGGAACAGACTGCGATATCCACTGGGTTTTATCGCTACCACCAATATCGGCGACCATGCTTCGCGCGAGCTATGTAACTAAATGTTAGTAAACATCCAGAGAAGTGTTCGATTTGGGTATCGCACGTTGCCTGAAGAAACAATGACCATCATCTCGGCAAAACCAACCGCGAGAATGGCCTGTTATGTTAGCACTCCATAAGTTGGCATGATTGGACTGACTTACAAGATAGACAATGACACATGTTGCTGTGAGTCCCTCATAGTTGTCTCCATCTTCTGATGGGACATTATCGAGATGCGTAGCTTGTCCCTCGCTCTCGGGCTTCTCGCTCGTGACGGGACTCTTTTCGGGGTTTATTCCGTCGGGAGCCATGTTGCAAATCAGGGACTGTCACTGATGCACAAGATAAAATTGATGTGATAAGGCGACCTTAGTAGCTTGATGCTGGCCGTGTTGATGAAGAAGCGCGCAGATCTCATCTGAGGGATGGGGGTTGACAAGGTTTCATATAGCCAGAGTCAGGGAGCCGAAGGCTTGGAACCTCGTTTGAACTGCCGGTGGGGTATCAGATAAGTCAGCGGGGGAATGCGTTCCAAGACTTTTTATTAGACAATGGGCTCGCTCGATTGAGCTCTGCCGAGATAGCCACCACAAGGTCCCTTGTAAGTGTCAGATGTGAATCATCCAGTCATCAGATGACATGTTCTACAGCTCCATTTGAACAGATATGAATGAACCAGAAGAGCTAAAAGCCAAGGAAAGAGTGCAGTTTTTGACCCGAGTGGGCGAGTCCCTTCATTTGTCCTAGACGTTGGTCAGTACAGCCATTTCGGGACCACAGTTGAAAGGGAGCTTGGCCCCGCGTTTTAGCCAACTAGATACCTAGAAAAACAGAGCTGACTATTCTTATTCAAGAAAGGAGAAATACCAAGACTTCCACTAGCAATTGTGGCTGGGTCTAGGCCTAACATTTCTGACGCACGTCACACTGCGTTGAGAGCCTCCTGGGATCAGTCACGACATGATAAAGCCCCAGACCTGCCTTTGCCATTGCTAATTACACCCAAATGAACTGAACTGAACTGGCTCGCTTTCTAGACTCTGAATCCTTGTTAGGGGTTTTCCTCCACTGACTTGAGTGAGGGAGTTGGGTCAACTTGGCGCTTCGGGGACCACGTCACCACCACCTTGGTAACACTTGGCCAACATCGACTTCTCGTCAAGATGCATCTTTTCAACACTTGTTAAACTCCACAGTTTCATTTTTCAGGAGCTAGATGTTTGTTTTTGACACAAATTCATGCAAGACTCGAACAATTGCAGTTGGACTTTACCTCCTCCTTCGTCCAGCAAGTTGACAAGGTGGAAATGATTACAATGATGTCTCTAGATCCCCCAGATTTAGATACGCATGGCTCAAATCACATCTCGGTTAGAGCTTGGTCAAGTACGTAGGGCCGGCTCCACAATCCCCGGATCTGGGGCCGACAGAGGCCATGAACCGAAACGCGGGGTTGGAGTCTGGAGCACTAACTTGATGTGGCCATCCTTACATTTCATCCAGTTCTTAAGATGGATCATCTTCAACATTCTTTCCCCTACGAGATTAAATTCTTTCGGCTTTCAGGCCGTTTCTAAAAAAAACTATGGAGGATGAGTGGACGATCAAGTACGACTATTCACCCTGAGGTGCTCGGATTTAGTACGCAAAACCATCAAGCAGTTGAAAACAGCACAGCACAAAAGAGACTTGAGATATTATGGATAGGAAAGGACGTGCTTGAAACACAGAATCTCGCTGAGTATCAGTGTGGTACCCGAACGTGATGTCATTCGGTTACAACGTTGAAAGAACGAGGGGGAAATTGCTATATAACAACGAGGTAGGTATCCAATTTATTGCCCTATAGCCCCGAAATGTCATATTACCGAGGCTAAAGAGCCCTTTTACTCTACAAAAAAAGCCTTGTGAATATCTCTTGCTTTCAAAGCTATGTCGTCTGTCGTCGAGGTCGTCACCAAGTATGCCCAGGGGGCAACCCTATACACCGTCTCTACACTAATCATCTCCGTCTTATTATCAATCGGGGTACTTAAAGTACGATACAATTAGAACTCTGTGCTTAAATACTAATGCCATGGGCTCGACTGACTTTCCTTCAAGTGCGCCTACCGACTCTTGCTTCATCCTCTTCGTCGTATCCCCGGTCCATTTCTCGCCAGAATAACCGACTTGTATTTCCTTCCATCCACGTTTAAATGCGACCGAGTCTATGTGAGTTGTCAGTACAATGTCAACTTTGCATGCTGACGGCTAACACTTTGCAGGTCTTGCGACGCCTGCACGAGAAATATGGCCCTGTCGTACGTGTTGGGCCCAACGAGATCTCGCTATCCGACTGGAGAATGTATCGACGGATATACACAAATAAGCAAGCCCTAAAGGATCCCAAGTTCTACTCGCCCTTTTCTTTCCTCGGTCACGGAAACGTCTTTTCCGTCACGTATGTACCCCGTTCACATCGCTCATTGGCTCCACTAACCGGTACCAGCAACGCCGCAGACCATTCCTCACGCCGAAAGCTTCAAGCAAAGACGTACTCTCAACAAGAAATCGCTTCGCATGCTTCCAGTATCTTGCAGAGGACAGATGTTCTCATAGATCGCCTCCTCAAGTCTGCTTCAGGCTCTCCAACAAGCACAGCAAATGCCTACGATCTGTTTGGAGCATGGGGTCTCGAGATTATATGCAAGCTTCTTGTGGATGCCGACATTCCTGACGATCCAAGTCAGACGATTCACATGCTTGAAGCCCTCGAGTCAAGCCCTCCTACGTTCTTTGCCAACATCGTCTTCCCTTGGCTTCCGACATTCAGGTTCAAGACCAGCCTACCTGGGATTCTTGGACATGCATATCGCGCATTTGATGAGTGGGAGAGGCTTACTATTAGCATGTTGAAGGGCTACGAAAGCCAAGAGCGAGACTCTGGCGAAAAAAAGCAATTCGGTGTAGCCCCTCTTCTTGAGGCAAGCAATAAATATCTCGGGAGAAGTTATCACTTCCGCGAAGCGCTGGAAGAAGCCATGGGTATTGTTCTGGCAGGCAGTGGGGTTAGTGGACACACCTTTATCTACTTGACCTACGCTCTGGCGCTTCCTCAAGGAAGACGAGTTCAAGAGACACTACGCGAAGAGCTCAAGGGAGTTGGTGACTCTTTATCGGAGCTGATGACCTTGCGTTACCTTTCAGCGGTTATCAAGGAGACGTATCGGGTGTATCCAGCCATCATGTCGACTCTCCCACGAATTCTGGGCGAGCCGCTTGAGGTTGCTGACACCGGTCTTACACTTCCTCCAGGAACCATTGTCGGCATGCAAAACTATGTGCACCACCGGGATCCAGTACTCTTCCCTAAGCCGGATGAGTTCATCCCAGAGCGTTGGCTTGAAGGCCATGAGATGAGCCAAGGCATCAATCTCGATGACGCCAACGCCGCCTTGACACCCTACAGTGTAGGGTCGAGGAACTGCATGGGGCAGACACTTGCGAAAACAGAACTTTACCTCGCGGTTCCCCGCCTGGTGCGGCGGCTCGACTTTAGGTTGAGTAGTGAAATGGAACCGGATGATATGCACATGAAGGATTTATGGGCGGTTCAGCCCAAGGGACGGCGACTTTTCTTGGACATCAAGCCTGTCAATGAGTAAGAAGTTGTTGCGGGTATTGTGTGAGGCGCGACGTTACCTTGAGATAAGTACTGCTTTGACTCGCAGCTCAATTGGATCCATGACGAGCATTCTTCCCCGTATTGTGAAAGTGCATGATGATCAGAATCAGCAAGATGCAACTGAAACGCAAGTACAACCGTGGAAAACGTTCGTCTAGACTGGAAGGTCGAGATATCAACAGCCAGAGACTTTGCCAACGGCAAAACGACAACCGTGACTGTCAACGTGTCCAACAACTTGAATGTACTAGAAACAGCACAGCTGGAACATTCTCTCCCCATGGAAACGAAAGCCTATGTGCGTGTCAGTTCTGTATTCACACAAACTAGCAAACCGCCAGAGGGCGGCAAGCCACTTTCCATCGCCTCTCCCCCATCAGAGGTTGGCGAAGTGACCAAGAGCGACGGCTACTTTCCACTGCCTGTGGAGTTCACGGCAACTGTCAATCATCGCAATGCTGGGAGTTGCCTAGTGAAGGTTCCCTTGCTGGATGTCGGCCGCTACGAGTTGCAGCTCGTCAAGGTGGAGGACCCCACACCGGAGCCTCCGTTGGTGATTTCTTACAGCGGCGCTGCGAGATTTGAGAGGGGACTCACATGCAACGCCAAAATCCTCCTCCCGAGTGGTATCAGCAAGGTTCAGGCTCGTATGCGTATAATTTTAGCCAGTCCTAAAGGTGCTGTTGGCGCTCCAGAGACTCCCGAGACACTCAAGATCAGCGACTGGGATCGGGATATGGGTATTGCGTCCGTGACGCTTTTCGCACGCGAATGCGTTTGGAACATGGCCTTGGCCTACACCTGGCCTAGCCGAATGCTAGAGCTCAGATGGTACGGTCCCTTGGAAGTGAAAGAACGAAATGATGCATAAAAGGCTAACCTGAAGAACATGACAAAGAGCCGTGTCATTCTCCCGTCGAGGAGCAAATTCGCTATAATCAGAGTTGAGGATGATTAGCACAAGACTATCACCGAGACGGACCATTTGTTGGAATATCTCGACATCGGGGACGATCTTCGCGTGATCATCTCCCCCGTGAACGTGTACGGCACTGATACGGTCAGCAACGAGATAGCCATTGGCCGCGAGATTATCATCAGCACATGGTGGGCGCTAAAAGTCACCGTCAGCAGTGACTCGATTCACTGGGATCTTGTGGAGCAGATACTCAGCTTCACCATCCAATACGATGACGAGCCTGACATGGTCAAGGATCTGCTGGTAGCTCAGATCATCGGTATCTCAGGCTCGAACCAGTTTGTACTCGACACGCAACCGGGGAGTGACAATTGGGATAATCTACATCAGGAGAAGAAGCGTGCTCGTATCAGTATCCCTACGCCTGAGCAATCCAACATGACGACCATGCGCCAGCTGGGAATGGGCGTGGGTGGGCGGACGAATGGGAAGCCTGACGACCCTCTGGCTGTGACCTGGGGACCCCGTGTCACTTTTCATACCAATCCTCTACCCAGGATCCCCGTCATGGTTGACACTAAGGTGGTGATTGACTACCTACGCCTCAAGGACGAGCAAACCGCCGCTGGTATGACGGAGTTTGAATTCAAGTGGAGCCTGCCTTCTGAGGCACTGTTCCCTACATTGAAAGCGACTATTGTGGACGATGACAGTAGTGAGAACCTGTGGTCAAAGGATAATGGCACATCCAAAACGGCTACTCTAGTGGCAAGGCATCTTCATCGGCCGGGAGACCTCCATGACATGGAAGGAGCAGCCTCCATGGGCAGGATTCGGGGATGCCACCTCAGTCGACTGCTTGATCGGCCAGCACAGCGGGCTGGCCATTCTGTAGCGCAAGCATCCCTCTACAGATGAGCCGATGGTCACGGTTTTCTGGATGGACGACAAGGGAACGCCTACGAGTCGCGTACTCCCAAATAGCCTGGCTTCATCGTACCCTCCTCTGAGAGTTCCTTTCAAAGAAGGAAGCAATGTCAACGGCTACGCGATGGCATGCCTCATTGCCTCTGGTCCGAAAGAATGGACATATTGGATCAATTCAAATGGGGATGTGAAGTTAGCTGATAATCGCAACGGCCATTGGGTACCATGGTCCTCCAGCCTGAACAGCACGGTTGTGGAGGCGGCAGAGACATCCCACGGAGGAAGCATTGCCACGGCAGCCGGAGCAGACCAGTTTCATATCTGGTGGATTGGCACCGACAAACCCGACACGACCAAGACGGGCCGCCCCATCTATCACGCTATTCATCAGTCAAATGATAGCAATGTTGCCACCTCACTTCTTGGCAAATTTGAGGCCTATGCGGGGCCAGACACCGTGTCGCCCATCGCCGGTGTTGTATCCGAGACAGTCGCGGCCGTGTGGTTCATCAACCGTGATTGGCATCTCATGTCCGTCACAACCAATCAGACACTCCAGGCCAACGGGACGATGGAGATTGAGATTATAGATTGGGTTGATTACTCCATGGGCGCTGAGGACTTGAATTTCATCCAAGAGGTGAACGCTTGTGGTGACCTAATTGTCATCTTAGAGCCAGGCCGTATGCCCCGTTTTCGCGTCTTCTGGGTTGCCAAGGGCTGCTCAGTGAGGACCGCGGTCGAGCCTGTTTTCGACGGGTTTGGCAAGGGCCGGTTGAGGAGGTCGGAAAAGGTCTCGTACTGCTCAAACAGTGGCGCCGCGGGCCCACAGTCTAGAATAGCCGCCATTGAGGCCGCGAAGGGTGTCTTCGTCTTTTGGTTTGACGTTGCTGGCTCCATCGTCTGCACTGTTTGGCCCAGTCACAGCAACGATGTTATACGTCAGTGGGAAGAGCCCTGCATCGTTGTGACTGAGACCGAGGAAAGAGGGGCGCCAGATACTGTGGGTTACGACGTGGGATGGCGTCGCGTTGAGGCTTTGGTGGGTGGATGAGAATGAGAGGCTTCGGTATGCTGATTCAGAATGGAAGTTTCTGAAATGGGATTTATCTAGAGAATAGAGCACTAACAACACCCCGCGACTGGACAAAGCAATGAGCATTGGCGAGCTAGTGGCTCTGAGTCAACCCCTTTTATCAAGATCTCATTGTCGTAGTTGAGAGCTGTCATTTGAAGATTAGCTTCACAGACGGATCTGTATTGTCTACGGTTTTGCATCTTTTTCTCTTTCTATTTCGTTCCATGATGTCCGGAGTTTACTGGTTGTGCCCTTCATTCCCGTTAGCTCCTCGGTACATCAGCTAGAAAATGGTACCCAATTTACGATGAGTCCCGGTGGGCATACTCAAGACAGGGGTATTAGAAACACGGATCATGCAGATCAGAAAAGACTCATGATACTCTGGTATCACACCCGGTGCCAGGCTTCAACTGTAGTAAAAATAAAACACAACATAGAGTAGAGGTCAATACAATGTTGTAATGATTGGCCGTAGGGGGTTACGGCTCTTGCGGTAGAGTCTATTGCTTGTGTACAGAGACTGCCTACACCAACCACCTACAAAGTGATACATGTGGGGGTCGAGGGAGAAAGATAGCATCAAGAATACTTGGATCATAACGCTCTTCAAATTTTACAATTAGTAACAGGAAGGCATGAACGTGGCCCAGATAGTTCTTGCCCTCCTCTCCCCCAGTGGCGCCATCAGACATGGGAGCCCAGCAAGACAAGATGGGAGAAGGAGCAATGCCACCACTGTGGATGTTGAAATCTGGAAGACACAGCCCTCTCCACACCTTGTTGGGTAATGTCAGACTCCAGACTCTAGACTGTTGTTTTGTTCCAGGTGTTTTACCGTGTCCGAGTTCCCGGCCCATCGTCCTCCACTGTCCAAGTCATGCGATTCGAAACTAACCCCAAGACACTGAAATATCTTGTTGCCAAGGGCCGCTCCCTTCGCCAGGACCTACGCAAGCCGTTGTCCATCGAGGACATGAATACGTGCCGCTGAAGGAGATAGCCCTAGGCTACCAAACCTCGCTCGAATCGTGACGGAAGATTCGCTGGGTTCTAGAACAAGTCGCCTTGTCCACGTTTTACTGTTGTTAGTTCAACTCGCGTTTCTTCATACCTTGACCTCTCGCATTTATCTAGGGAAGAAAATACGTGGAGTCGACACCATTTTAGTCAGACATAGCCGAACACCTACCACCTCCTACACCAGAGCTGACAGTCCTATCTCGATTAATGAAATCCCGGGGAGCGACTATTTTATTTCAGGGATATCCAAATGCAGATACCAGGCTCATCCTAAACCCATGCAAGACTCATACCAGATTCCTACTGGGCTGATACTGGGCTGATACTAGGCTCATACTAGGATCACCTGATAGCTAACTAGGTACATAGGCCATAGCTATTCTAGATACGTAGGCAAGACTATAGCCCTAGCAGGTGTGAAATATTGTAGATGCCCTACTAGTATCAGAAGGTCGATCTACCGTTAGACGACCAGCTCTCCTCCCTCGAGGGACACCTATATGAGTTCGCGCGTCTGTGCCCCATGGATAGGGCTACCGCGATAGGTGACGAGTACTCTTCTGCAAAATCGCTTCAGCTTGTCTGAGGTATCCATCGATGGGAGTATTTCTGACTCCGAACAACCCAACTGTTCCTGCGAGGAGGAAACTAATTCATGAACTCACACCGAGCGCATGAGACAAGCTACCAATCAACAAGCATCTCTCGCAAGTGTATTATCCAGAGACATCCATGGAACAACCCCTTTGGATCAGCTCTTATTTATACGTTGGCTAGGAAGCACCTTCCTGCGGCCGCTGTGAAAACAGCAACGCCGTGACCATGGGGCAACTTTGAGCAGATGGCTTCCCAGAAACTTTCTACAGGTATGACTCTACCCAGACTACCTTCGTGATACCTGAACTGACAAAGAATCTCTTGAAGCTCTGGGGTCAATGGCTTGACGTCCTATTATCTTCACGTGTGGATCCATGGCCGCCTTCATTGTTTCTCGGATTGCTCGCCTACTCTCACTCACGCCAGTGGCGACTTGCCGACTCTCAGAACGAGTCGAAAAGTCTTTCTTATGCCGAGCTTTAGTCCTCACACGATCCTGTTACGCTACTTTTCCATACCTTAGGGAGGCAGTTACCTACCCACATCGAGACCGCGATTGAACGTCTTGTACAGGCAAGGGGGAAAGGGTGCACCATCTTCAACGACAAGTGAACGAGCCCATGTGGGCAATGGTAATTAATATGCGGTTCTTGGGCTCAATAGCAGATTGCCCTATAATTAATTATGATTCAAGAAGTCTGAGGAAGCTATTCTTAGTGCTCTACCTCCCCATGTATCTGCCCTGACCCTACAAGACTCGCATGATCACTGCAACGGCAATCATGTGCATGGAACCTCCACCCATTTTGTTCCAGGCACTGGGTGACGACGGCATCCATCTGAGCTCCTTGCCCAGACCAGTCGGGGTATTTGGCTGTATCCACCCACCGTGAGCTGGGACCGACCAACGGCTCGTCATCCCATCCTAGTTGATTTGCCATTGTTTGTACCCCCTCGTAAATCCACCCTCCTTCCCAGTCGTCAAGTGCCGAGGCGTCCGTAGAAGCAATCGGGTCGGGCTGTGGACCTAAAGCAGCCTCCTCGCGTTGCTCCAGAAACATGACAAAGTCGATTGCCGTCTTCAGATTGGTTCGCACGCCTCCCTTACCGCCAATGGTGACGGTTTCGGCTCGATCAGCGATTGAGTCGAATGAAATGGGTGCGCTTAGCCCTTTCTGCTCGCCAGTGAGGATAATCAGGACAGACATAGTAGCAACACGAGATACAAGGCCACAAGTATAGTAACTTTGGCCTGGGATCACGATAGCCATGGCCCTAAATAGTGGTCGG
Organism: Fusarium sp. LHS14.1; assembly: GCA_025433615.1. Taxonomy (NCBI): domain Eukaryota; kingdom Fungi; phylum Ascomycota; class Sordariomycetes; order Hypocreales; family Nectriaceae; genus Fusarium; species Fusarium sp. LHS14.1. Next base: position 3,388,741 of record CM046483.1, on the reverse strand, counting down.
GTTGTGTAAAACTGCTGCGCTTTGATGCTATCGAGGCAGGTATTGATTGTGGGGTGCATTTGCATCGCCAGGTCGACGGCAGATTCTTCATCTTTAGTATCCGGCTGGTCGGTGGTAAGGATGACTTTGGCCACGAACTGGCCACGTTCGATGTCGGAACGATAGGGGCGGAACCATTTGCGATACAGGTAGTTGTGGATAACCATGAGGAGTAGCCCACTGAGGCCTCTCTTTTCTGCGTCGCCGGTGAGAAGATAGACAGGGATAGTCTTGTTCCGAAAATCGAGGGCTTGAAATCGGTCGAGTTGCGAGAATCCCCGCGGAGCTGGCAATATAGTTCCTCTCGATGACGCTGCTCTAGATGCTTACGGATATGGTGTAGAATCTCGTGGAGGTGCAGCTGGACTTCGGCTCTAATTACAGCATAGACGCCATGGCGAACTTCGTATAGCGTGAGCCAATGCTTGTGCTCTGGTGTAGACATGACGAATGAAGAATGAATTTGAGCAGGTGGGTTGTTTTGGAGAGATATCAATAAGCTTGTAGAGCGAACGAAGCCCTATTGTATGATAACGAAAACTCTGTAAAGTGGGCCCTCGGAGAAAAGACTTAGTCGAGCTGTAAAAGTTTGCTGTTTGTTAACTTTTGTTCATACGTGCTACGGCGAGGCGCGTGCAGTTCTACTCTACTGTTTTAATGCTATAATTGTCACAAAGATAATCAAAAAGCGTATAGATACAGATGGCAATAACGAAACCTAATACCATAAAACAATATAGACATAAGATAAAGTTAAGCTTCTACAGCTATAAAAACATAATAGTGAAAGATGAGACTCTTAGTGCTAGATGCTACCTTTCCTTTTCCTAAGCAGTGCGCGGTTTAAAAGCATTTCGTCGGAGATGACGCTTAGGGGCTAGTGGAGGAAGGATTTAACTGTCTGAGTGAGGGTATTATTATTCCATGCGTATCTTGAAGAGACGTTTAACCACAATCTCAAAGAATAATGTGGAATGTCTACTCGAAATGTAGGTTAGGTAGTGATAACGGTCATTTCTCAACTAAGTTTATGCTAGCAAGGTTAAGGTCTGGAAGTCACTTTCACGTGAAAAGGTTACAACGAGACATTTCTTTCTCACGAATATTCTTTTATCCTCCACTTGGCAGAGTGGGCACTATCGCTTCCCTGTGTGTTATGCGCCGCGAGTACAGCATTAGTCCATCCACTGCGTCACAGGATATCTGTGAACCTTATATTTGAGCAACAGAATCGCTACACTGGCTGCAGCGCGATGTCCCTCGGCGTCCATCTCATCCGGGGGCCCAGAGATTATGGAGGGTTGGAAGACGCTGATCAGTCTGGGCGTTGTCATCTTGTTAATTTCAGAATGATATGCAAATCCCCGGAGGGTATCAAGTATCCAAAGCAAGAGGTGGCGATTGCATGGCGGCATCGGCCTAATGAGATCTGTCGCTACCTTCAACGCCTCAGCAGATTCCCCATCGGTCAGTACGCGGTCGACAAACGGTGTCAGCCAGTCTATGAATCCAGCGTAGCAATTATAGGGAATTATAGGTTCGGGAAGACTCTTCAGGTATCGTAGAATAATCCCGGCTGCGTCGTGGATAGTATATCCGTCCCAAACGAAACCCTGGCCATATGTCGGAGGCGATTCAAAAGCTTGCTGGAGTTCTCTAATTCGAACGGGACTTCCAATAGTAGCAAAGATGTCCTCAGCTTTCTTGCCTGTATATATGGCTTGGTTAGCGCACATCAATATAGCCTTGACATGATGCAAGTCTGACCTTCCACTTTCAAGAAAGCGCCTGCATTAGCAATAACCCTGGGTAAGTATCCGAAAATCCTCATCACGCCATCTTCATCCCGTAACTTGGTGGCGACTTTTGCACAATTGATGCTATCTGCTAGTGCAACACCAAAGATAGCTAGTGGAGGCTCTGGATCTAGCAGAAGTTCAGGACCAACAGGTTGGGGTCCTCTGAAAAGACCTTTTAGGCGGTCTTGTCGAGATGGCCTCACGGGACTAGATGATGGTGGAATCTCTATCTGTATAACATAAGGAGCAGAAGGTGAAAAATCGTAGTGTTCCTTATTCGTGATATCGGTGGCGTAGATGGGGATTGCCTGGATGCCAATATGGGAGACTTCAGAGAGACTGAGGCCAGACAACATGGACCAAGACGCTGTTCTCCCGGCTGAGCTGATGATGGAAAATCCATCCGAGTTGTCTCTTGAGGCAGCCCGATAAGCTCTCGAGCTCATGAGTATTTCTTCAAAAGCGAATCCGTGAGGGTTGCGTTGCCACCCTGGTTGCTTGTTGGTGGAGATGGGATCTGTTGCCTCTCCTTGAACATCAGCATCACTGGTACTGAATTGATGAAGCCGGGTGTCTTTTATGTCTCCCGGTTCTTCTGGCCCATTGCCTGCCTCCAACGCAACTAGACGTTGTTTGAGAGTCAGGTCGCGCAATAGCATCTGTTCCACCAAGTCACAGAGCTTATCAACGCGACTTTCAGCATCATCTTGGCTTTGACTAAAGAAGAAGCATTAGTAAAACGCCCAAATAGCAGAAAAGTAGGTAGAAAAGCATGCCAGGTCAATATTGTGAGCATTAGCGTCAATGACGACTTGTGGGACTCAAGCCGGACAAGCACAGCCTTGATATCCCTATCCTTGCTCGCCCAACGCAGCCTATCAAGAAACCCCATGTTGGAGTCATTCTGCAAGGCCGTTGCAAAGGTATCGAGTTCTGAGAATGTCTTGACACAAGCCGCCAGCGTGGCAACTACCTGCTCGACCATGATGAGAGACGTTCGCGATCGAACAGCACGCTGTGTCCCGACGATGAATAATTGAACCGTTGCCAGGACATTTCGAATGCCATCGACCTCTGACTTGATACGACTGCATTCTTCGGGCGCGTGACGAGCTTTATCGATGACATTGGCGAGTATTTTTGAGATTTGCGCGGCTGCGGTTAGAAGGCCGACGACGCTGGCCGCTGTGCTCAAAGGGTCTGCCATACTCCACCTTCAACTAGATCATGCACTCATTCGCAAAAAAAGGCTAAAGGAAGCATAAGAACTGCAGGATGGGATGTTTGAAGACGTGACCCGCGACTGGAGCTGAAGGATATGATGTGATGAGATATTACGTGAGGGGTAAATGCTCAGCTGAAATCTGCCATGGGTGGCGCAGCCTGCAGGAGAAACCACTTATTCCGTCAGAGTGGTCAGGCTGGAAATGCCCTTTCTACCCAAATTTGCTTATCGAGGCTTATATAACGAAGTAGATAGACGATACAATATGCAGTCGTCTTCTGAAGCAACCAGCAGATGGTTAGCCGCATCAACTGACTTGACGCTCTAGCAACCCCAACCCTCGTCGGCATCAATGCTGTCCAGGGTGATGAGGGGATATGGATCGTCAGTGATGGTTTTGCGGAGCCTCTTTCGACACAACTGTGGCCCCGTGAGGCCGGTGGGACAGTGTGCACAACTTGGGAACCCTGTCACATAATTATGACCCATGAACTCCCGCTATAGTCTTTATTGCTATCTGTTAGGTGAAAAGGTGATTCCACTTGCACTTCGGATGAGCTTATTAACCTTCAAGTTGAGAGAACGATAACACCATAGCTGCTAATACCCTCATCACCGAAACCTTAGGTTCATATAGCTACACTATGAATATAGCCACAGTATCATGGGGTACCATCATTCCTTCAACAAACGGAGCTGCCTGTGAGCAAGCACCTGCTTCCCCAGCGAATAATGAGTCTCTTCTTCTGGTGCATTCTCACCCCAGAGGGGAAAGTCAAAATTGGCTTCGCTGTAAGTGTATTCAATCCGTGCCTCATAGACCTTGGTTTCCGGTGGCGCAAAAGCTTTGTTGCGATGGGAAGCTGCCTCTAGCCGGGTGAGACGACAGATCCTGGCTTTCCACCACGGTCACGTTGAAAAGGAAGGTCTTGATGGCTCTGAAGAATCAGTGCCCGGCTAAAGGCGAGGGAGGATTTCGAACTGACTAGCGGAGATGGTCTCAAGGATGGTGTTATGATCATAGTCAATGACCTAGAACATGTGCGGCTGAGTAGTCTGTACAAGGCCGTTGAAGCCAAGACTTACAGCCTTCAGGACGTTAACGACCTGTAAGGAATTTCGAGTACCAAAGGCTGCAAGAATGCTATGCGCAATCGCAAGGTTGATATTGTCTTCTGCTGCACTGACCCGGGAGCTATGAGTCCCAGGATTCACGTTTTCGACCAACCTAAAGGAGAATATCAAGTTAGATTAGCGTATTCAGAGCAAGATGCCGCAGCGTCTGCATTGGGACGTGATCTTACCATATGGTAGATAGATGGGATGAGGAAGTGTTGCAAAATTTGTTGAATGGACTCATATTATATAGAACAAATCGCTCGAACTTCAAAGATTGACGCCCGTTTACAAGCGGTCTTGATTCTACCACTTTCCCCTCACAGCGCCCAGACCCTCACGCTATACTACGCCAAGCCAGCTGTAATAACCGCTCACCCACCCTCTAGTTCGATCTCATAAGATCCAGATCGAAAAGCTCAACCCACTAGTGCCTGAAATAGATTATGCTGCATGAACTAGCTTTTAGGATATTTAAGCATTCACTAGCCCAGAGTCTAGACTCTGACTGAAGAGCGAACTGCAGTTACTTCATTACATACTGGATGCAATAAATCTATGTAGTGCCACACAAGGTATTCATTGGGCGTCAATTCAGGCGTTCCTAACGTGCAGAACCTCTTACGAAATATACCGTAGGAGAAGTAATCCTCACATTGAAGGGGAAATTTGAAGTCTAGACTTTGAGGTGAATGAAAATGATCGGCGGAAGAAACCTGGATTCCGGTCTATTTGAGATAGGTTGAGAGACTATTCCCTAGGACCTTTCTAGTAACCGCCACAGGTAGAAAGACAACATTGAGATCCTCTTGGCATCAGATCCGTTGTAGCCTCCGATGCACCGCCCCAAACCTCGGTCGCAGGGACTAGGCACGCGGTTCGATCCAGTACCTCACTGATCAAGCGCAGTGCAGGGGGTTTCAATGCCTAGAATGAATGCGATCGAAATGTGGTCAAGCGGTCTACTGAATTAGAGCCGCCGAGTGTGAGAGTGCCGTCGGTGATGGTGGGTTAGCGCTGGATGGGCCAATGCAGAGTAAACATAAGTTGACTGATGAAGTTGAATTGAGCAATAGATCAAAAACTGGATAACTGATTGGCTGGCTAGACCTTTCTAAAACTTCTTCTAATAGCCGGGCTAGAAACAAAATTCTCTAACCAATTCATTCCATACGATACCCCTCACTCAAACGCTTCCCTGAAACTTGTACGGAAGAGCGTACGTGCACCGCGCGTTTTCTCTGCACCATCCATGGAAGACGATAATGTCTCCAGCCTCATTGCTCGTCATGCCTCCAGGAGCCTTGAGGCCAAAATCGGGCGCCTCAATAAGAGACTCCTCAGCTCGTGTGTACGGACCCGTTAGGCTCTTGGAGTAGGCATAGTTGACGTCGTACTCTGGATCTGTAAATAGGTGCGTGCTGAAGAAGAGGACATACACGCCGTTCTTGAGCTTGACGACGTTGGGTGCCTCAACAAGAGGACCATCTAATTCTCCAATGCGATCAAGAATTTGTGTGGGCTCGCCGACGAGCGTCTTGGCGTCGTCTTGAATCTCCTGGATAAGGATGGGTGTGCCACCCTTGGGACCACTTGCATCTCCCTCGTACTTGAAGATGACATAGTTCTTTCCAGAGTCGGGATCCTTGAAGCCAGACGCGTCAATAACGCCGTGGTATCCTTCAGGGGCACAAATCAATGGCTTTTCATCATGCTTGTATGGGCCGACGGGGTCTTCTGAGCGGGCAACGCCGATACAAAACTGGCCATCGCTCTGGCGTCTTCCAGAAAAATAAATAATGTATTCCTTATCATTGAGGCGTCGAATATCGGGTGCCCAAAAGTTCTCGCCGTTCGTCCAGCCGTTTTCTGGAAGAATATCGTAGTCCTTTACTGACCACTCTCCCTCTAGAAGGTCGCTGGTTGTTGCGACCTGAAGATTTCTACCGTTGCCCTCGGTGGCAACGGCGACCCAGGAGCCATCTTCGATTTGAATAATAGAGGGATCAGGAAAGTCGAGGTTGACGCTAGGCGCAAGATCTCCTTCGTGCTCGACAATCAACTTGAAGGGTGATCGAGGGAGACATGCTGCACCGAATGCCGAATTCACGGCAGCACTGAGAAAAGTCCAAAAAATTGCCCGAGACGCCATTTTCGTGATTGATAGAAATGAGCTCGAGAAGTTGGAAGGAAAAAGTCCCATATAGCCTACGGCATTCAGGATTATATACCATGACGTTCCCCCATAGCCTCATCCTGCAATCCTACGTGGCTTAGCGCCCAGGAACCAAGCCGATGCAGTCAGCAAACAAGCGAGACCTCTATTAGGGGCCATCAAGCGCGGAGAGAATCTGATTGGACGAGAAACGATCGACGTTGCGACTTACAGGGCTGAGCCCGTGGATCCATCATGTCATCTCACGGACCAGCGTTTCATGAGGGGAGCATTGAAATGGCGTATGCTTAAACAGGTTTGATCATGCGCCGAAATTAGGTGGTCCTTGCCGATCTGACAGGGAATGAGATTAAGTCTCGGCGACTTTTCCCCAGTTGGTGGATAGTTTAATTTGGATCACGATCAGCGGCGGATGCCAGGGTCAACGTGGATTTGATTCGATCTCTATTTCTGGATGGGCTAATCTGAGGAGAGAAGGGTCGACAACTCCACCTATCAGCAAATTTGGGGGTGTTTAAGAAAGCTGATAGGACTCAATGGCGAAATGCCGGTAACTTATTTGCGAGTCACCTTCGCCGAGGAGGTCGAGAATAATATCATTATTAGTCTAGGAGAGTACTACAAGACATGACCGTACCTGTTTCATCGGTCGTGTCCTACCGGCTCTGAAGGCGCACATTGTAAACATGTTTGAGCCTACCTATGAGCTTACCCTGTAGCTTGAGACGTCCTTTCGCTTCGTACATCTCTGTACCTTTGTCGACGCCTCTGTTGATAATATACAAGTTTCAAGGTGAATGTGCTGAGATAGGGACTGTGCTTAAAGAACACGCATCCCGGTCGCGTGGTCTCTGAAGGGTATCTCAAGTGGGGCCGTTTCACACGGAAGCCTGAGATCATATCCCACAACAACTTTGAATTACGGTCGGTCAACTTTATATCAACAAGTTGAGAACCAAAAGACATCAATGGGCAAATGTAATTAGATTGTCTTGAGAGAATACTACCGGGGAAAGAGAGGCATTTGCAGGCACGCCTTGAGCTTGGTATTCTTTTCACGACAGTTCCAAGCGGCTGTCTGCACAAAGCAGGTGGTCGCTTGCGATGGCTCCGAACTTGCAGGAGACATTGGCGGTAATACTTGTGTGACTGAAGACAGATTAATCTTAAGAAGCTAAGCATTCCTCATGTCCTTATAAAAGGCGCCTACTAGCTACAAGGTCGAGTCTGGGAAAGTCTGCTGGATAAACGATTCAACATCATCCCACAATACCTCAGGGTACTCCAAAGCTGGAAAATGTCCACCGCGCTCATGCGCCTTATAAAAGACCAAGTTTCCAACCTCTTTGGCCCAAGACTCTGGCACTCCAGAATTGTCATAGGGGAACCGGCTGTACCCCATATGCTTTTCGATATGAGGAGCTACAGCAGGTTCTGGATATAACGAATAAGAAGTCTCGCGGTAGGCATACAAGCTTCGTGAGATGGTTTGAGTGAGATGATATGTTGAGATGTGAGTTAGGATCTGGTCCAGTGACAGGGCTCTTGATGGGTCGGTCCATGCGAGAAATTTCTCTCCAATCCAAGCCAAGAGACCGACGGGGTTATGACTCAAGACGAAGCCAAGCGTTGCTGGTCGGGTGCCCTGCTCCAGAGCGTAAGCTTGCTTTGTGTTGACGAATTCTTGTGATCGAGCTAAGACTTGACGATCTTTAGGTGTAAGTGAAGTGTCGTTCTGAGGATCTGGCACACCCAGAGGCTGAATACTGGGGATAAAGTTGACATGTACCGCTGATGTTGTTAGTCAAGTGGAATACTTCTGATTTGAGAATGACTCTTACCTTTGCAACTGGGCGATGATAAAGCGAGGGTTTGGGCAACGAATGATCCAATGTCACCTCCTTGAGCCACATAACCATTCTCAAATCCAAGACCTTTGAGCAGAGTATCCATCACGGCAGATGTATTGGCAATGCCCCAGTTTGAGTCGATAGGCGGACCACTTGAAAAAGTGAATCCTGGAAGTGATGGAACGATCAAGTGATACGGACTTGACTCTGGCTTGTATCGCGACTTGACAATGTCGAATATGTCCATGAACTCTAGAAAGCTGCCTGGCCAGCCGTGGAAGAAGGCAATGGGGATGGCGTCGGTCTTTTTGGAGAAGAGAGCCATGAAGTGAATTTGTAATTCCGTGTTGTCGGTGGCGATATTAGTCATGAAATGAGGGTGTCGGTTGATGCTTGTTTCAACATCTTCCCACAAAAACTTGTTGCGCCAATGCTCGAGAGCGGTACTCATCCATTCGTGGTCCACGCCAAATCGACGATCGGTCTGCGAGTTCTCCCAAGTGATTTCAAAATCTCTCTCCTGAGAAATTTTCTCCTCGAAGCTTTTAACCACTTTTCGCGGGATGCTGAGTTGTGTTGGTTGGACGCCGATGGTGACGCTTGCAGGAAGCTGACCCCATGGCCCTTGACCACCAAGACAGGGGACGGCAAGTACGACAAGAAGAGCTGTAATTGACTTCATTTCTACGATGATTAGTTATTTTATCTGATTGAATCTCTAAACACGCCTTCGCTCTATATACATACGGTATGCCAGCAAAGCAGAAGTGTCCGAAAACTTCCCGCGAAAAAGTTTCCGAGGGAAGCGATCATCTAATTAAGAGGATCCACGCGCCAAGACAGAAAGACTCCGGAAGAATCATCCCTAGCCTTGGAAGGGGTCATGGAGATGGGGAAGAATCCTCCTTTTAACTTCGGGAGTGATTGTTGTATGGTCATATGGACCGGGTATCTCCCTAGACAGCTCATCAAGCGTAGATCACGTGCAGCCCAGTTTAACACTGCCGAAAGCTACGGCAGGGATTACGGCAATAATAGCAGTTCTAATCATAGGTAACATAGGTAGGTAAGCAAGACTCTGGTTGATGCTTATAAACGGTGGGAAGCACCATATTCATGGAATAATTAGTGTCTGACGTGCGGGTTTTAGTGAGGCTTCATCAATGTAATTAACACTGCGCTTGCGAGAAGATGACATCACAAGATGCTCTCTTGGTACGGTATCGGGTTTTGTTACTCTCATGCATTATTGACTGTGTTTTTTTCTGGTGTGGCTGATGACCTATTGTCATCATTGAAGTCAATTGTACTCTCTTGGTACGAGAAGTGAAAGTGGAACGGTTGGACTGCGTAACCAAGACAACGCATCCTGCTTGTACACTTATATGTAGGAATGAAACTACGCTCGGCATAAAAAGGGGTGACAAGTTGACATGTATGATCTTACAAACGAGAAGTACCGTGAAAGGCCTTCTCTTTTCCTTGGACGCTTGGAAAACCCTTGCAAGATTGCTACCAGGCTACGCACGTAGTAGTACAACAGATAATAGTATCACAACACATGAGCCCATGGACACAGTAGACGGGACATCTATGTCACGCGGGATATGTTTTTGTACTTAGGTACGAAGGGTACGTTCAAAGAATTTGGGGACTTGAGGTAGGTTCGTGCCTATCCAGATCACCCCTGTTCTCGGTTTGACAATCCGGCATGGCCTTTGGAGACATGGCCACAGCGCTGGGCCAGTACCTACTAGCAGTGAGGCTTTTCTCACACACTAGAGTTGCTCTAACACATGAGTTGGGGGCATCTATACCGCCGACGCTTTCATCGGGGCTTGGTTATACTTCCCTCAGCGTCACCTAACACAACACTTCGTATCATGTTCATGGATGATATGCTGTGGTTGGCCACGTCACAATGTCTGGTAACGGAATGGTCAACATCACATATCGGTGTGCAACAAGGTGTGACGTTGTTTTCTGTTCCACGATTGCTTGAGGAACAGAGAAGGGCTGCGCTATCGGCGCTCGCAGTATCTTTGCTTGCTGATGAGCGCTCTCTTTCAAAGACATGCTACAATAATAAAAAGTATAGTTTGGAAACCTGATTCGTAGCTATAGTATACACAGTTCACCGGCCAAAGTTATCTTAGCGGCAAAACAGGGCGTAAGGACCGCCACGCCGGGATGTAGTGCTCCCGCACCTATCCTCCCGTAGTCTCCTACAGTAGTGTTGACCGAGATGCGGGTGGGGTCATGGTCACGCTATACAATGCGTCACATGTCATATCTCAACCAGGGCCGAGACCAGTAGCAAGAAGTGTCGGGGGCAAAGTGGGAGAATGCTTGAGATCCCGAGGTCTAATGATCTGATAACAATGATTCCGGCAGTTCTCTCATTTGTTGGGGGCCTCACCGATGGCGTACTGTTCGACGAACAATCAACCGAGACTATCTCCTCAAACTTGTGCACAGCAGATTCAAGATGGTCACAAGGTACTGGCAGTGACTGATAGACTTTGTCCACCTCAATCAAGTGCATGACACGCGGTATCTCAACTGACGGCAAGTCTGGAGTCCCGAGAAGCCTCCTTTATATCTCTATGGCACCTCAATTATAAATTGAGGCATGATCTACCAATACACCCGAAGAGCACACTTCCTTAGGTACCGATCCTGAGATTACTCGTTTAGAACTTGCTATTCCTGAACACCTCATTCACGACTCTTGCTGAGTTAGCACCTTCGCATACACAATGGCTGCCATCAAGAACACATTCGTGTCATCTGCCACTTACAACGCCCTTCCCACCATCCTGGAAGTTTCCCACGTCCCTGAGAATCACCAGAAGGACCTAGAGGACCTCCGTGTTCTTTTGGCCAAGCATGGCGTCCCCAGTGGTGTTTCTATCCGATTGATTCACAAACATTACGATGCCGAAGAGGGTGAAGTCATGGCCTTCAAGCGCCTCACGATCCCGTCTCACGGCCAGGTTCGAGTGATGAGACCAGAGTCAGCTCCAGATGCGTCCAAATTGAAGGGCTTGCACTACTTTGTTGACGACGACGGGTCCCTCCAGGCATACGAGTACACGACTCCTGATGGGGTCGTGGACTTGTCCGGCTACCAGCCATTTGTCAGAGAGTTCTGTGGCCTCGTCATGGAAAGAGGCCTACATCAGAAGTTTGGTTTGAAGCTAGGATCGAGCAAAGACGACATCTCCAGCACTGAGTTCGAGTTTCCTGCGGAACGCAGCACGGTTATGATTCCTGAAGGGTTGCCAGTTCCTGAAGGGGCATTCGACGTCAACATCACGACAGAATGGGGTGCAGATGCTGAGAACAAGGGAGCCCCAGGCTGCTCACACACGTGCTCGCACGTCAACACGTCATGCAGTCACGGTAACAAACAGGACTCTGGATGCGGAGCGGAGATGGTTCTGGGTGGTCAGATTGTGAAGCCTGAGACGCCGGTTTGGCGTTTCATGAATGCTGTCATAGAAGTGTGGTAACTTCTGTACCGCTCAATCAGCTCACCCGGTAGGTGGAGAACGACCAAGTTGGGTTGCTGAGGGCATGGACCTGCGACTTTCAACCATCGCGGGCTGGATATGAGCTTCAGTTGTGCTTCAACACACAGCACTTGGCATCAAGGTTTCGGGTGATTACTGCGTCAATAGCTTGGTCAACATGTTTTGTTTATTGATTCTTCTCGAACCATTTATGGCACACATTTGCTCTTGAGCAGCGCGCTTGAGTTTCTCACAAAATGACGGCACACAAACTGCCTGCAAGGTCAACTCGGCAATCAACAAAGGTTGTTAGGTCTCTCCTACAGTGCTCTACGGCGGTTTTGATACCGTCATGTATTGGTGACTCGGTATGCGCTGTTCTAGCTGATGACTTCTTGTTCTCATTGCAGATAATAAGCCAACTGGTGATTTTACCCTTGTGAGTTACGTAGGTAGTTATGTTTCATAGAGACTCACTGATTGGCTAGTGACCCATGCTTATAGCCACGAATCAGGAGTGAGGACCTCTCTACGGGCCGGCGAATCAAAAGCCGTAAAGTCGAAGCTAAACAAGGAGAAATCGAACCCAGGCAGCTGATATGGCAAGTTATGTTGGTAGCTGTCTTCTTTGAGAGCTATGTTACACCCGTTATGCTCAAACGAATAATTACATCTCCAGCGCCGCATAAGAGTGAGTCATCGGTGATATTGCTTTAATGAAACAGTCACATGATGAGGATATGCATTAACCTATAGCCGAGAAAACATTCCCAAGGTATGGAAACATTGATGCTGTCATGCATTTTAGGTTCTCCCCAACATACCTGAAAAAACAACCTCACCAACCTATAAAATAATCTTTTCTCGCTCCTCTCAAACCGGAAATTTCTCTCCCAATCATCTAACTTTGTCGACAGCTCATTTTCCCTCACACTTGCTAGCTGGAACAAAGCACACCGTCAAAACATCTCCCACGGTCGCAACGACGGTTTTCAGACACGCTGAAACTATGACTCCGACGCCCTCAATCGCGAGTGATGCTCGCAAGCTCAAGAACAACACCGATGCCAAGCCTGACCAGAAAACTCTCGATGAAATCCGTCGCAACAATCATGGGGCAGCTGAGGGCTTTTTCGAGAAGTTCTTCAAAGACTTGCCTCTCACCGGCCCAGTTACTGATCATTTTGGCCCGTCACGATGCCGTTTCATCTCCCGCCTACCAGAAACACAGGAGGAGCCCGACGTTCAAGACACCACATACCACTTCCTTTTCCCCAGTACTGCCGAGTACACCTGGTCCAAGGTCCGGGCCATTGGCCTTCAGCTTCATGCCGGGTACGACCACGACCACGATTCTGGCTTTGCACAGCTCTACGAGTACGCCCAACAAGTCTTCAGAAGCCAGCCGACACGCCTCTTTCTGCACGGGATATACATTTTCGGACTGTCGATGGAACTTTGGGTGTTTGATCGAGCTGGAATGTACAGCTGTCACCCCTTCAGCCTGTCAGACGATCAACGGCGAGCTGCACCCATTTTTGACACCTACGCCCGTATGAGCGACACTGAGCTCGGCATGAACCCGATCCTCCACTCCGACACGACAGGGACATACATCTTGGCCAAGGAAGAGGGTAAGCCGGACCAAGGACCTTCCAAGTTCTATCTTGAGGACGAACCGATCGTGTTTCCTGGCACTATTGTGAGCGAAGGTCCCACCTGCTACCGAGCGAGGATCTCTACTTCAGCAAAGCCCGAGTTCGTCGTCAAACTTTTATGGAGATCACAAGCTCGGCGGTCTGAAGAATCAATGCTCCGACTTGTCAAGGAGCGCAAGGTCAGTGGCGTCATCCAGATGTACAGCCACCAACAGGTCGATACCATCTCGAATCTTCGCCGGGGCTTGACGTTTGCACCACTCGAAGGGGGCTCAGCCACTACCTCCACAACCAAAAAATCCACTTTCACGAACTTGACTCTGAACTGCCTGGTTGTCTCTCCCCTTGGTCGTCCTCTTTCCCGGTTTCATTCAATGGAGGAGTTTCTTCGAAGTTTTCGTGCTGCCGTCGCCGGGTATCGGTCACTGCATCTTGATGGCAAGGTTCTTCACCGAGACATATCGCCGTACAATATCATTATTGCTGAGATGAAGAAGGAAAGGGAGCCATGGGGAGTCCTTATCGACCTCGATCTCAGCATGGAACTCGCCGTCGGTCCAGCCCGACCAGGTGAAATCATGGGAACCAAGGCATTCATGGCCATCAGTGTGATGAAGCGCAGACAACGAACATACCGCCAGGATCTCGAGTCTTTCTTGTATGTGTTGCTATGGATTGCCATCTGCGGTGGTGATCGGAAGTTGCCCTCTGATAGTCGGCTTCAGCGCTGGATGATTGGGAACTGGAATGAGTTGGCGCAGAAGAAGTCGGAGGATATGAAGGATGAAAACTTTGCTGCGATCCTGGGCGAGTTTAAACCTCAGTTTCGAGGTTTGGAGGGTCTGGCTTACAGCCTGCGTGATGCTCTCTTCTGCGAAGGGCCGGAAAATGGGGATGAGGGGGCCGAGGAACTGTATTCTGCTTTCTTCTCTGCGATTGACGAGGCTTTGACCCTCTGAAGTTCGATTATGAAGTCGACGGGTAGCTGCTAGATTGAACATTTTCAAATTGACTCAAGTTTCCAACTGAATAGACCTATATGTAACTTGTTTGACTCTAACTCTTAACTGAGCCCGCATGTTACTCCCTCCAGTATGTCTCCAACATGGCCTTGACAGTCATTGGCTGTATATCAGGAAACTTGACGTTGAGTTCTCCTGGAATGTAACAGATTTCTTCATCGGCCGTCCACTTGGAGAAAATAGACATGAACCACTGAAACCGAGGCTTGGGAAATGTAGCATAGCACGGAACCTGCGAAGGCAGTTCGGTTAATTCGCCTTTCTCGAGTTTCTCGAGAGAATCGTAGAACACCTCGAATTTCGATCCTGCACCTCCAAGTTAGACGAGATTAAAACAAATGTTGCGGACACTTACCCGTGGTGCTTTCGGCCAAGTTGACAAATTCCTTCCAAGTGATGACATCCCCCGCAATTCTCGTAGTTTCGGGCCACTCATCAAGGCCCAGAGCTGCCACCACGTATTTGGCAACGTCAAACGAGTATGTAACCGTGAAGCGCGCATCACCATCGCCTGGGATGGCTGCTACCTTGCCCCCGACATCAATTCCGAAAGGAGATGGACGGAGGTAAGACTTGATATGCGGATGGCCCCAGTAGTCCAAGAAACATCCATTTTGGAATAGCGTCCATTCGAGAGACGACTGACGAAGAGTTTCGATGGCTTGGAAGTAATGCTTCAGGACGGGAAGCTCTTTAATGGCTCTGCAAATCATTAGTATACTCTCGAGATTCTGATACGGCTGTTTGGGCGTTCACTGACTCCTTGGGATAGTTGATACCAAATGCACTTGGCACAAACCGCTTGGTATGAGCAGACGCCTCGGAGGCCTTTATCAGATTACCCTGTCCAACTTCAAGGGCATTGCCTTCATATGGCAAGCAGCTAATGACAGTATGGATCTCATGGCGCTCAAGAGCTTCCGTCAGGGAGGTGGCGTCGGCATAGTCGACCGCCACAGACGTGACACCATCATCGTCGCTTGACGCATTCTGTTCTTTATCGCGGTTAGCAAGCTTGACTCGAGATGACATGAGCAGGTTTGAAAAGCGGAACTGACCTTTCTGGTGAGAATGAATGGCTTGTGGCGGGTCTGGGACTTCAAAACCTCTAGAATGGTTTTGCCCACCTTGCCTGTTCCTCCAGCTACAGCGACATTCACCATGATGGTTTCCCTGGAGTGTTGACGTTGAGGATTTGAAGAGAAATGGGAAAATGGAGACTTGGGAAGAGGTAAAACTAGAGCTGTGTTAGTCATTGCCCACGTCTTATATGAGATCTAATGAGCCAAAGTAGGGGTTCCTTGACTTTCACGAATAGTCTTAACACCGGGTAACGTATATGATAAGCGAGTCGGACAGACAAGCGAGTCGGACAGCATACTGTGCAGCTAAACTAAGTAATTTTAAATTTTCTAAAACTAGCTATAAAATGTACTAAGGTCTAAAAAATCATTTCTAACTAAATTAGAGAAAAAGTCATGGGATAAGAATTTTTCTAGATTTTTTTAAAAAAAATTTAACTTGTTAATTTGAAAAGTTTTAAAAAAGACAGTGCGAATAAGCTTTTTCTTAATAACTATAGAGAAAAAAATATTCAAAATTTTAGAAAATTTCCTCATGTAAAAACCTATTTAATTACCCTAATTTGAAATTTTTAGCTACTTTAGGCCTAGTTTGAACTTTTAAGAATTTTCCTAAAATCGCGCTTTAAGGTGTATTTTACGATGTCCGGCTCGCTTGTCTGTCCGACTCGCTTATCATGTACGTTATGCTGACTCTTAAGTCCGAATATAGCTCGTATCATTGTCTTGGCGGGTCTATTTAAGTTTTCGTATTCTCCACCAACTATTCTAGAACCGCCCACTTTTATCACTATATCAGACCATAGTTCTTGTTTTGGAATATTTTCGGCGAATACTAGAAGAAAATGGTAGGTCTTCAAAATGCATTATAACTTGAGGCTATTTGCGCTATCTCTAGATGCTCTAAATATGGGCATAGCTGGGCTCAATGTGCCAGTACCTGTCGAAAAGGCATCCAGGATCATACTTTGCCTGTTGATACTATTCATTAGTGATGGCGACCCATTAGATACAAGGAACACAGTACCTTGAGCTTCTGAAGACGAGGATAATTCTGTCCCCAGCAATCCTCGGCGGTTTCTGTTGGCATGGACGCATTGGCCCACACGCCGAGATCTTTGCCCCAGTCTTTGATCTGCTGTTGTCTGATGAGCTGATTGCCCTCATGAACCCACTCGAGTGCGGTTGCATCGTGACTTGAGTCGTTGTGCCTAAAGACGTGTCAGTATCTCAACACTTGACTTGGCCTGGTGAATTACCTACTCTTCGCTAATGAGAATCATGCTGTGGCCTTGATCTGTGGCACGAATGCAGCTGGCCTCCTAGAAAACAAGTTAGAACCAGATGCAACACCGACATAGAGTGGTTCGGGTTGACATACCGGACGAACACGCTTTGCTTTGTGCATCTCAAACACGACCTTGGTGGAGGAAGCATCAGAGTATCTGTCCGTATACTCTAGCCATCGCTCCCAGAGTTTGTACACAAGTATAGGCGTGATGCTCATAACAGGGAGTGCTCCGGTCGCGATCCTGGGCGGCCCATCAAGCAACAGGTCATCAAGGCAGTGGCTGAGCTCCACCAAAGAGGGGAATGTTGTTAAAGAGTCGTTGAGCGGTTTCATTCCGTCCAAGAAAAAGTTAAAGACATCTGAGAACTGGTCGGCTGTCCCCTGTAGTGTAAAATTGAGAAGCACGAGTGGCTAGCGTCGAGTGAGGTTAGAGCAATTTCACAACATTCAAGTATACTCGCTGACCTTGTTTCCTGGCCCCCGGAAAAAGTTGAGAAATACAATAACGACATCGTCGTTCAACTGATAGGCATTGACATGTTGCTGGAAACTGTCAGGTTGCTTCTTC
The DNA here is from genome assembly GCA_025433615.1 of Fusarium sp. LHS14.1. NCBI lineage: Eukaryota > Fungi > Ascomycota > Sordariomycetes > Hypocreales > Nectriaceae > Fusarium > Fusarium sp. LHS14.1. The sequence continues at coordinate 3,371,400 of CM046483.1, read as the reverse complement.
GTTCTATCAAGTATTGACCTACCACAAATCGAGGAACCAAAGTCTGCATGTTGTCGGGAGAAAATGCGAGTGATCGGAATACCCACTGTCCCTGAATAAAACGCCGTTAGTATGCAGGGAAAAAATCAATAACTTTGCGAAGCTTCCTGCTAGGGTTTTCTCACAGGGTCTGGAAAGGTCTTGAGGACAAGCTCCACGGCGATGCCGAAATTTGACGAGGCGCCTGAAACATGTGAGCTCAAGTAGCGAAGCTAGCGGATAACGGTTTGCATGCGCCAGTCAATCCTATACTAACCTTTTATACCCCAGAAGAGATCTGGGCTCTGCTTGTCGCTTGCTTGAACAATTTTTCCGTTGGCTAAAACAACAGTAGCAGAGACAAGGTTGTCACATGCTGCAAAAGATGAGCAGACTTGTCACCGCAATATCCATGGAGAACTTACCCATGCCGTACCTTTGAGTCAATGGACCATAGCCACCTGCGAAGCCCGTAGTTAGCAAGAGATCAATCCCAGCCAGAGTGTCTACATGCCGCCTAACAAGTGGCCACCAATGCCAACATTGTGTACTCCTCCCCCAACACAGGCTAAACCCTCATCGCGAAGAGCGGTATATACCTCTCCCCAAAGACACCCTCCAGCAACTGTCACTTCGGACCGCTCTTTGTTGATCTTGACACCTTTCAAGTCTGATAGATCAATCACAAGACCGTTTTCTACAGCACTGGCGCCGCCTGCATGGTGACCACCACACTTGACGGCAAGGGGAAGATTGGTCCTAGACAGTTATGGTTAACCAGTGGTCTCTAACCAGGTCGTCTTTGTACCTACCGGCCCGCAAAGAGAACTGCTGTGGAGACATCTTCGGCAGTTTTGGGAAACGCGATGAGTTTTGCTTTGGCATTGAAAATGGCAGAGAATCGTTTTGAGGCGTCGGTAAACTCTGAAGAGCTGGCGTCAATCATGTTGCCTTTGAAGCCGGCTTTTCTCAGGCTATCGGCTTCTGTAACCATCGTGATTGATTTTGAAATTGTAAAGGGCTTCAATAAAGATGCAGATACTGTCATCAAGGGAGCACCACCTGTAGTGTCATGTTTCTATTATATAATTCTCTGCTCATGGTACTCTGCGTCGGCTCCACGATGTTCGGGATCCGTTTCTACGGCAAGGTTGCATCAACTTGAGGTACCCGAGAGTGATCGTCTGTGTCAAATAACTAGAACGTGTGATTAGCAATAATTTCACCGAGCTGAGTCGCCATACCCCCGTGAACCTACCAAATTTAATATTAGGCGCCCCGACAAGACCTTTTCTAACTAACTACCTATAACTCAAACACCCTCCCCTTGCACCCATGTTGGTTCGGTTGTCTTCCCCCGCATTTTGCTCTATGCTAATCTCCGCTTCATGACTGTGTTATTTCCGCTAGGTCCCTCAGAAGTCGACCTCCCCACCGTTTCTTCGAGTCCGTGACCATGCCCCTGCTCACCTCCACTTCCAGGTCTAGCAGGGCTGGATCGTGGGGTATCGGTTCGGCACTTCGGCCCCACACGATCCCGGATCTGAGACAGGGGATATAAGGCCAAGACAACTGTTTGAAATTTGGTCTTGGGTCCTTTATTTTCGAACAATCCTCATGCTCGGGAGATCGTATTTTTTACCACTCAAGTCAAAATGTCACAAGAAATTCTATGACCCGTCATTCTTGGCCTAGTCTTTCTCTTTATCAAGTTTGTTGGCTTTTCAAAGCAGACAGGCAAACCCATTCCTGGACCTCCCGCACTTCCTCTTGTCGGAAACCTTTTTCAATTCAAGTCTCCCAGCATCCTCAAGACATGGGCTCGTCAGTATGGCGAGATCTGCCAAGTACGCCTTGGCCCAGCTCAAAACTGGCTGTTTTTAAATAGCCCCAAAATTGTCAAGGAGCTTCTGGAGAAAAAGTCGGCTGCTACATCTACTCGTCCTAGTTTTCTATCCGCAAACATGGTCTCGGGTGGGAGGCGGATGGTTCTCATGCCGTATGGGAATCACTGGCGGACGCTTCGGTCCATTATTCATGTGTCACTGACCCCGAAGGCGGCTAATGTGCTTCAGCCTGCTCAGAATTTTGATGGAAAGCAGTTGATTTGGGATATTTTTAACAGTATTAACAATACTGGTGAGACCAAGGAAGCCAAGGACGATCGAGAGACGGGTTTTTATACCCATGTTCAGAGATACTCAGCATCAGTCATCCTGCTCATGGTTTACGGGTTGAGGGCACCGACATGGGTAGGTCACATCTGAAAATGGCCTAGATAGTCAGAACTGACGGTAATACCTGAATAGGAGGCCAAATGAAATTACCCAGATCTACAATGTCATGAATGACTTTGGTAGGGTCGCCAATCCCAGTATGACTACGCAAATTCTCTACCCAAAGAAGACATCCTAACTCAACCTGTCTAGTGTACGGTGCCATCGATATTTTTCCTTAGCTCTTGAACTTGCCAAAGTGGATGCATTGGTGGAACAGCGACCTCAAAAAAATTGAAGAACGACAGAGCGAGGCCTGGCTCTACTATTGGAACCAGATGAAGGACAAGATCGACAAGGGTGAAGCTCTTGATTGCTTCGGTCGCCAGTTTGTAGAAGCAGGCTATAAGCAGAAAGGCATCAGTGAGTTGCAGGCTGCATACGTCTGCGGAAGTAAGTTGACTGTTCCATTCTGTTGAACTATGTAACTGATTTTCAATAGCAATGGTCGAGGCCGGGTCTGATACCACGGCAGCGTCAGTGAATAACGGACTTCTTTACCTCAGTGCTTACCCCGACGTGGTTGCCAGAGCCCACGAGGAGATTGAGCGTGTAGTGGGTAACAATCGGTCTCCCACCTTTGACGATGACCTCCCATATGTTCGGGCAATTGTCAAGGAAACTGTCATGAGGGATAAAGGGTGCGGAAGGGAGTGAAGAGGTCAAGCAGCTAGGGAGCATATCGAACGTAGGTCTTGGGGTGTGACGGTCTTGATTCTTGCCCTACTTGCTTTTTATGGGGTTTCCCTTATAAAGTCGGTAGCCCCCGCATTGGCTGCGTCTGACCTGCTGACAAATAGCTCTCTTGCCGCTTTTGGCAGTCCGGCCATTTTGGCACGTGACAGAAACCCTTCGAATCCGACCAGCTACGACCATGGGTGGACCTCATGCAGCTGACCAGGACATCGAGTATAATGGATATACCATCCCCAAGGGAACTGGTCTAATGCTACATCAAAACGGTATCCAAATGGACCCAGAGCTTTATCCAGAGCCAGAAAAGTTCAACCCAGACCGCTTCCTCGACCACCCACTCAAAGCGGGAGACTGTCAGAATAGCAGATCCTTACAAAAGAGATCACTGGACATATGGAACCGGACGAAGAATTTGCTCAGGGATGCATGTGGCTGAGAACAGCTTGCACATTGTCTTTGCCAAGATACTGTGGGCGTACAGCATCAGTGCGCCCAAAGACGAAGAGGGTAGACTGTTGCCGGTTGATCTCTCGGATGATGCGTTTGTTCTGGGGGCAGTCACTGTGGCGAAACCATATCGGTGCATCTTTAGCCCCAGGAATGCCGAGGTTGCAGAGACGATTGTGAGGGAGTGGAAGGAGGCCGGAGAGAGAGGGGTTTCAGCTTGGAGATCGCAAGGTGGGCATAGATGGGATTATTGCGACACAGACAGACTAGATCAGGTATCAGCCTACGATATCAAAATAAAACCAGCACAAGGAAGCCGTCTTTGTTCTTCATTCAAATCCTCCGCTGCTGGCTTCTCCTCGTCTCCAATGCGCTCTCTTTGACGATCCCATTATCATTACCCGCTAGGCTATTCAAAGTTAAAAGAATGATCAATTCATCTGCCTTCCAAGGGATATGGATTCCTCGGGTCTAGTTAGAAAAGCGCAATGCCTGTTGGTGACTGTGGCGCGAGGCAGTCCTGCACAGCCCCAGAGTGCGCATGAAGCTAACAGAGATAGGCAGCGCAGCATTGTTCACTGGAATTTGACCTTACACGAATCTCTACCAGAGTGAAAACTCACAAATAATGCCCTGCTCCAGCTGCAATTGTGACCAAATACTCCCACTATTTTCACTCCTTTTGAGACAACCATGGCCACCCCACAACGACTCTATCAACCGCTGGATAATCCTAGCAACCAGATTCAACTAATTAAAACTCTCTCACAACCCCAGAACGAAAAGGTCAGCTACAAAATACATGTCATGACTATTTATGCCTGGAAATTCCTTCAACCCATCAGACTTTCGTATTTGGGCCGCTGCAATCTGCATCAAACAGGATGACCTCTTGGAGAAGATGACACAAGTTCAGCTGATGACAAATTTTAATTCATCGGCAAAATATACACTTGGCTAGCTCTTGTCAACAGATAAAGGGATTTCTGCTGCCCTTTCCACGTTTCACCGTCGGTTTTACACTCTGGGAACTGCCTACGAATCCATCAGCGGCGACCCCGTTCCCGACCTCGACGGACCGGAATAGGTTGGTGAAATCATTGATATGAGAAAGGTCTTGACAACTCCACGTTATTCTTCTTATTTCAATCAAAACGACCACATCTTCATCGTCAAAAGTCTCGAGACGTTTACGGCGTGTCCGTTCTGGACTCGGGTATGAATCTGACAGGAGATTACCCTTGCTCTTAATGTTTACTACGTTTTTAGACAAAGGGAATTTCACACAGAAAGCTCGACCTTACGGTCGACTCAATCTATGCCATATTGACAGAGAGACGTTATGTCAGGAAATCATCGCTTCTTGCACCAAAAGTCCATAATCTGGTCAGCGCATTGGATCATGTCTACGGCCGTCTTTTGATCCGATTTCTAGCGCCAACACAGATTTCCGATCCGCAAAGGGGGCAGCAGAGTGTACATGGAGCTTCTAGAACTTCACAGTTGTCCAGATCCTCGCGTTGTAGACAACAGCCTTTTGGTTGCCGCGGTCAGAGTGCAGGCTGTTTCACCTTGCGACCAGGAACCGCTGTGTATTGATCCATTCGGCGTCTTTGCCAAAACAGTCGCAACTCAGTTCGAGTCCTTTCTAGCGACACACAGACCGACCTCTGTTAGCAGTCAACCTCTCTTGACCGTCCTCAGCTCTACCTTGTTTAACAAGGCGAACACAGAAAACAGCCTCGAAATGCGTTACCACATATTGCTAATGGACAGCCTGATGACGCCCAGATTATCTGAGCAGATGATACGAGATGGTCTCAAACGCCTGTCACATGAGGCTGTGGGGCAAGATTTTGTAAAATGGACTGCCAAAAGGGAATCTTCGGATAGACAAAGGTTCATTTGTACAGAAGACGGGTACATAGGCCTGGCTGGAGCGGATGTACAGGAAAGAGATGTTGTGTGCGTGATTGCGCACTTGCTATTCTTCGACTAGAAGGCGATCACTAATTGTTTGTGGGTTGCCGTTTCAGCAAACATCGAGGCCATTGAAATTAAGTAGACAGTGATCGACTCACCACTGAAGTCATAGTTGAATACTCATTGCGTGAACTTGGTGACCCTATCAAAAGAGTTTATCGGCCGGAATAATTAAGAATGCAATTAATAACACATTCCGGCGAATAAAACCCGATACCGAAAACCCCCATAAAACCCCCATAACCTATATTGAAGGCTCGCAAAATGACAGGCCATGTGCAGAATTCATCTGGGAGGTACGGATCAATCAGTGGCAAACACAGGGAAGAAGAGAAAGAAATGAAAAAGCAACATGCCTGTTGCCAATGCCAACATTCACCATCCCAGAGTTGCACTCTCGATTTCCCGGAGTAATCAACCGCCCATGCAATCGGCGACCTCTCGCTTCCCACCCTCCAATCGCTTCTGTTCCCAGTATCTGGTCTAACAATTATGCATAAGCGAGGACTTCCAGCCCAACGGCCTGGGGACGCCACACCACAACAATCACGTTTAAAATTCTGGGCACGTGTGTCTCGATTGGGTGGTGAAAGACACTATTGAGCCCGCACAGGCGCTATCTGTCAATAGCCTTAAGGGGGTTTCTTGACAGCTGAAGTAAAAAGCCTCGCCAGCGGCTCCGTGCACTTTTCTTTGATGCTTTTGAGGGAGAATTTTGTTGTCCATGTGTGTTGGTGATCCAAGATGCTAGTGTGGGATCACCTTTTGAATGTATCTTGGCATCACCTTTGCATGCTTGGCAGCTTGGCGGATGGCATCTCGACCCTCAGCCGAAAAGATCGACAGAGGTATAAGAATCCCGGAAGTCGCTCGTGTAGATCTCCTTTTTCGTACTCGGTAGTCTTCAGATACTTTGAGACATTCAAATCAAAACCTCATCATCATACACATCTCCAAAATGAAGTTCCTCTCCCTCTCTGCCCTTGTCGGCCTCGCCGCCGCATCCCCCATCGCCGCCCCAACAGGATGTTCCACCGCCCCTGGTGGCTGCACCGTCTCCGGCTCCCTCGGCATCCTGTCCAGCTCCCACTCGAACAACAGGATCGATGTCTTCACCGGCACCGGCGCCAGCGACCCCGAGGTCTGTCGAGCCAGATGCTACAGCTCCGCATTCCCAAGCTGCAAGGCATTTGCCGTGAGAAAGTCATCCGGAAGCAACGGTGCTTGCTCTCTCTGGGATTACGCGGTGCCTTTCCGCGCCCCCGAGGGCAGCGAGACATCCAACACCTACTATTATAACCTCCCCGAAGGCATCGTCGGCTGGGTTCCCGAGAACGTAGCCCAACACTACAAGGCTGATACCAGCAAGACCAAGGGGAACTACAAGGATTGTCGGGCTCTGTGTATCTCCGAGCCTACCTGCAAGGGCTTCGGCTTCAAGAACGGTGGCAACTGCCAGCTGTACGATGTCTCGCTGGCTGGCAAGGTCAAGGCCAAGGCAGACAGCCCGTATATTCACTACCAGCTGGACTGCACTGCTGCTCCTATCGCTTCCGTCCCCTATTAAGTGGTGGTTAATCGAAGGGTTGGGTGTGTACTCGGCGGCTTTGAAACTAGGAATGAGACAATGATAATGGATATTTAATGTCTTTGTTAATTTGTTGAATAACTGAATCCGTCAAGGGACTCCTTGAGTTATTTCTTAATACTCACCTCAGCTCGTCCTGGCGACCGATCTCGGCTGATGTTACCCTCGATGTGTTGGCTCTTGATGCTAATAATCAGGGCAGGGCTACAAGTAGGGCATACAGTGCAATTACTATGCATAAACAGTGCAGCTGAGACACTTGTTCTTTGCCACCTGCAGGGGGAAGCCACAGGAACAAGCCAGCACGTGGTGCGGAGCTGGCGAAGGGCTTCCAAGTCAGCAGAAATGCCACATTCCTTGCACCCGGAATATTTCAAGGGTACAAAGATGGAAACCAGACATGTTTATCAGACACATGTCCAAGCTAGTCCTTAATGTACTTTCAAAACCAACACATCTTCATTGACTAACACCACCCTTGATAGATTATGTCCCCACTCATCGATGCTCCTGACAAGAACGGCAGCTTGCGTCGCCTTGAGGACCAAACACCTCAGTGCAGGCAGGCATGTCCAGGTCCTCGGCCTTTAGCCGGCAATAAAGTCTAATTCCTAGGAATATTACCACACTTTTATTTCAAACTCGGTGATCGATTGTCAATTTTTGAAGTTCTACATCTGCGTTTGCCGTTCCCCTTTTTTTGACGATCCATCCACTTCTAAATAGGCCGTGGGTGTTTGGCAGGCTGCGAGAGTCGAGCGCGCAAAGTCCAACAGGACCTCTGTTTGTTAAAGGCATAAATCGAACTATGGAGCGCTGCTAGCTTAATATTTAGCTACAGGCTGAAAGTGTCGATGCTGAAGCTGAACTCAGTGGAGCTGGGGCACAAGAAAACAGTGGCGGCCAGCGCTGAGCGATTGGAGCTCTTCGCTTCCCTTCAACACCAAGTTCTAACCCCCATTCATGGTCCCGCGCTAACTATGATAGTGGCACAGCAAGAAGACCAAACCGGCGCATTTGTTTGGCTCTCGTCGGTGGTATCTGATGCTCGGTCCGGTCACAAAGAGAGAGCAGTCCTTGGAAAAATAAAACTCGCGACAAATGCGAAACACCCAGTGAAACTATTTACGATTCCGGCCAGAATCTTTTCCATCATTCCAAAGACAACAAAAGATAAGAAATAGAGTTCTTACGTAATCCTTCACATGTTCCCTTTCCCCGCAGACTAACTAGGAACGTAGGACTGTTGGGAGCAACCAAACTTCACGTCAGCAACCTCTTTCAATGCGTTGACACAATCACTACCGCAATCCTTCGGCTTCCATTATATATCATGGCGAGCACGGTTGCACTTGTTGATGAAAAAGGTCTCGATCGGATGCCTAGGGATGAGACCGCCGGGAGCAGCGACAAGGGACCGTCAGACACTTTGCCCAACAATGACTCAGGCAACAACAGGGGTTGGCTCTTCCCGGCTCTCGAGACTGTCTCATCATACATTCCCATTCCAAAGGCGTCAAGTTTGACCTCTTGGTATTCTACCGAAGGAAAGCAGCGATCCGATGATATCGACAGGTGGCTCGAGGCAGAAGGTATCCGGTCGCAACGATGCTTCAGGGCTATCTTGCTAGGTGACAGGGATCAGACGCAAATCTTTTGGAAACAATCACGCCTTTTGTCTGAACCGCTATCGGAGGAGGAGCAACAATCACTTCGGAGTGAGGTTAGACGAGTCTTTCTGGAAGAGTTCTGGGACCATCTCACTGAGCGAATCGACCGGCTTGAGAAGACGCGGCAAAATGCAGAATCTAATGAGTTGACGAGCAATTTGCTGGGGATGCTGCAACAAACTTTAGAGACTCAAGATGGGGAAAGCGACGGAGTCCAAGCAGAGAGATTGATATCCATGTGCCAGGATCCAAGCTTCCAAGAGGCCTTTGAACAAGAAAGAAGCATTCTGGAAGAGAAAGACGCAGAGTTACTCGGCATCGAACAACCCAAGATTTCGACTTGCATCTGCGATGCAGACACGTTCACTCTCAGCCAATTGCAAAGGGTCTTTTCTCCTAGTTACCAAGCCACCGAGCACGACTGGTTTCACTTTGACCATCGATTCCCATCCATGGTCCGCGAGACTCAAGTAAACATGACCGACTACTCACTGGCAATCACCGACGTCTTGATGAATTCCTGTCGAAGAAGCAGATGGCTGCATCTCTACGATGACTGCGCCTGCATGCTCTTTGTCGCCGACATTTCTCGCTATTGGATACGCATCGAGGATGTTTCGGACTATGAGAACTACGATCTTTTAAAGGGTACTATTATTACTTTTGAAAGCATTGCAAACTCGGAACGATTGTCAAAAAAGCCTTTGCATCTGGTTCTGTCTAATATCACGGCTTTCAAGGCACAGTTGACGATTCACCCATTAGTTGAGTCTTTTCCGGAATATAACGGGACAAGCGACGAGGAGGCGATTCAGTTTGTGGTCAAGGAGTTTTTGGCTGTCGTTAAGAAGCGGGAAGTTGTCAATGTCTCTACTTCGGACATTACAGCTCTTACGGGTATTGGAAAGGTTCTTGATGACTTGGAAAAGACGGTTCTGAAGCCTTTGGTGGAGGAGCTGGCGGACCATGGTGTTTCATACTAGCTAGGTGAAAGTGATTTCTTGATTTCTCCTCTTATTCTCATTTCCTCTTTTTGTCGAAAGAAAGGGTTCATGTGCCCGGTGCCGAAGCACGGTCCATGGAGAAGAAAATGGTGGTGAGATTCATCAGAACACTGTTTTTCTGTTGGACACGGGAGCTAGGATGGAACTTAGTCTAGGTGACGAAAAGATTGTTGCTGTTTTTTCTCTCATAACGTGTCCATTGACCACAAGATGAAAGAAGACGATAATAAATAGGGCAGCATCGAAACGTAGTTCTGTATCACGAACTTCCATGTGGTATAAAACAAAACTTTAGAATTCTCACGCACTACAAAGATTACATAACAGACAGAGCATATCCTCCTCCAACTAGAAATCCGATCCGACCCAGCCTTATCTTACCCACCAAGGTGTACAGAAGTGGCTTTGCTTCCTAATCGAGCGATCGAGGGTTTGAGCCAATGGTGTACATGAAATCAAAGTCGTCCTCACCGCGAGTGATGGACACGGTCTCTCCAACGTTGAGGTTCCTGAGCAGCTCCTGAAGGGCGTTGATGTTGCGCTCAGTACGCAGTCTGTCATCGAGGATTCTTCGATCGGGTGAGGTGGCGCGGATTGAAAGCGAGCCGCCCCAGCCTGAAGACGAGCCGGCCGATGGCGAAAATGAGTTGGCTTCGTTTGAAAACAGTTCACCCGAACCGGAGACAGAGCCAGTTGGGGTGGGAATTGAGCCAACCGATCCTGAAGACGAGCCAGAGGAGACGGAAAACGAGTTGGCTTCATTTGAAGAAAGAGCCGGTTGGGCTTGAAAACCGGCTGGTCTGGCTCAAGGGCGTGGTAGGACGCGGCTGCGGGTTGCTGTCACACCAATCCTGTGCGTCCTGCCTGTTAAGACAGCGTTAGTCTGTCAAAGGTAAATCTGGTTAATATTTTTGCTCTCTCATAGGCAGGGATCACTCGTCAATTAAATAACTTACATTCCGCTTGTTCGTAGCCCCTAACGCTACGCAAACAATTCTGCCAACCCTGGATAGGGCCCGTATGGAACCCGGCTCGGACGCCGTACCAGCGTCTGTCTGCAGGCTCGTGTGGGAACCTGCGCCGTCTGTGGCTCATGGCTCTCGGAGCTGAGGACCTGCGCTCGGGGATCATGGTTGTTCTTCGCCTAGGCTGGTGTGATGACGGTGTTCTGTGGCGACGACCAGTTACGTACGAGACGAGGCAAGAAGAAGGAAAGACAAAGAAAGATAAGGGAGTTTTGATGGCACTGGTGAAAGGGCGGCTTGGCTCAGGAAGAGATAGAGAGGAGAAGGGAGCTGAGAGGATGATGGTTCAGTCACTGAAAGACAGGCGGCGTGGCCGGTTTATATAGACGAATCTGGCGGACGAAATCAGCCACCAGTCTCTCATGCAATCTTGCCGCAAGTGCCGACTCTTTTCGCGGCCCATCTTCCCAGTCCTAAAATGGGAAGATCTGCGTTTCAGGCGTCGCAGGAACGGAACTATTGATCAGCAATCAATTGTTGACAGACCAATGACACATCTTGAAATTCTCGACAACTGTCCGAAACAGTGCGACAAGTGTGGCAAGAGATTCAAGGCCTTGAAAAGCTACCTCACCAGACTTCGCAACGAACCGGACGAGAAACACGATTTGCCCGATGTGATTGCAGTCCAGGATCCCGACAAGTCACAAGTGTTCAGACGCCTGCATGGCTACAACTTTTGGTATAAATCGAAGGAGACTTTCACCGAGGAAGACAAACCCTCCAGGCGGCCCCGAAGAGCACCTGCACGGCGTGGTGCTCCATCGGCCCCAGAGACCAACTCAATCCCGGACCAACATGTTCCACCCGAGCGAGAGAAGCCGGAACTGAACAAGGTGGTTTTCTATGTTCACGATTCAATCCCAACGACCGCCTGGCACGTGGTGGCGCCCGAAGACGGACACAACAAGGACTTGGTTGCAACCCTCGAGCTGACAACCGTTGACAATATATTCCGGCTTTTTAACGTTTACAACCATGAGCTGCGGTTGAACGTCAATGAACTATCAGCCACCATTGGGGGAGATGGCGACCGTATGTTGGTCGGAGATTTCAATTACCACAATCCCGACTGGAGCGGCCACGACAAAGGACGAACAAAGGCTGCCGATGAGTTTAACACCGCTGCCAAGGCGGCGGGACTGGAACTCATCACCAAAAAAGGCCTCTGCACCTGGTCCAACTCGCGAGATACGTCCAAGAGGAGTTCGACACTGGATCTCACGTTTGTGAGTGGAAGAATCAGATCTACCGTGAAACACTGCTATCCGTTTGAACCTCCTGGTTTCGAGAGCGACCATCGAATCATCGAGACCAAAATAGGACTGCGTATAAATCGACAGCGCAAAATCCGATACCGTTGGGACAAGATCACCCCAGAGCGCTTCCAGCAACATCTTGCCCCTCTCCTTCCACCAAAAGACCACCCTCTCGAAACTGAAGCCGATATCGACGACTACTTCACACGACTCAGCGAAGCCCTGAATACTACGATAAGATCGAGTGTCCCAATGGAACCCGTTGGCCATCAATGACGACCAAGGGTCTTGGACCAGATTCATGCCACGATATCCCTGCTAGAGGGCCTAAAGAGAAAAAAGCGTACAACCTGGCCAAGTTTTCGCGCCGGTTGAATCAACCACAAGAGGCATGCCATGTGCCACCGTTACGTTACGGTGGCAAATGGGTCCACGATGACAAGGAAAAGACGGATACCTTTGTCAAGGTCATCTACCGAGACAACAACGACACCAGGTCCAAGGTCGTTCCGGACTATCCCAGGCCTAGGCCAAATGATGGAAGACCCAAACTCCTCATCTCCCAGGACTTGGATGATGTCGAGTTGCTACAGATCATCAAAGGTCTGCCCCGAAGAAAGGCCTGTGGGCCCGACGACATCCCCAACGAAGCCATACAATTAGGCGGCGATCTCCTTCGATATCACCTGCTCCGAGGCTTCCAGGTCTGCCTCCTGCTGGGCTGCCATCCGTCCATCTTCAAAGACTCGATCCTAATCATGTCGCGGAAATCTGGTAGAGATCCTAAATTCCCCAAAGAGCTGGCGCCCGATTGCACTGCTGTCATGCATTGGCAAGCTACTGGAGAAGATAGTGGCGCTGAAGATGGTTGCGGCTATCAAGGATCGCCTCGTGTCAAACCAGTTTGGTGGTAGATCTACCACAGAAGCGCTACAGTTCATGCTGTACATCGTCTATGGTGCTTGGTCCAGCTCTCCCTCCAAAGTTGTCACCTTGCTCGCTCTTGACATCAGTGGCGCCTACGACAACATAGACAGAGCAAAACTCCTCGAGAGGCTGGTGGACGAAAGCATGCCGGACTGGATCATCAGCTTCAACCGATCCTTTCTCTCCCACCGCCGCGCCCGCTTTCACATGCCTGGCTACAAGTCTGATAGCATCGGCCTTCAGACGGGTATTCCCCAGGGATCACCGCTTTCGCCCATTCTGTTCTTCATCTACGCATCCCCTCTTTTGCAGGTGAGCTTGACTGGTCTGGAAGATTCAGAGGGTAAATTTGCCGCGGTCACAGTCTACATCTTTTCTTTCGTCGACGATACCTACCTCATCGCTGTGTCCGAAAGCTACGAGCGCAACTGCAGGGCTCTGGCAGTCATTCACAGCAGACTCTTGGACATCGCGAGGCCTCTCAGTATTACGTTTGGGCCTGAAAAGTACGACCTGATGCACTTCCAACGACCGGGCAGAGCATATGGCGGCGATAGAACCGTTGTCCCTGACATTGACGGATTTGAAAAGACACCCCAGGACACACTGGAAGTCCTCGGCGTTGAAGTTGATTGCCGGTTGCTGTGGGAGGCGCACATCCGCAAGATCACCAACAACGTCAATCGAAATTTGGGATACCTGACTCAGATTTCTGGACCCACTTGGGGCCCCAGCCTGCAAAGAATGCGCCAGTTTTATCTGACCAAGATCCGGCCCATCATCACCTACGCCTGCGGGGCGTGGTTCGTCAGGAATCATCGACACGGGGGACATCTTTCCTGGCGCCTGAAGCAGAATCAGATCGAATTGCTCCAGTCTTTGCAGCACAAGTGCCTTCGAATACTCTCGGGCTCTTTCTTCCAGACCAAAGGCCTAGTACTTGAAAAGGAACTGCACATCGAGGACATTTGCAGCGTGTTGCATATACAGACGATTATGCAGCAAGCAAAGATTCTCTCCAGAGACTTGGCAAGGGGACGGCGCAGTCTCATGAATAAGCCGTTAAAAGGGGACGAGAAGAAACCATACGTGATGCCGAGGTGGTATGCTCAGAAGTTGTTCCTGGAGGCCAAGAACGCAGTTCAGAATGGCAATGATGCAGAGGCTGTCAGACGTTGGAACAACGAAAAGACGCGCAACAAAATCCTCAGCAGCTGGATCAAGAAGAAGGTGACGATCCCGGCCTGCAAGCAACGGTGGGATACGTACGTTGATGAGAGGAAGAGGAAAAAGAAGAAGCAGTGGGAGACGGCACCGACAAACCAGGTGTCGAAGCTGCCAGCCGCTCTGAGAGAACCATGGGGCAAGGAGAGCTTCAACTACTACCGTGGCCTATCCAGGCCGCAAAGTACCATGCTGCTCCATTGCCGAACCGGCATCATCGGCCTCAACTCGCACCTCAGCAAGATCAAAGTAAGTCTTGTCGCTCCTCACTCTGCATGACTGGATGCTGACCTGGCTTTGCAGCCCAAAGAATACCAGTCCCCGCTTTGTCCCTGCCGGCAGGGTTCGCAAACGCCATTTCATCTGTTCATCCAATGCAGTCGACTCCGAGAGAAAAGGCAACTGTTGCAGAGCGTCATCAATCACACAAACTACGAGATACTACTCACCAAGGATGCAAACATCGCTGCCGAATGGGCCATCAGTTACTTCGGTATCGACCAGTTCAAATATGCCCAGGAGCATTCTCGATTCCCCCCTATCCAGGACACTCCTTCACAGCCCCACGACCCCCGCCTGGCTCCGATGGCCACCCCATTCTCCCCTGGAGGGAGAGTTGCACAGGCCCCTTCTCATCAAGGGCCAGCCGGGGCTGGGGCTGTTCCTGGTGGGACAGCTACCCGGATCTCTCATGGAACATCGGCATTGCCCCCTGGACAAGCCCCTCGATGTCGAGGGCTAGCCAGGGCTACGTCCCAGACCTCTCAAGGAACAGCCGCATTCTCCCCCGGAGGAAGATTTGCACAGGCTCCTTCTCATCAAGGGCCACTCAGGACTGTTCTTAGAGGGACAACGACCCCGACCTTGCATGGAGCATTTACATTCCCCCCCACACAAGCCCCTCCGTATCAAGGCCTAGCCAGAGCTCCTCCTCAGGGGGTATCGAACCCGACTCTGACCTCGCATGGACCGTTTGTATTCTCCTCTGGAGGGAGTACTTCCCAATACCCTTATCGAGGGCCAACCAGACCTACTCCTAGAGAGACAGCGACACCTGCCTCGCGTGACGAATTCGTGTTCTCCCCCGGAGAGAGAACTGCGCAGCCCCCCCCTGCTACGACTATTCCCAGAGTGACAGGGACCCGGATCTCTCATGGAACATCAACATTCTCCCCTGGAGGGAGAATTGCTCAAAACCCTCATCGAGGTCCAATTACGACTACTCTTGCAGAGATATCGACCCCGACCCCGACCCCGAACTCTCATGGAGTCTTCGTATTCTCCGGAGGGAGAACTACGTAACCCTCCCAGAGAACGGCTGGACCCTCCGCTACTATGCCACCGCCTTATTGGGGGACCCAGACTTCTCCTGGAGAGAGTATGACCCAACCCTCTCATGGAGTAACCTCATTCTTCCCTTGAGGGAGAATGTCCTCTCCGTGAGGGAATATTCCCGGCCCCCCTTGAAGGGAGAGATACCGGATTTGCTTTCTGGGTTAATTCCCAGCTTTCCCCCGGAGGGATAGCTATTCGATTGCCCGCTCCCAGCGGGAGTGGGCATTATTCATTGTGTTCAAAGATGATGTGTGCGCCAACCAGTGAGTTTCTTTTCTCTCTTCTTTCTTTCTCACCTCTCCCTCACCTCTCTCTTACATTTCTCTCATGTCTTCGCAACCTGCAGTAATTGTGCTAACTTACTATCTGGACAGGTTTGGCAATTCGCCGAGCTGTTGCATTCAAGCTCTAACTAACATTTTCCTTCCCGTACTCCTGTAAGTCCCAACCCTTCGATACCCACAAAACAAGCCGCTCAGTGCGCAGCACAGGTTGACTCATCCCAGCAGCCACCACCCAAACCTTTCCATCTGTAAGCCCAATCCCTTCGATATCCTCTCGGTGCAGAACATGTTGACTGACCCCAGCAGTCACGACCGAAACCTTCTTCCTTCCCGTAAGCCTCATTCCTTCGATATCCACAACACAAGTCGCTCACTGTGCAGGACAGCTGAGTCACTCGTGTGACTCAACGACTTGAAAACCTTGATTCCCTCCCCGTAAGTTCCACCTCTTCGCTCCACGCAACAGTCATCCAGGGTGTGGTCAGGTTGACTCATGCCAGAAAGAAGCCCCGGCAATGTGTCCTCCACAACCCATCCTGTATGAAACCCAATCATTCTTGCAGCCAGTACTCTTGAATCATTTTACTAAAGATTTAGCCACAGCCGACTTCCCCGCTTCATTGTCGGTCAGTAATTTATCTCATGGATTACTCCTAAGCCGCATCTGATCGATTTTCGCAGTCCTTGCACCGGCTTCAGCGTTGCAACCAGCTCCAGCAGGCTATCGACCCAGCCTGTGTTGTAAGTAACCCTTACTGATCGAAGTCATCTTGCTTATCGGTCGACTTAGACTCCTCATGGCCGCGATGAAGGAGTGCTTCTTGAGCTTCGGACCCGTGAGGGTTTGGAGCTTGCGTAGTTGTGGTAGTTGCTGGCGCCGTACGAAGCGCCTGAGCGCCCTGGGTACTCCTAAGCGCTCTGATACTGCGAGGAATGCCTCGGCGCCCAAGATGGCCAACTGTATGTTCCAAGTATTATTTTGTTTATATTATTACTAATTCTTTTTTTTTTCTTTTAGCGACATAGTCGTTATCATCAAGAAGGATCCGCTGGTCGCTAAGCCCAATTGTCGTATCGATGCCATAGATTGACAATAGCCTCGTGTTCTCTTTGATGTTGCTTGATTCGAAGATCCGGAGGAGATGAGGGAGAGGGTGCCGGGTGAGTTATCTCTGATTTGGAAGTACTAGTATTTTCTAACACGCACCTAGTTGATATAGTCGGCAGCGATGCCGTCTGACTGATTGATAGTTGTTCTTGGTAAGCAGCTACTGTTCGTGATATGATGCTCAAAAGCGCTAATGAGATTTAAGTAGGCATCGGGTTCAAAGCCATAGTGTTGAGAGATTGCAGCTTAAGATGAAGAGGTGGACAATTCTCTTGTTTCTCGTACGGAGGTTAGAGCAGGCAAGTAATCACTTTCTATCTATGATGGGAATTCCCAAAGCTAACTTGCCATCTATAGTTAAAATACCCATGAGAGGCCAGACCTTTCATGATGATGTGGCTAGGTGTGACTCTTCTGCTTGTAAAATAGGCCACTGTGTTAACATCGGGTTATGATGTTATGATGTGTTCAAGATCTGTTCTTTATTATAGTTGCGGCCCGGCCCTACCTTGATGGATTGACTGAGCCTGAAGATCGTAAAAATTGATACCCCATAGATTAGTAATTCGCGGCCACATTCTCCTGTGACATGATGTTCTTGTATGACGTTGTTGTTTTTGGTGGACGAAGCCTGCGGGGATGGTTTGAGTCATACCTACAGAGCACAGAGTTTGAGGCCAGCGGGGCTGCTGCCTGGCTCTTGTCACCATTACCCCGCAGTGAGGCCTACAAAAGGCCACACCACAGACAGCTCACTTGTAGCATCCATGACCGGTCTTTTCTTGGATCAATGTCCTGTCGCCACCATGTCTTCCGAAGCCAACCTCCTCGCCCTACCTTACGAGATTCGTGAGCAGATCTTCCAGCACTACTTCAAGCTCGACCACGGCTACTTCTACGATGGAGAGTCTGAGAAGCTTGTCACTGCTGATGGCCAACCCATCGACCTCTCGTTGATGTATACCTGCCGCTCGATCGCAGACGATACAAAGCATATCCCCCTGAGCGTGAATGCCATCACCTTTTCGACGGTATACAGGGAGGACTGGGGCTTGGGTATATCCTGGAGTTTCATCGCCGACTCCAGGTAGATATGATATGCCAATTGGTTGGGTTCATGACTCCTGATATGTATTCTCAAATTGGTCTCAAGTTCCCACAGAGCATGCCAAACATCAGGAAGTACTTAGCGACCCATCTACGGTTCCTCGAGTTGAACAACTGGCAGCTTCCGAGACCGTTCAAGAACTCCGATGCAATCAGAGGCTATAATATTGGCTGGTATGGGGGCATCCTCGGCTACACCCGCATTGAGAAATAACTGTGGAAATGGGGGGCAACGAGGTCTTCAATCTCGAGCGCAATTGCCTACACTTTACGCCTCCTAGCGGAAAAGCACCCTGCCGAGTTTACCGAATTAATCGATAAAGCCCTTCCAGGCTGGACCGACTCGCATTCGCCTGATGAGTTCTTCGATCTTACTTTTGACCCATGGGCAATTCCCTCTCTATCCGAGGTCGTCACAACAGCGGACCAGTTACAGGCCCACCGGCTTTGGGAGAATTTGGAAAAGTGGCACCATGTTGAAAAGGATGACACTGCCGGAAACCGCTATCGGGAAAAACTCTACTTTTCGGCTGCTGCTGTCGCTATACGGTTCCTTGACTGGATGCCTAAGCACCAACGTCTCCAAATGCGGAACATCATAATCAACGAGGATCGACTTGCCGTTGGATGCCCCGAGGGTCACGTCCTTGGCTTGATACCATTTTGCCGAGAAAACCCCAGACTTCGAGTTGAGCAGCGCGTCAATCTCTGGCGCAATCTCCTATTAAGGATGGGAGTACCTCAGATGTGGGGAGCTATTAAGCTAGCTGAACTCGGGCATAATGACGAGTGGGACCATAAACTCGACCTCTACCCGGTTAGTTCCGCTTTGGCGTCCTGGGGATTTCATGTCATGGAGGTTATGGGCGAGAGCATGCCTGCTGGGACCTTTTCCTTCGTTTTAGACGGAGATCCTGACCTGAACCTCTCGTCCGACCTGTTCGACACACTGGTTCATCCAACCGTTGCCTGGCTGAAGGCATACACTGAATGCTCCTCCAGAGGCCTTTTCCCTGAGGCATCTCAGGATATCTTTTATTTCCCAACAGCGGCCTATCTGGAAGGCATAGAACCCTTGCTTGGTGGATCCTCCTTTCTCAAGACCAACTTCAATGTTGGTCAACCCTGGGATTATAAGAAACTGGCTGAGACGCAGCAAGACCTGCCATTCTCTGCATGGAAAGCAAAATACTACCAAACAGGCCCCACGCTCGACGTTTCCAGTCCTTCCATAAATTGGATTAATGTCAGGCTCGAGCTCTACGAGCAGCAGAGGGAATCCGACTATCTCGACTCATCACTCAACCTTTGCAAGCGTGAGAAGAAGCGCTTGAGAAGGGTGCGACGCAGATGGGGGTGCATCGAGACCGAGGCCGAGGACGACACTGAGGCGGGACAGAGGATGCGGACCCTCTTTGGGGATATACACAAGGCACCACCCTGTATGACCAGGTCCGAGAAAAGGATGCATCGGAAGGAGAGGCGTGCGCAAAAGGCGGCTGCAAGCCCATCAGATCAGACACAGGAGGACCTGACGGACATTGACAACATTGAAACGACGATTTCTGGGGACTTCTTTGAGCCACAGACGGGCCTGTGGTGGTGGTAGTGAGATTGGATATGTGAGAGTCTGGAGGTGATGAGAAAGATTTTTTGAAACTTGGTGGGTGGGTTGACTTCCAGGAAAAGTTGCATTGTTACAAACTGATCATTGTTTTCGCTACTTTCTCAGTCCAACCGGCCTAGGTATTCTCCAACACTCATGTCTCATTTTGCCCATGCATCGGGCAATTTGTTTCGCTTCGTTGTCGTAGGACCTGGCCCCCTCGACTCTCAGTCCCTGCTGGCCTCTTTGCTCCACCGGTGTTTGACGTGCTCGTCGGAGTGCTTACAAGAGCTTGTTCGCTTGAGGTCCTTGTTCTAAGACACTCGGACTGTGCAAACAGCGTCTCCAAGCAGGCCGCACCAGTTGGTCGCGGTCTTCTCTGCCCACCGACCTTTGAACCCGAGAAGCGAAAAGCGTAGGTCAAGAAATCACAAACAGGGTCTAGTCTAGATTCAGTTTGTGTACTATAAATGTTGAACTTCTTACCTCTATGGACCCCGGCATGCTCTGATATCTGATATAGCGCAGACCTGTATTTAGGGTGAAAGTGGGCTCGCGATTGTTCTTGATCAGGGGCATCATTTCTCCATGGGTTCCCTTGCTTCCCGTACGACCACGGTAGCCTGCCGAAAAGGACCCTGAAGAAACTGACGCCCAACGCCCAAATGTCGGTCCTGCCGTCATACTCTGAGCTTTCATGCTCTGGTGAGTGAAACCCCACTGTGCCGTTCG
Source organism: Fusarium sp. LHS14.1 (assembly GCA_025433615.1). NCBI lineage: Eukaryota > Fungi > Ascomycota > Sordariomycetes > Hypocreales > Nectriaceae > Fusarium > Fusarium sp. LHS14.1. The sequence continues at coordinate 3,351,111 of CM046483.1, read as the reverse complement.
TTCCCGGGCAGGAAACGATCGTGGTTCTGCCTTGCGGAATACTCTCTATCGAGTCGATATCGAGGATGACGGCGTGGAGACGACGGGGAGAGAACGGTGGAGAAGACGGAGCCTCCTTGTGGCATTGGTTCAGTTGAAGGTTCCGTAGGCCAATATTGGTGGGCTTGATATCCGTGTGTACGAAGCGGTGTTCGTGGAGAAACGCAAGGCCCTGAAGACAGTCACGTAGAATTATTTCAATTTTTGTACGATTAGTAAATACACGTCAACGCTAGGCAGAGGCACTGTAAAGGGTCTTCTTACTGAGTTCCCTGCGGCATCTTGTCAAAGGTAATTTCGACAAATGGCTCTAGTATCACGTGGAACTCATCGATTCGAGCCCCTGGCACATGAATGGTTTCGATAACCTTCAGCATGTTTGTCTGCTTTTCCGCATTGGCGAGCGTCGAGAGATTGTCCATCAGGTCAAGTTTACGACGAATAGCCTGGGCACTGTTGGCCCTGACCTCAATCGTCTTGATAGCCACCAATTGGTCACGTTGTGGGTCGGTTGCAGGGCGGACACGGCCAAACGAACCCATGCCAATCAAGCCTGTGACAGAATACTTTCCTATCGTCTGAGAGTTAAGCGTCGGTGTAGGAGTTGCAAGGAGAGCTTCCTTAGTGGGCTGGTCATCGCCGTGAAGAGCATTGACATATTCTCCAAGACCAGCTTGGCCTTCTGGTCGATGGCAATGCGGCGTGTACTCGAGAGTGTACCGGAGATCCTCAAAGGACACCGAGTTCTGTGCGTTGACGCAGCTTACATTGCTGCCACGGGACGTCAAAGAATGGTTATTTACCGTGACCGAACTCCCAGACTCTAGAGAAACTCGGGCTAGACGGGTTTCAGCAGAAAAAGAGATAAAAGCGTGTCTACGAGCAACTTGGCTGCTCCGGCTTGTGGTGAGCAGCAAGTCAACATTTGCTCTTCCCAAGGCCACATTCTTCTGGCTAAGGCGTCCCACAGACCATCCCAAGCGCTGAATAAGTGGTGGAATGTTTGAATCGAGGAAGAAGAAGCCGGTGCAGATCCTGACGTCCTGCGAGAAGTGGTCGCTTGAGGTGCCAGATGACGGCGATGATGAGCCATCAAGCGACAGTTTGAGCTGATGGTTCACGAGCCGGCTAACTGCGGGGTCATAGACTTGTTCGTCAGAAAACCATATGTATCGAGAGAAGCGAGACCGAAGACCGTGTCCGTCATCGTTGTCTTGCTCCTTGATAAAGTCAACAACGTCGGAAAAGGCGAGTTTTGCAGCTGCATTTTTGGGGCGTAACACGACAAGGGCGTTTCCTGCAGGGGCATTAGGGCCAAGGGGATCCCACTCTGTCGAGTCGCTAGCCGGAGTGGCCATGGAAGTAGATTTATAAGGCCTGAAGGGCCCTTTAAGTGAAGGATGATGAGATGTTTTCACTGTTGGTGCTGAGAGGTGGTGGGGCTTGCAGCCTAAACTCACCTAACGAATTCTTTACCAATACAAAGATTAGAATAAGAGTTGACGAGGATAATTGGGCTTGATAAAATTTAGAAGAAAACTCATGAGAGCATAGCATTTAGGTAAGGTCCTTTTCTTCTAATTTTATACCATCTTGAGCTGTTCATATGATATGATATTCAGCATGCGCTCAGTTAGGGTAGCCCAGGTGATTACCGGAACGGAACAAGCTAAGTGCCGACTCACTCACGTGACTTCGTGATCATCTTCCCCATTCCCGTGGCACTTGGGGAGATGCTCACAATCAAATGATTCACCAGTCGCTCACATAACTCTGCTCATAGCCTCTAGCAGCAACCATCCTCCATGTTTCAAAGTATAGCATCATATTCCGATATTCCAGCCATCTTGCTGCCAGGGACTTGATCGTCGCCATCGCGACGGGCGTCGCCGACAATGGCGACACCGCCAACGTTATCGACACCCCGTCTTAGCTACCCATGGACATTCTCATTAGCCAAGGCTCTTGAGAATAGCGTCGGCGTATGTCATCTCCATCATCTCCCCTTCGCACTCTGCTGACAGCGTCAACAGCCGCTCCCGTGCCCTGTAGCGACCCGAGGGGCTGAGCTTGTTCCGCCACCCGAAACTCCGGCCCTGCGATACCCTCCCCCGGATCCCGCCTTCGTCGAAACCCTCACCGAGCGACTCGAAAAACTCGCCTGGCGACAAAGAATACGCATCAATGTGTATGGTGTAGACTTTGCAGAGGAATGGCCCATCTCAAGGACACCCCGGCTCCTAGCAGAGGAGGCCGCGGCTCGACGGATTGCATTCTTGGAAAAGGATCTGCATCTCGATTCAAACTCCACTTCCGAGTCTGAGGGTGAGAATGAGAGGAGGATACTGCGATTGAAGAAGATGCTGCGGCGATCCCGGAAACAACCCCGATCACGTGGTGCTCAACTCCCTTCGCCCCAGTCGACGACGGAAGAAGAGGCAGGAGAGCAAGCTCCCGCGGCGAAGCCGTGTCTGAAGCGCAAACGGTCTGAAGTACTGTTCGAGCCGACGAAGGTCGCAAAGACGTCGAAGGAACTGCCCGTTTGCAAGATCAATCTGCCACCGACAGCGAACGGGGGGGAGGCTCCGATGTCGTAGTACGAGGATGGACGGACTGAACGTCGTGAGAGACGTAATGCCGTTTTGGCAGAATTGTTGCCGATCCTGTGAGCGCATCGGATTTTGCTTGGATGGACTGGAGTTGGACAGACAGGAGGGTCGGGTAGTTCGCTTCACCTGTAATAGACTTGTACATTTCGCCGTCATCCAAACCTCATACCGTTTGCACTGCATGGTTTCCGAATCAGTCATGGGAGTGACGCTCGTGTCGTAAAGTTAGGAGGCCGAGGGTCATGAGTTAGTCCCGTCCAGTGTTTGCAGGACATTGGGAGAATGGATATGGGGATGCACTAGGTGAGTCAAGCAATCGGTCACCAGCATTTCAATCGTACTTGAATACTCTATTGACACATACTATCACTGGCTATCAATTCTGCAGGCTCTGATAAACTCACCCAAGCCTTACTATTTTGCTCCCTCTGAACAGAACTCCTTCGACTCTGCCTCGCACCAAGCCCAGAACTTGGCTGACACGCCATTGTCGCATCCCTTCTCGATGTCATTTCGTAGCTGGCCAAAGCGACCCCATGGAATGACCCACGTTCCTGTTTTCTCCAAGGTGATATCCTTAGACCAGCCCGCGTAGAGCTCGGTGTAGGCTCCATAGACTGCCGGGTGGCTCATGATATGCTACGCAGACTTTATTAGGAGGGCTACAGATGAGTTTGGAGTGTAGGCAGGCTTACCACGAGTACCTTGCGCATTGTACTTCCGTGTCGCTGCATTTCTGATCTGAGATTTCCAGGGTTGAAGGCCTATTCTGTCAGCTCCATTGCCACTGCTGCCTTGAGTCAACTCTGGGGGACAAACCACGCTGATAACGCCGTCATCCTTGAGTCTTTTGGAGAACTCCCGCGCAAGATAGAAGTTTCCAGCCTTGGATTGTCCATAATTTACACCTTGACTAGTGTGGTTCCTCGGTGAGCCATCACCATCAAACTGGATGCCGTCTGGCGGTGACTGCAAGTGAGCTCCAAGGGAGCCAGCCCATGTAACGCGCACCCCCGTAAGCACCGTGGAGGCTGTCTTTCGAAGAATGGGAAGTAACAGTTTTGTAAAGAGGAACGGCCCCAGACAGTTGGTCCCCATCTGCAGTTCGTGGCCCTATGGTATGTGAGAAGAGTGAACTGGTGGCGAGAAAGGTTCAACGCTTGGCTTAGCTTACTTGACATGTTCTGGAACCCACAGGTGGCTCACATACACCGGCATTGTTAGTCAAGACATCGAGACGATCCTCGCGGGACATGAAATCACTGGCAGCCGTGGCGACGCTGGCCAGGTCAGCCAAGTCAAGCTCAAGAAACTCAAGACGGCCCCTAGACGATGGGTTTTCCTTCTCGATTGCAGAAATGGCCGCTTGAGCTTTTTGCTTGCTTCTGCCAGCGATGTACACTGTTCCGCGTCTCTGATAGAGGATACGACTGAGTTGGTAGCCCACGCCAACGTAACCGCCAGTGACTATGAAGACCTGAGATCTAATCAGCGTCGAGTTGTTTGAAAACAGGGACACCTTCTTGCCTTTCCTTGTTGGTCATCGAGGTTCTTCTCGGTCAAGGTGGGAGCTGGGATCCAGAAGGACTGATCAAGAGCGGGAGAAGGCATGGCAGAGAACAGGAATCTAGAGAAGAGACTTGAAGATAACCTAAGTAATGACAACCTTGAAGCAGTATGTTAGAGTCCGGGTTCTCAGTTCCTACTATTTATAGACCTGCGGCAATACGATGATGGGCCGAGTTGGCGGTATTCACAGCGAGCATGCCGAGGCTTGGATCACCTTGACCCTCATAGTCTAACCTCTCCTTTCCAAATTAAGAAGCAAAATTCATCACTTTGCCATCATAGCCTGATCTGCCCGAGACCCAGCGTTATCTTCGATCCAAGATCTCTCTGAAGCTGGTGGTTGTGAGTCTGCGACGCTTATGCAGAGTGGACAAAGCGTCGAGGATTATCTCCGCGATGTCGTCAAACGTGCATTAGTGCGACGCGTGTCATTAAGAGGTCGGCTTCTTGCTAAACAGAGCTGTAAGCACAGATAAAAGGATGAGATCCGGCATACATGCCTTCATCGCTCATTCCATTGAATCCCTTGAGAACCTGGCTCTTGATGACATGTCCCATTGGCACTAGATCACATGGCTTGCAATAACCTGGTTCACTGAGTCAACCTGACCTAGCATTCAAGAAAATGGCTGCCATGACTCGCATTGACTGACTTGATGGATTGGACAAGGTTAGCTGAAATCCTTTTTGCGCCCTACACTTCTTTCTCAGCTCGAACACTAAGTCTACAATGCAAAACTCGATAATAAGTCTGGTCGAGTTGAGGCATTGACAAAGGGTGCCTTGGACTCTCTGCAACTCCACGGACCGTTATCCCATATCAATCATCTATGGTCTTTGTATGTATATCATGCTCATTCCATGAGGAGGTTGCTCATGATAGTTTGTTGTGTCTGAATTGATCATAACGTGAGTTAGTGCTGGGTGCTATGACGGGATTGTGGTGAGAGGTAATTAGATAAATTAGAAGAAACCCGCCAATTGTATCATTTCAGGAGAACATGGCATTTAATGAAAGGAAACCCTGAATTAATTACAAGAATGAGAATGAGTCATTGCCGATTGCCTGTGAGTGCCTGAATTGATAGTGCGTGCTTAGTGCTGACGGCGGACTTTGAATCGGGCTAATCCATCACGGACTTTTGTAAATATGCCGACCAAAGAAGGATTGACGGCTTACCATCGAGTATTTAAACCATGAGTGGTTCTCCCAATATGAGAAGAAATCATCAAGCTCCTCCTTTATATTTAAATCACATCTCAAGAATTCCAAAACTTGTCTCCAAAAACAGTCACTTCCATCCAACACCAAAATGTCTACATCATCCATCCCCCCCTTCTACAACTTCTTCTTCAAATATATCGACCCTCTCATCGCCCTCGGAGGAGCCTACCTCAACTTCTTTGACCCAATAAGCGCTGTAACCGGCATGGCTCCCAACTCAAAATACGACCCAGACCAGGTCTTTCTCTTCCATCAGAGCGGTGGCCTCGCGTTGGCCGTTGCATTTGTCTCAGCCGTCCTCCCTCGACACACGACGAATGTCACAACTTGGAGAATCATTCAATTTGGCTTGTTCCTCTCTGACTTGGCTGGTTTGAGCGGAATTGGATGCGCTCTGTGGCGCCAGGGGAGGTTTGCGCCTGCGAATTGGACATCGGATGATATTGGTTGTGGAGGAAGCTATGTCTTTTTGACTCTGGTGCGGTTGCACTTTCTTTTTTATACGAGCGGAGGTGTCCAAGAAGCTATCAAGCAAAACTGAGCTAGTGAATGGCCTAGGGGAATGTTGACACGGGCAAAGGACGGATGGGCCCTTGTCTCAATTGACAGCATTGCTGTTCCTGGCAGCAAGTGTACCATGTCTCCAGACCAAATTGAAGAATCTCTGAAATAAGTAAATACCGTATATACTAGTACACTTAAGTCGCACAATTTTCACTGATAGGCACAACTATAAAACACTAGGATATACTTCGACTCAGCGTGAAAGACAGCCCCTAAACACGAAACCTAATCCATAAAGTAACCTTGCCCATAAACAAGAAAGGAAAAAAAGAAATTGAGAATTGTGTGATATGTAAACGCAAAATCGTCAAGTCAATGATAAAGTTAATTACCGCTTACCCGATCTCAACCTCCTTACTCTTTGCCCGCTCTTGCTTGACCACGTGAGCAACCTCCCCTTTCATCAATCCCTAGACTAGGCCGTTGGGTTAGAAAGCCTTGATTATGCATAACTGTTAGATGGGAGAATGACCTCTCCCTTCATATTCGCCAAGGCTAAAACTTGGCATCTCATCACCGCCCTTGTTTCCCTACCTCACAGCTTATCACGGTAATCTCACGTGGGACTAACTTGCAAAAGAGGTCACGCTCTACTCTGCCTTTTAGGATTAGCTTCGGGAACGTGATGTTGCTTTTTGGCTGGTAAACCTCGTCGCGGTGCAACGACATTGACCAATGGCCACCGAGGCAGTGCTACGTTGCAAATTGAGTGTCTCTGTTTCATTTAGATGGTGGGGTTACACCCAGGGCTGACGGTGACTGGGGAATTGATCCTGTCTGACAGTAAGTCGGGTGCCCTACGTCAACTAAATGAGATCAGCGCTGCGTTAACCCACTCTTGATTGACTTATTAGACCTGTGCAGAGCCGAGCAAAACGTTTCCCCAGATTGTCAACTCAAAGCTATCATGATGCATTCTCTGGCTATTGTTGCACTCACCACCATCGCCAGTCTGGCCAACGCCGTCAGGGTTCCCACTGTCAACGTTCCAGCATGCCCCAGGGTCGGCACCATCAGCTACTCCAAATCTGTCCCTGACCAGACCGACTTCCCCCCCACCAAGGTCGACCTCTGCTACACGCGAACCTCGCTCTCGTTGACCTTTACCGCCCACAACGAGACCAACTTTTACTTCGACCCCGAGCAGGGCACCAACGATGACATCTGGGAGTACGAGGTCATGGAGGCCTTTATCTACAAGGGCACCGATGATCCCAAGACCTACCTAGAGTTTGAAGTCAACCCCAACAATGTGACGTATCAAGCGTTCGTTTACAACCCGTCCAAGGATAGGACCGAGGGCGCGCCGTTCGATCACTTCTTCGTCTCCAACCCGGCAGCTGATGGCTTCTCTGCCACGACAAAGCTTGACAAGGCTGCCGAGTGCTGGGTTAGCAAGGTCAAGATCCCCTTGGGTCTGTTCAATGTCGACGATGGTGCTGCCAAGGGTACCAGGTGGAGGATGAACTTTTTCCGAACAGTCACCAGTCCATCCACATTCCCTAATCAGGAGCTTGGTGCTTGGAGCTCACCAAATAAGGCCAGCTTTCACATCACCAAGTACTTTGGAAATGTCAAGTTTGTCTGAGCCAAGGTTGGAGCAAGAGTGTGTGTGGGATGGTTGTGAATGTAAGGCAACTTTCGCTACGCTCGTCTACCTCCTTGAAGCGCTGAAGAGTACACAACTCCCGAGACAAACCTGAAACGAGTTCTCATAGTCAATCCAATAAACTCAATTTATCACCGAAACATACTTATCCCGTCATCTCCCCGCTCAATAGCAACAAACCCATCATCACATGACGCCTCGCCACGAACGAACAATCGCTCACCAAAACTCATGCCTCAACTCTCTTCTCGGGGTGTCCCGCAGGCAAAACATCCGCAAGGGTCTCGTCTGTTCCCTTCAAGTCATCCTCCGTGTCAACGTGGTCGCGGATCTTGAGCAGAATGACAGGAGCTGCCACCACAAGAGAAACTGAGAGCAGAACCCAGTTGCTGATAAACTCGGTCCTGAAGGGGGTCTTCCGCGCGTCAAGGTGGTTCATGATTGCCGAACCAGCAGACTGAATGCCCTTGTAGAAACCAACGTAGTTGGCAGATCGACGACCAGAGTTTGAGAGGGCGCCAATGAACCTGAATTGCATGTTAGTACCAAGATGACAAGAAACACAACAAGACCAACATACCAATAAACACTGGCTTGCCAGCAAGCATCGTAGAAGCCATAAAACATGTACAAAAACATGGGCCCAACATAACCCGAGTCCTCCCAGTCGGCACCAGTGTAGCCCTTCTCTGGATCAACGCTGGCGCGAGTGTACGTCTTTTCAAAGGCATACCCGCCTCCCCAGATGGCAAAGGTAAGAACAAAGAGGACAACAAGAGCAGCCTTTGCACGGATAGTACGCCTGACGCTCTCGACATCGAGGAGATAGCCCCAGATGCCGGCAGCGATAATCTGGAACAACCAGTACAACAGACTGTTGAGGGCCTTGGTTCGGGTGTTGAAGTAGGCGCCGTTCACCGCGTTTTGCTGGTAGACGTAGAACCAGTTGGAAGAGAAGAACATGGGGAAGAGGAGGATGACAAAGGGCTCAAACTTGAGTGTCTCGTAGAGACCAATGAGTTCACTCTGCCAGGTCGGATTCTTCATCAGGATGACGCGAGAGCCATCCTTGCGGACAATGTCACCGGCATTGCAGAGAGTGAGGGCTAAGCAAGCGCCAAAGAACATGAGAACGATGAAGCCGATATAAGTGCCGTCGCTGACTGTCTTGTTCACCTTGACATTAATGTTCTCACCGAGAGGGATCTAGGAGGGAGTTAGTTGGATATGGTACATGGAGGTGCAGGATTCAATGCATCGGAGATCCCAGGTTGAAGTGACTTACCAAACTGCCAATGACAGCACCCATGTTAAAGATTCCCCAGAACCAGGCAAAGTACTGTCCCTTCTGGCTCTCGTGCGGGTACGAGATCATGATGGTGCCCTGCGCCGTCCACAGAAGCGCAGCACAGATACCCAGCCAGACTCCAGCAAAGATGTTGAAGCCCGGAACATGCTTGTGCTCCGAGACGAGCAGACTGATGGCGTAGAGACCATAGCCAACACCTCCAAAAGCAAGAGTCCACCTCACTCCGAGCTTGTTGACAAATGTGCCTCCGAAGAAGCCAAAGACGGCGAATGTCGCGTAAAGGGCCGTGTTCTATCGCCAACATGAGCATTTACCGACGAACCAACAATCTCAATTACTAACCATGTTATCAGCCAGCGTCGCGTCCGTCTTTCCACCTCCTCCCATGCCGCCCAAGGCATTGAACATGCCAGGACACATGAAGCACACAAAGGCAACCATGCCCAGCTGGATCCGAGGAGACGCATACCAGGGGAGGATCTTTCCAAAGAGGTGAATTCGTCGATACTTCCATCCACGAGGCAGGTCGATCGTGTCTGCCGTGTCTGGCACGTGTGGCGTGGTGTCGACGTCGGCAGTCGGAGACGCGTCGGTACCAGCTGGGTTCTTGGACGACATGGTTACAGAAGCTATCAATGCGTCGAATTGAGATGAACAAATCGTCTCTGGGCGGACCGACCCGTTGGAATGTGGAGCTGGGTGTAACTTTATACCCAGCGTTGAAAGGATGGCGGTTCAAAAACCCCGTCGCAACACCATCGCGAGGCTGCCAGAAACACGAGCTCCCTCATGCGACGTTACATATCAGCTGGCCTTTCATGGAACGTGCTGATAGGGCAGAGCGGTGCGGGGTGAGAAATACGCCGAAGGATCAACTGCTCAGATTGGGCAGTAAAATGTGCCGATCAAGCGCGTTATCCTTAGCGCCAGACAGGGAGGAGGCAAGGGGCCGTCAGCATTTCTTATCGGGCCTCGTGAGGGCAGTCAGTATCTTGTGAAACATGGATGGCATGTAACCATGAGATAGGTACTGTATCTGGTCAGTTAAGGATAGCAGGGCAATTCGGCTTGGTCTTTATCGAGCGTTCGACTGGTTGCAACAGTTGCAGTTTCTATAAACAGCCGACGCAAGATTGTCGATCAGTAAGCATGATAGGCATGTCAGATTCCACTCAGAGGCTTCAGAGGTAGGTAACTGGCCACGTACCATGGATTTTTTACGTACATGGGTGAGATTTGTGCCGCTCCAGGTGCTTTCATGGGGGCCATAGGACCTTTTCGACCCCAGGTTTCCTTCAAGATGAGCGCATATGTGTCTGGGATACGAGAGGCTTTCAACGTCAGTGGAATTTTTAGAAAATATGCTTGAGAAACCCGGAACCCGAGCTGGAGGAGGGCAGAAGAGTCAAGTCCTAGCGGGTGCTCATAACCAAGGCAAAGCTGCTGAATAGTTCCCATGCCGCACATCACTAGATGGAGGTTTGACGATAATGTCTTTGGCAATACAATAGCACGTGTGGTGTTGGGGAGTACTGAAATGAGGATTGCGTGACCACATGGGAACCGAGGCAGGGGAACAGAACTCAAGTCACAAACGCCAAGATAAGATAGGTTTGCTTTTGATAGATACTTCTAACTCTTACTCTACAATTTCAACCAACTAGGACTCTCGGGAGACTTGCACAACCTACGCCTTGGCTCAACCAGCAAATGGGTAGGCCCACAGTGGAACCGCGCAATTCTCAACGCCCACAAGCAAAAATGAAGCTGATCATGATGGGGATCGAACCCACAATCTTCTGATTCGTAGTCAGACGCCTTGCTGGAAGAATTGTTAGTGTGATTAGATCGAAGAGGAGGTGTTTGAGGTTTCGTACCCATTGGGCCACACGACCGTGGTTGCTTGCTGTGGTTTTCAGGCCGCGGAAACACGCATCAACAAAACAGCTGGAAACCATGTCAAGCGCGTAACACTCATTTCTGGGAGGGCCTCCGTGAAATGGAAGTTTCTTGAAAGGCCAGTTTGAGACTTGTATCACTCTGAAATAATGCTAGATTTGATCACAGACAAAGCATAGGTTGGCGCCCTATCCGTGATCAATATGGAGAATGCCCGTCCACCTATTTTGTCTAGAGATAAACGAAGCGTGCTTTCCAGTTACTGCTGTCCATGTATTTAGGGGTCTCTCTTGCACCACTGGGACCAATGACTCGTTCATTCAAGGTCTTATTAGGCTTCTTCTCCATTGCGTAAAGGAGTGAACAAGATTCTAGAATGGCACACCATTTGTGCGATATTAAGAAATAATTCCTTTCGACGCGGGGTTCTGCTTACGCGCATTGGTGAGCGATAGTTCCTCCTGCGAACCAAACTCACCCTCAGGAGGGAGCACATCGTCATAGAAGCGCCGAGAATCTTCAATTAAGTGCATGATAGCAAAATAACTACAATTCAAGTCGAATTGATGTTGTAGAAGCTGCTGATCCATGAGTTGAAGAGTGCAATTAGCGGTATGTTATGGTGTTGCAAGAAGGCCACGCCGATTCTTGTATAACAGATCTCATTTGCATGGGATCCTGTCCGGGCACGGCTGGCCCTTGAACTAATATCCATTATGAAAGAAGCATACTGGCCACATACCGTCAACAGCTTCAATGGTATCACATCTAATTGCCGCGCGTTGCTTCTGACAGAATGGATCCCATTGATGACTTTCATAGTTTCCCCAAGCACGGCCTTCCTCCGAAGGGCCATTTAAGGTCACTAGAGGGCTTGGCTACGGTGATCAACTCTTGGGCAGCGCTACGAAGCTACGCCTACTCCGTTGAAGGAGATGGTGCATTGAAGGAGGATTTGTGTGGATGCGGGAACCCAAACCCCCATCAGCAGCTGTGAAATTTATAGGAGAAGTAATTAGTATGTCCCATTTAAGATAAACATGAGAGCCAAGTTTCCGAGCATTTCTCATATGATCTAATGGCTTATTCTAATGAAGTTATGAGTGAGTTATATAGCTGAGCTAAACGGGCCTTGTAGCCATCGATTATACGAGCCATGGTGCGTTAGGCAATAGGCAGTGATGGGAATTCAGTAATGAAGCTTGTCCTGACACAGCGTGACAAGAATCCTGAGGCAGATAAAGGCCACTTCCTGTTTTTGCGGATTACAGCCTATCTTTTCCCCCTTGCTTTTCTCCTTTTTCTCTTCGGCATTTTGGTTGCAACCCTTATGTAGTTTGCAATGCAACGTCAGAGCTCATTGTGACAGAAATCGATCATGGGCCTATTCAGCTGCCTTCGGTCTGGCGCCAACTTCCAGATTCTGCATCGTTGTATCGTCAAGGCTTCGTTGAGCTGCAGGAAAACGGTGAACCCCGCGCCGGCCGCACCAAATGTTGCAATACGAAGGCCTTGGCGGCTGAATACAACAGGGAAGTTTGGGGTCAAGGTGCGAAGTGGGCTGAGAAGTCCATATTGGGAAGAGAGGGACAAGTCTGAGTTCAATAATATGCATGCATGTCTTGCTGCAGCTCCCCTCTTAGATTCGATACTGGAAAAGATCTGCTGCCCGAAAGGAGCTGACAAGTGCTGCAGGTCGATCATATGATGTTTAATATGCCGTTGTTGGAATGCGGTAGGAAACATGCGGAACGAAATGCGACCCTAGGCACGGGCCGGGCCGCCAACCGTTGCCAGACACAGCCTGACTTGTTTCCACGTCAGCAACTGAGAGGCGCCGTTCATCCCGCCCAGACACACATGAATGCCACATTTCTATGCTAATTGTATGCCGATTGTATGCCAATTTTGACAATGCAGCCAGCCCCGATCCAGCAGTGGACAGGCTCGGCAACCGGTGAGCTCCCGACATGATACGTATCAATACTATTGGAGGGTGTGTTGCCTTTTACTCACATATTATGGTACTTTGTGAGCCAATGAGAGCATCTCCTGACAAGTGCACCCTAAATAGTTCGTCAACGTTCAGCCAGCCATACTCTCACCAGGAGTGTCCCCAGGATGTAATCCCCTCATGCAAGTGGCATTTGCCCCGGTGTGAGAAAGAAATGAGACCACAGTTTACGAGGCTTGGCTGAGCAACCCGTTCATCATGCCAAGCCAACCATCGGCGGCTGAAGCCCATGGGTATGGAATCACCGGTGATCAGGACAACTCTCTACTGGTAAAGCCGGGGTTGCTTCGCCACACAGATACGCATCGACTTTCGCATAGACATACCGAAGCATGTGGAAGTAGAGGGAATGTATTCGGGCTACCATCAGGATGCTTTGTAGTGATTTAAAGGGACTAGACGTTGCTTCAAAGTTGGACAAACAACAAGAGTCTCTACCACACTTTCAGCAGAACTTTCATCAATCTCAGCATCAATCTCAATCAAAATGAGCAGCCAAGTCAAGACCATCGTCCGTGTCCTGCGTTCCGCAGGCTCCATCACTCTCGGCAATGGCAACCTCGTCCTCCTGAGCATTGAAGCAGGCCGTCTGGTCGAGAAGATCTACGATGGAGATGACCTCAAGGACCAGCGCTTGATTGCCGATAACGTCAAAGATGGTTCCTCTGCTGTGTATGCTGCATCGGAGAAGAACGTGAGTAGCGCGTTCACGGTGAATAGGTGACTGGCCCTAACTCGCAGCAGGTTTTCGTTCTGTATGTCGACCAGGATGACCACATCAGGGCCAGCGAGTTCGACTCCGACTCTGAGGAATGGGATGATGCCGATCTTGGTGACATCGACGTGACTGTTCACCCGGACAGCCATCTCGCCATCGCAAACATCCACAGCGCCAGCCTGGTCTTCTACCAGGGAGCTGACGGCGTCATCAAGAGCATTAACCATGACCAAGAGAGCAACCAGTGGACTGAGGGTTTCCCAGTTCCTGGCTCCGCCGCTCCTGGCACACCCATCTCGGCTTACTCGACTGACAAGGCTCTGGCTGTGAGCTTCATCGGCCAAGACAAGAGCGTGCACGTCCACAGCCGGGACTTTGAGTCCGGAGAGTGGAGTGGTAAGTGAAGCCCCAGATATACCGGGCGGAGACGAAACTGACACATTCTCAACTAGAATCCACTCTGTCGGGCACTTGGGACAACTCCGTGACTAGCATCATCGTCTCTCAGGATGTCGAGACCGGTACCTTTGAAGCCTTTGCCCTGGTAGGCACCACTGTCGACCACATCAAGAAGGACGGCACTCGAGCCGCCCTGGGCTCCATCCAGAATGGTGATTTTGTCCCTGCCACAAAGGCCGAGGCGGGAGACGTATACGGTAACAACTACGGCATCATCCAGAACTACTGGAACTACGGCGGCGGCTACGGTGGCGGAAACTATGTATACATGTCTCCTCCCGTCTACGGGGGTTGCCGACCCCGCTGGTGTTGAGAGGGCCACATGACTGGAGAGGTTCATTTTTGTAGCCTGGGTCTAGCTTAGCTGGCGAGGGCGAAGCGTGGTAGCTATTTACTTGGAGTGATAGTTTGGTGCAGTTGCGTCAACAGTCTATAGTCTTTTTCTCAATGCACGCATGCTTTGTTTATACATAGTTGTGTCCTACCTATTTGCAAACAGTTCACAGCTCTAAAGGTGGTGAAATAGCCACTTAATAACGACTCTAGGTATCTGCCTGATGACTTTGCGGTCCTTCTGAGTATCGGGTTTCAATGCCACAATGTGTTGATTATTGTGTTCTTTTTTATCCTGTGACTGACGGAGACGTCATTATTGACAACAACTATGACCTTATGTCATGTATTGTTACGGTCATTCATCAGGGAGTGTTCTATCAGGCAATGCTGAATTGCCCGGCAATGAGAGGCATGATGCGAGTTTACGCCCATCACATGCATTGATATGATGGTCATGCATTCTACCTAGCAGGTACTTTCTAGCGGTGCCCTGGAAACGAACCATGCGACGAGTGATTATGCAAGGAGGAGCTATGGGAGATGATGGGACAAGCGACGCGTAATGGCTGAACTGCCGATACCATTCCTCACATATTACCTACCGTTTCGAAACAACCTTTGACTCTCTGACTTGCATCTGGGATGTCCGGATGCGGAAGTGTCGCGCAGCATGTAAGCAGCTGAGCGGATGCAACCCAAGACCAGGTTGCATTTCAGCCGACTACGATGCCGCCACACCGGGAAAGACGTTGACCGGTCCTTTTGACATGCATGAAGTGTATCATGCGGCATTGGGTTTCAATATTGTCTTGAAAAATACGTTCTTTGTGGTAGTGGCTGGCTGGCCTCTGGAAAGGGAAAGTGGCACACAAACAATGACGACAACAAGACCATGATGTGATGAGTCCTCAGACGCAACTACCAAGATGTGCCTCGTATAGGATCTCGGTACGGACCATGCCGACCTGCTACGCATACATCAGCTAAACGGCCTGAGGTGGACGTGAAGTCTTGTTTTATCAAATTCCCTATTTCTGCCTGGATGTATGTATATATAGCCTAATGCTTTTGGTAGCCAACCTCACTAGCTTCTCCTCATCACTCCTTACTACCCCCATCACTTCTTATCACTGCCCATAGCCCCCCTTTCTCAAACAATTGCCATGGCCAGCACCATCCACACTGACGCCCGCAAGGGCTTGCTCACCTCGGACAAGCTAGACAAATATCTAGCCGGGGGTGCCAAGATTGACGACGAAGGACCTGGGGGCTTCACACCCCTCATGGCCGCAGCCAGGACCGGCCATCCAGCTGTCGTTGAGCTTCTCCTTAAAAAAGGCGCCGCTCCCAACTTCAAGAGCAGCAACGGCACGACCGCGCTCTATGGCGCCGCTAATGCGAGAAACAACAGAGTCGAGGTCGTACGCTTGCTGCTAGACCATGGCGCCAAGGTTGATTTGACCAGCCCTGAGGCGGGTAACGAGACCCCTCTCATGGTGGCCATCACCCAAGCCCGGGACCCTGCTGTCGTCGGCATGCTCATTAAGGCCGGGGCTTCTCTAGATGCCAAGAACAGCAAGGGAGAGACGGCCAGGTCGCTAGCCCAGATGTCCGGAGTCCCGGCCATCCAGAAGTATGCCCTGCCACCTGGTCAGCAGCAGCCAGGCCTCCCGGAGCTCATCAACCTGCTGGTGAGCTTTGTCCTGTTTGTCTTGGCGTACGTGAACAGCGGCCTCATCGAGGGCGTCGTCAAAGGCGTTGTCTCCAACCTGTATCACATCGGCTCAGCTCAGCCAGATCAGCAGCTCGCTCAAGTAAGTGTCTGACTTCCATCACTGTAGTGACTCAACTGACACGCGAGACTAGGAGATTGGCAACCCCCAAACAGTCGATGACTTCAAAAAAGGAGTTGAGGACTACGTTAGAGACAGTGATCTCGGCCAGTTCTTCCCCCCTGGTAATGACTATCTGCAAAAGGTGGCCGAAAAGGCCGTGGAGCTCAAAGACGATCCAAGAAATCATCTCAGGGAGCCGGAGCAGATCAAAGGACTCGTCAGGATGGCTCTTTATCAGCCCGTCTTCTACTGCGGTACGTCCTCCTATGATACCGGTCAACTGACAATCACTGAGACTGCTACAGACGATAGCGGCTCCATGGGTGCTGAAATCCACGACAACCAAGGCAACGTGGTTGGAACAAGAATGCATGCCATGAGGCAATTGGTTCAACGCATGTCTAGCATTGCAACTCGACTCGTTCCAGACGGCAAAGGCGCTCACCTGCGCTTCATCAACAGCGATTACCATGGCAACGACCTCAAAGCTGACCAGATCGACGCACAGATTCAGTTTGAGCCATCCGGCGGCACGAATCTCGGCACTAACCTGGACCAAAAGGTCTTGCAGCCTTTGGTCTATAGTCAGCTGGACAAGAATGGTGTCCTTGAGAGGCCGCACTTGATTCTTACAGTCACAGATGGAGAACCGAACCCTGAGGCCATAGACACGTTCAAGAAGACCATTGAAGGATGTGGCAGGCGGCTTGAAAACCACGACTATCCCCAGGAGTGTGAGTGAAACTGTGTACAGGCTGTTCCTGTCACAAGAAATGTTAACATCACGTAGCTGTCATGTTCCTCATCAGCCAAGTTGGCGATGACCACGCGGCTGACCAATTCCTCGACTCCCTCAGTGGTGATGCGGCCATCGATCGCGTTCTCTATCGTACTTCAGGTTCGTTTCATTCGTGTTTAGACAAGAAGAGATGACATTGACTGACCTGTCTAAACAGAGCGTCTGCATGAGAAGTACGCAGATCTACGGAACAACGAGGCGGATCTCGAAAGATGGGTAAGACGGCAAACCTGGCCATTTTTGCAAGATCAGGAAGCTAACCACTGGTATTTTCAGCTATTTGACATTCTCATGAAGCCCATCACGGGTTGAGTAAGCTGTTGAGCTCGTACTCGGCTGATTCAAAGGCAGAGGTGGAGACAAGCTTGACAACTGCGGGCCATGTATTTACAACAAAATTGATTTCAATGGGACCGAGACGTGCAAGGCCAGATATTATTTTTGATTCGTTTACTCCCCGACTCATTGCGTGGTGATGAGAGAAAAGCGATGATGGCTGGCAACCCGTGCCTGGGCGAACATGGCTACCTCAAAGTCAAGACGTGACAGCTCGCATTCAATCCTTGGCCTTGTTGTTGAAGAACTCGTTGATGAGTTGAGTCCAGACGCAAAGGGAGGAATAGCTACTGCCTGCCACATCACAGGGGGCTGACTCATGCATTTTTTCATGATACACTAGATTAATATTCTTCCCAGAAAACACCATAAGGAGTGGGGAGAACACATAAATCGAAGTGACACCCAAATCTATGCCCCTTTTGATAATTCAAGTACCTCTCAAGGTGCACTCTCCTCATTCAACTCATCACTCACATGCTTTTTGACACCAAACTTGTTTACCAGCAAATCAACCACACGCTGGTGACCCCTCTTTTCGGCAATATCGAGAGGCTCGTGTCCGTCATTGTTGCGCCGTGTTTTGCGACATTTCTAAACTTGAATAAGAAAATCATCTTCCTTCTTGGCGTCAAGAATTAGCCTGGAAATGTCAACTCGTCCGTTCCTAGCGGCAACGTGCAGCAATGTGTTCCCGCATCCGTCTTCCAATCGCGCATCTGGCTAGCCAAGGAGGAACTGAACAATCCGCCCAATATTGTGAAAGTGCATGATGGTCAGAATCAGCAAGATACGACTGAAACGCAAGTAGGCAGTGCAATGCAACTAAACAGTGAATGCCTTGGTAAATACCACATCGCTTCAAAAAAGCGCCTTGCATTGCCTCCCGGCTTGTTCGGCACTTCTGACACAACAGCAATCCCTGACTCGGAGACTCCAATTGACGCGATAAGCCGGCGACGTGAGAGCTTCTTGTACGTAGACGACGCCAAGTCAGATTTCTTGGCTACATCTCCATCTTGGTAACTCGAGACCGCTTACAAAGGAGTTGATACCTGAAACAGGCAGAAACTGTGAGGCTGAAACATGACCGAGGCCGGTTCACGGCCATCCCGCCTTAAAAGGTCGCCATCACGGCCGGGTCGCCCATTTGCCGACCCCTGCCAAGCCAACTTGAAACAACCCATCAAGTTTCCACTGACAAGTCCCATATTGACTTAAGCTTGATTGAAGCTTAATAACAACGCCCTACCGGACGAAAGGGTTACATTCTACAGGATCAGACAATGGGGCTGCCAGGTTTACCACAGCCAAGAGGCACAACCGAGTTGAGAATGAGATCTGCCAAACACTACCATTGTCTCAGTGCGTTGCGGCACAGCTTGTTCCCGAGCCAAGAGTCACTGCGATGGATCAGAACGAAGAAAAAACCTGGCGCGGATCGCCTTTACCGAGCTGAGTAACGTCTCATGATTGTTCTAGCATCAGGAAGAGGCTCTCCTCTTGTCGTCTGGCACATGTCACTTGGAGAGTAAAACCTGGCGCTTCCCGCTGGTTCCAAATGTGATCTTCATCCCCTCTCTCATCAAGTTGTGTGTGTCTCATTCCTTTCTACCGCAATAATATTTTTTTTCTTAATCCTTCATTCTTTTCTCTTGCGATCTGGTATCGCCCATTGTTTCCTAATCCACATCGCGATCCAACCGCATTCCTTTTACGATCCTTCCCATTGACGATCTAGTCGCCAGCTAGACATGATCTTCTCGAAAGTCGGCAGCCTGGTGCTCTTTGCTGGCCTTGTCACAGCCTCTCCTTCATTCTTCACGCCAAATACGACAGAAGGCCACGAAGCTCCTGCTCACGAACCCGCAGAGCCAGTTCATGAACCCGCTGAACCAGTCCATGAACCAGCACAACCAGAGCATGAGCCAGCCGTACCGGCCCATGAGGCAGCTCCCGGGTGTGAGCCAATACAGGTCACTGTCCACGAGATTGTGACTGTTCACGTCACACTCCCTCCTGAGATTCAGCACGTGACAGAGACAGTCCACGTCACATTGCACCCAGAGACCATCCATGTGACGGAAACCGAGGTCAAGCACCAGATTGAGACCAAGGTGGAAGAGGTCGTCGTCGAGAAGCCCATCGAGAAGTTGGTCACCATCATTCACACTTCGGTTGTCAACAATGAAGTGGAAAAGCCAGTCACTGTCATCCACACGTCAGTGGTGAACCACGAAGTCGAGAAGCTTGTGACAGTCATCCACACTTCTGTGGTTGAGAAAGAGAAGGAGGTCAAGGTCACGGAGACTTCAATCGTTCACAAAGAAGTCGAGAAACCCGTCACTGTGGTCGAGACATCGATTGTCCACCAAGAGGTGGAGAAGCCAGTTACTGTGATTCACACATCCGTGGTGGAAGTTGAGAAGCCCGTTCAGGTCGTTCACACAGTCGCGGTTGAAAAGCCTGTCGAGGTGCCAGTGACAGTTATCCATACCTCTGTTGTGGAGAAGCCGGTCCAGGTTGTTCACACAGTCGAAGTCGAGAAGCCAGTTGAAGTGGAAAAGCCAGTGACCGTCATCCACACGTCCGTGGTTGAGGTCGAGAAACCTGTCCAAGTTGTCCACACCGTCGAAGTTGAGAAGCCTGTTGAGGTGCCAGTCACAGTTATCCACACCTCAGTCGTGGAGAAGCCAGTGCAGGTTGTTCACACTGTCGAAGTGGAGAAGCCTGTCGAGGTGGTTCATACTGTCGAGGTTGAAAAGCCTGTTCATGTTACCGTGGTACACACCGTTACGGAACACGGAGCCGCAGAGACGGTACACGTCACGGCTATCCACACAGTGACAGTCCCTGCTTCTGGACATGAAATGCCGGCTGAGGAGCAGCCGGTCCATGAGCCGGTTGTGGAGCATCCCGGCCAGGCTGAACCTGCTCCTGAACATGAGCCTGAGGCTATGCCCGAACATGAAGCCGAACCTATGCCTGAGAATGAACCTGAGCCCATGCCGGAGCACGAACCACAACCCATGCCGGAGCATGAACCTGAAGCTATGCCAGAGCATGAGCCTGAACCCATGCCAGAGCATGAACCCGCTCCTATGCCGGAGCATGAAATGCAGCAGGAGAGCCACCAGAAGGCTGAACCAGAGCCCATTCCGATCGTGATAGTTCCTGGGGGAGGATGGAATGCCACCGGGACCCTAGCACACATCCCGGGTCGTCGTGCTGTTTTTAAGAGGTGGTGAGGGCTGATCGATGCTTCGATTCTTTTAATTTGTCAACATTTAGATAATGATATCCCCCAACAAGAATGTATTTTCAATTACACCACTCTTGGATCCTATATTATCTGTGCTCACCGTCTCGTTAAAATATGATGCTTTGGTCCGTACATGGTATTGTCTGGGGCTTTCTTGCAAATTAATTGACCATCAGTTATCACTCGCGCATGATGGTCAAATCATGGAACTTATCTTGCCTCTTGTCACACTATGCTGACCTGACCTGACGTAATATTGTCCATTGGTCTGTGTCCCACGGTTATTGTTCCCGTGGAAATTATTCATTCTTTTTTATAGCTTGCCTCAATGCTTTTGTAGCCGGCAGTGACAAACCTCTTACTCTCCCTATCCACTTCATGACGTCCAGACTCGTGATGCTCCACATTCCATTGCGTCCTCACAATAATCTCCTCGCAAGCCTTACCGTCGTCCTTTTTGTAGGATTCTGAGGCCGTGTTTGTCACGCTAACCGGCTTTTGACCCCCTTGGAAATTTCTTCCTCAGAGCCGTATCGTTCGTAAAAGGTTTCCCCCGGCAACGAAAGAGGAAGCTTAAACACAGCATTCTTTCTTCCCTTGCCACCTATAGTTGTGAGCTAGAAACTACTACTGCTCTTAATGATGCCGAGAGTGCCCGCAGACCGAGATCCGTTATACCCCGAATATCCTATACGAGCGCGTCTCACACCACTCTGGATCAAAAGCGTGAGGACAGGCAGGTTAGCCACAACCGTAGCCACGAAGGACTCTCGACAGGGCGATTTTCCAGCTCGCTACGGACCTCCCACACCACCCTGGAGAACGTAACCGCATCAAAGACCTCCAAAAACCGCGGTGATGAGACCGCCACAGAAGATGACGATGAGAGCAATCTTCTTTGCTCGGGGAATGTTGGCGTTCCGTACCATCTAAGAGCAGAATTCCATCAGTGTCCTGCGATAGTTGACGAGAGAGACGGATGAAATTCGCTAACCCTCAGAGGCATAGACATAACGTATAGCTCGGTGCTCGGGTTTGTCCAGATCAAGGTCTAAGCCTGTACACGCGAGACGGTAGGATAGCAAGTATCTAAAATATAGATCTGCCACTTCTTGTAAATGAGCCAGCATGGACTCAGAGTGGTGGGAAAAGTTCCAAAGAACGTCACCCCGACAACTGCAAAGCCAATGTTGATCTTGAGCGTCTTGTTGTCGATGCCATCTCCAAGGCGCTTGAGGAAGAACAGCCAGCATAGCTTGACGCACCAAAGCCACACCGTATGCACCAGCCAACCGAATAGCTGCACCTACGATCCATGAACTCGTCAGTAATATTCGTCGCTGTTGGGGTCGAGGCTTGCACGTCGCTCGTTCGTCATGCTGGATACCAAGATTAGTCAGCCTCCCAATAGGTATATATCCTCCGCTGAGGGTCACGAACCGAATGCTGCTTTAGGGCAAGGGCTTACGCATTGTTGACCAGTCCAGTAAGCCCCAACAAAATGTGCTGTCGTAGTTTCTGCCGTAAACAGAAGCTGATGAGCGTCGTTAGTGCTGAGAATATCATCCACGTGGTCAAAGGTTGACAACTCACTCCAGCCAAAACCACAAGGTAGTCATCGGGATCTAATCCACCAAGGCCCCTCCAACGCCATTGAACATCAAAGTGAATGGCCACGACAATAGGGCTAATCTCAAATGCGTCCAAGCCTCGACCGTAAAAATTGTCAAAGGGTCCAGAGCCATGCTGACAGTCGACCGACTAGATTTTACGAAACAAAGGAAAGGACAGAATGACAGGAAATGACGGCGCTTTCAGCCATCATATCCTTTGTCTATAAGATTGACCGGGCGTGGGACATGGTATTCTTTAAAGTTGTCTGGGCAGCAACGGCTGAATTCGGTAGATGGACTTGCCTATCATTGACTCTGGAGAGATTGCACTGCCGTCATACGCGCCTCATTGATATCCCCCCAACTGCCATCGTCAGGTAACTCTATATTCATGACCTATGACAGATAAAATCAATAGCAAAGTTACTTGAACGGGAGCATCCGCGGTTGACGAACGAACTAAAAATGTGACCGTTATCTGACTGTACTATGTACCTCTCTAGTCCTTAAAGACTCGCACTAGACCCGTTTTGAGAAGGACAGCGGCAAATGGCACCTAAATAGAGTATCAGAAGAAAAATATCAAGATAATCGATTTCCTTTGCAGGTCTACGGGGGAATTAGAGTTTAGGTGATGATAACGGGGAACAAGGGTATAGTGGTGATCAACAACCGACACATGTCAAATGTGTTTGCAAGGTCAGGGTAAAATGCTAATGGCCTTTAAAGCGTCCTACAAAACGGTATTCGTGTTTCCCCGCTCTGGAACATCAGGAGAGATTGAAAAACTGACGTCGTCATGTCGACCGAGGCTTGGAGATTTCCCCTCTTCAGCCATGCTCCATCTGTGGATCTGTTAAGGTCGTATCGTTGATGATGGTGCGACGTCACCCTGGCTTCACTCCAACGCGGGTGTTACTCCGCAGTTGAGGAGAGCTCCGCGTCTCGCCAAGCTATCCCGATCCAGGTTCCGCAGGAGCTCTCTTCAAGGTCCAGGACTGTTTGAACTGGATGCGATTGGATCGTACGTACGGAGTATGCAAGGACCAATTGTCCCCATGTCAGCGAGCTGCAGGAGCATAGCCCATAAAATCAGCTCATGAGGGCCCCTCGACAGAGTTCTCGAGACGTAAATAAAATGCCTGGTAGCTTGTGCAGCCGACGATCCGTTTTCTCAAGAAAATTTTCTCAGAAAAAGCAAAAAGAAAAACATGGCTGTCAAAATCGACATTTCGGCATGTCGTTCCCCTGTCCCTGTCCATTTTTACCCTGCTGACTCTTCTAGACCTACCCTGGTAACATCGTCAATGGCGAGTTCGCCGCTACCCCAGAGACCCGGCACTCGATCGATCCGTCCACGGAGCAGGCTCTGCCCGAAGTCCCTGTCGCTACCGAAGATCAGCTAGATCTCGCTGTCAAGCATGCCCGTGCCGCGTTTAATAAGTGGTCCAAGACCACCCACGAGGAGCGAAGCAAGCTAATGGTTGCTTTTGCCGATGCCATTGAGGCCAATCGCCATGAGCTTGAGAAGCTGCAGTCCATGGAGCAAGGCAAGCCTCTGGGCTTGGCCGGGCAGGAGATGGACATGACCTTGACTTGGCTACGAGCCTTTGCTACCATGGAGGTCAAGGATGAGATCATTGAAGACACAGAAGAGAGAAGAATTACCTCGACCTTTCCCCCACTGGGAGTTTGCGGCGCCATCGTCCCTTGGAACTGGCCCATGCTCCTGGGATTGGGCAAAGTCGGTCCAGCAATCATGACCGGCAATGCCGTTATCATGAAGCCGTCCCCATTCACCCCATACTGCGATCTCAAATTTGGTGAGATTGGAATGTCAGTCTTCCCCCCAGGCGTGTTTCAGGTCCTTAGCGGCGATGATAACCTGGGTCCTTGGATGACGGCCCACCCTGGCATCGATATGATTAGCTTCACAGGATCAATTGCCACTGGTAAGAAGATTGCTGCCAGCTGCTCCAAGACATTGAAGCGAGTCGTTCTCGAGCTGGGCGGAAACGATGCTGCGATTGTCTGTGAGGACGTTGACATCGAAAAGTGTCTCCCCAAGATTACAATGCTGTCGTTCTTGAACTCGGGTCAGATCTGCATGTTGACCAAGCGAGTCTACGTGCACGAGAAGATTTATGACCAATTCAGGGATGCCATGGTTGAGTTTACAAAGAACCATGTCAAGACTGGTGGCGCCTTTGAGGAGGGCGTGGTTGTCGGGCCAGTGCAGAACAGCATGCAGTAGGTTGTCTCAAATTAGTCTTGGCCAAACATGCTAACGCACACACCAGATATGAGCTTGTCAAAAACATGTACTCAGAAATTGAGAAGCAAGGATGGAACGTCGCTCTTGAAGGCAAGATCCGAGAGACATCTAAGGGTTACCTGATCGAACCCGCCATCATCGACAACCCACCCGAAGATTCCCGCATCGTTGTGGAAGAGCCCTTCGGCCCTATCGTGCCGCTCCTCAAATGGTGCGACGAGCAAGACGTTATCGACCGCGCCAACGCCCTTGAGACAGGGCTTGGCGCCTCAGTCTGGAGCAAGGATCTAGACCGGGCTGAAAGGATGGGTCGCCAGCTTAGCGCTGGAAGCGTGTGGATCAACTCTCATTTTGATGTTGCGCCTAATGTGCCTTTCGGTGGACACAAGGAGAGTGGCATCGGAATGGAGTGGGGTATTGAGGGATTCAAGCACTATACCAATAGCAGGAGTCTTTGGGTGTGGAAGAAGATTTTTGCCTGAAGTTGGTCGCAGGCTGGCATCGCCCAGGGTTGCGAGGCAAAGCTGTAGGCAAGAAGGACGCTGATAAATAGGTGCTGAGAATCTTCATACACAGTTCTCCCTTTTCTTCATCTCAACACCAATCTCAACAAAAACACCGCCCTTTCAAAGATACACTCTTCCCCTCCCTTCCACCGATCACACACAAAACCCATCCAAAATGCCCTACTTTTTGGTTACTTCTGTCTTTAAATCTACAGACTTTGAACGCCCGAACTTGTATATCACCTACCCTACATCATATACAACCCTGGTGGAGTGTTTGATGGATAAATGTGGGCCCTATCGAGCGAATAAAACACCCGAGCCCTATGACGGTCAGACTCCTTTACAGGACTGTAGCACGGCTGATTTCTATATTGGCCTTGTTCATCAGCTTTCTCTACACTCTTATGGAGCCCGCATACCTGTCACTTCTACACTCACATCACGGATGGCTCTTGTTTCAAAGGTTTGTTTGTTTTTACAACAAGATCTGTTACCTTAGTCTTCGGATGTTACTTCCTCATTATGGCTATCAAGCCTTGTTTAGAAGCCGATACTTCTGATCAACAAGATCTCGACCCTCACCCTTCTTCGGCTCCTGGCAGCCCTACGAGGTCATCTATCTCATCTAACTATGGCTCGGGCTTAGAGAGAGGTTTGTAAGTATTCTTCTTAATTCTTTAAAAGAAGCTCATTAAGAAATAGCTACTAATTCTTCTAGACCTAACCCACCTCTAGCAAGTCAATCTATGCTTAGAGATCCTTTGAAGACAAAGAGGTATGTGTAGGTATCCTTTTTTAATAAGCTCGTCTAACTTCTTATTACAGAAAAAGAGACGAGGTAGACGAGAGTGATTCGAGTGACCGCGAGCAAGGAGGTTCAGGAGAGGAAGGTTCGCCCATCTTCGTTCCGAGCGACTAGTCTTAACTATGAGTGAAACTATATCTCTCTGGCTGGGTTGCCTTGACCTAGGTATCTTCGAGCATGCTATGAGGTTGAATCTCCTGTAATATATTGTTAGTCAAATACCGTAAGGTGCTTCTTGTATTATAGTAACAGCAAAGAGAATGTGCTCATTATAGCTGAAGCATGGCCCTTGATCAGTTAATCGAGCTTGAAGATCGTGCCAGCATATATAAATTCGAAGATGTTGACTGAGTGGCATTTCATACGTACCCAGCTAAGTCTGTCACGACTTCAAGTTCGTTGGGTTTCGTTTGTATCACTCTCGGAACACGACAAGGCTGCACTTAGGCTCCATCAGAGCCATGGCTCTCTCTGATGCCAATTCCAAGCGAGGAATTGCTCAGTTTGCCAGTAAAGAAAATACTCATGTAATCCTTCATGATTACGAACCAATTAGAAAACAAAGGTTCAATGCGAATCACTGCAGCAAAATCACTCTTCAGTTCAATCTGGTACCCTTACTGGCGATTGTTTGCCTGTCGACCTGACCTACAACGTCAGTTATTAGCCTTTCAAGATGAGACTCTTGAGACCCAGCCTTGATGATGGGTACATGGCTTCTCATTCACCTCTCGTAGACAATGGGCTGGCCCAGAGGGTGGCGCAGGGGTATTCAGCTCTAGCGAGGAAGGATGATCAGTTTTGTTCTTCAAGAGAGTCCTTGGGTGCGAGCTCGTACGCTGAGTGCCTGTATTCTTGGTAGTTTGGCTTCTCTTACTGCTAGCTAGGTTGACTCATGGCGGCGTGGGGGTGAGAAGAGCAGAACGCTGAGCCAAAGCCTTGGATAATCTAAGCCTTAGGGTCCGATTTCGGCCATTCACAGTACGTACTTTGGCGATTTCATCAGCAGGCAAGCAAGCAAACAAACAGGCAAGCAAACAAGCAAGCGAGCGAGCGAGAGTTAGGCAGGCAGGTAAAATTGACTCCGCGTGAGGGAGAGGGGAAGGCTTCTTCTCTTCTTCCGCATCATCACCACCACAACCACAACCACCACAGCCGTTGCCGTCGTATGTATGACACTTCCTCCCCTTGCCGCATGACGCTGAGATTGAAATAGAGAGAAACAATGGACTTGTACGATCCTCCCCCCTCCCTTCGTTTCGCCGCATCGCATCGCATCTCCAGCGCGTCAGGCCGCTAGCTCACAGCTTTGCAGGACAAACAACACCACCGCCGGCCAGCAGCAGCAGCAGGGCGGGCCAGTAAGTCTCTTGCCTTGCCCTTCGCGCAAAGCCCTCGCTGACCTGATGTAGCGTATTCTCCCTCTTCCAGTATGGCCAGAAGGCACTCGCCTGCTCTGGGTTGATTGCTCGGGTCAACAGCTCGCTCCATACACCAAGAACGCACCTCAGCGTACTGTCCTTGCCTTGTCTGGCCGGCCCGTGACTTTTCTGAAGGATCGGGTTAAGCTGGAACAGGTAACGGGCAAGAGGGACTCGTATGTGAACGCCTTTCTCATCCAGAGTCGTGGCGTCAGGGTGAGCTCCCCCTGCTCTTCCTGCTTGAAGCAGATGAGACGGGACCCATCCTCGTTCGCAAATCCCTTCCCCCACTGCATTCGCCTTCCGGGCCACTTTCGTGGCTGCTGTGGGAATTGTAAGTGGCGGGATTATGCTGCTCGGTGCTCCGCACAGGACGAGATGGAGAATACGTGGATGCCGGCTCCTCAGCGCGTCACGCACGCAGCCGAGCAGCCTTTGGCCCTCCCCGCTGCCGGGTCCCGAGATGATGTCCCCATTGTCATCAGTGAGGATGAGTCCTCTGCTGTTTCGGAGTTTGCTCCGTACGACAATGAGGAGGCTATCCTCCCTGGTGAGAATGGGGGTGGTGACCAGGATCCCAAGCCCGAACCCTACGACGACGACGACGACAATGAGATGGACCTGGTCCCCATCGTTGATGACGGACTCGCTGGTGATGGCACCGCCGAGGATCCCCTTCGGCTTGATTAGCTTTGGTATGTTGGCTCTTTTCTTTCTCTCGCCCGCATTGCAGGACAACTAGATAGAATACCAATGAAGCCTTGGCCAATAGCCTTGTGTGGAGGTACTGGGATGATGGCTGGCACCTTCACGCGGTGTTCCAGGTCAGTAGCTGAGGTTGCCTTCGTACAGGTGCCTTAGTGAAGCGAAGATCAGCCTGCTTTGATAGATTCTACGCAGGATGGCTAGCCTTTTGCCTTGGTGGAGGTCAGCTGTGAGGCAGCCCCTACGTGCACCGCCGGCGGTGCAAATAGAATTTGTTATGTAAGCCCAATCCGTGTGTGTGAGGAAGAGATATCCCTTCCCCATGTATTCAAATAACATCTATGTGTGCAATGGAGGGGATATAAAGACTTTCTATGTGCGCAGTTATTCAGTATGTCATAGATTATCTATCGGCAATGTACCAGTCTGCCTAGGGCCATGAAGAAGCTACGATGGCTCCTCTTTGACCACTTAACGCTATAGCTCTTAAGTGAATCACGTCAACGCGTGTAATATATAAAGCAGAGCTCTTTAAATTTGAGGAAGCGTTATTCCTTCATAAAACACCTTCATAGAACAACATCGTCAAGATGAACAATCGCAACCAAAGCCAGCACCGAAACCCTCAGGGCTTCACCATCTCTACTGACAGCACAGCAACTCCAGTAGGGGCGGTATATCCCACAAATGCGAATATCCCAGCCACGCTGCATGTAATTACTGGTAACCAACAACGAGATCTATGCCCCAACAATCCCCATCCAGGAGATAAGCCTCTATTAATGGTTGGTTAGTGGAGTATGCATACGTTGCCAAATGACCCTACTACCTCCAATGCTCTATATGCCCAGGATCCTCAAGCCCTCGTGAGAGCCCAGAATACCCAGTATCCTCCTCAAGGTGACCCCGTTGCTATGCGGCCATACCCATGGGGATATCAGGTTAAGGGAGAGTGGCATGTTGCGTATTAGAATCAACAGCTTCAGCAGCGGGAACAGAGGGTTAACCCCGATATTAACCCCTACTGGAGCACACATAATTTACAGGCTGGGGATCAAGTGTATCGCAATCCAAACCAGCCGGTTATAATCCCAGGCACGGTTTGGCCATCGCCGGCTGTAGGGATGGCTACCTATGAACCAACCCTCATAGCCTTGGAGAATGCAGGGGTGCACGTCGGAAATATTGATCGGAATGGATATATTCAGTGGTATTGGCAAGGAAGGCAGTGATTTCTTTGGTTTTCGTTGCTTTATTGTCGGATCGCTTGTTCCCAAGAATCTATGGCACCCGGATCGCCAGGGAGGAAGCCCTGGACGAGAGCGCGACAAAGATCCCATTCGATATGGCCTCAACTCGCTGGATGACTCTGTTATTGGACAGGCTGTCGTCATGCTGAGGTTCATCAAGACTGGAGCAGGTAAGCCACCAGCTTGATCACCTGGACCATTTGCGTGCTAACACCAGACCTCTGAAGAAAAGGGCGGCAATGGCTTCTTCGTCAATATTCCAGGCCAGGACAAAGCCGTTATCTTCACGGCGGGTCATAACCTGATAGACGAAAATGGCCAACGCACCACACAGCTCAGAGCCTGGTGGAAGGGTGTCGGGACCGGCTGGGTTGATATAGCTGAGAAGGACACACATATCAGCAAAGTCTTTTCGAGCAAGCCCACTGAGGCGTCCGCCATAGACGACTTTGGCATTATCCTGATCCCCAAAAACAACAACCCTCCTCCACCCAAGACTGCCTTTGGCTTCACCCTCCGTCTTGCTGAGGAGGAGAGGATTGAGGGTGTATGTAACATCTCAAGCTACTTGACGACAGCCAGAAAGGACGATCCCACCACTCGCAGCACTGGACAGTTCGTGAACCCCATACTGAAGCAGCACCAGCTCGAGTACTTGGCAACGACCGAGGCGGGTCTGAGCGGCTCAGTCGTCTGGACTGGCTACAACGGCAAGCCAGTAGCTGTGGCCATACAGTAAGAATCCCGAGGCTTTCTGTCTTCTCCTTTCCTGGCTGACCGTGCATCCAGTAACTATGGCCCCAAGCGCAAGAGCCCCAAGTATGGGAGCCGTGGCTCTCGCATCGATATGAAGATGATGCGGGAAATCATGGAGTGGACTGGTGTGTATAAGCGAGCCGTCGCAATCCTGGCTCAACCAGCAAGGAAGAGTCAGCCTACTCCTACGTACCCGCTCTGCTTGAGCTGGTCCGAGACTGACAAAATTCTCCGCGTCCACGTGCAAGATGACACTGAGCCCATCCCGGCCGAGGCCGTCTTCGAGGCTCTGCCAGTCTATTCATCAGCCATGCTACTCGGCGATGACCCAAAGGTAGAGTATGGGTTTGCACAGCTAGATAAGAGACCTAGCGCTAGCAAGGATGCCCTCCGATGGATCTCGTGGAACGTGGAATGGGACTCGGCCAGCTTCGCCAGCTCCCTCGGCAGAGCACGCCTAGCGCGGTGGGAGGTCAAGGGCAAGACGGCACTTATTGCGCTTAATTGGCAAGACTCCATCACTGAAGTTGTCGTCCGCACTGACGACGGTGTCGTCAAGCCATGGGAGCTCGAGTTCCCCGACAGCGATTACTCGGGTGTTGCATACCAGAAACGTGCGTTTGGTACCTTCAAGGTAAGCAGTCTCTTTACATGGCTCTCCCGTAGCTCGATCCGTTAGCTGATCTTAGCCGCTGACTTGTTCATTTGCAGAATTCTTACAACAGGTTCATCTTCCAGGATGTGTGATTTGTGAAACGGATCAGGTTCATGGGGCCAATGGGATGTTTTATTAGCACTTAGGCACATTCAAACAGTCCAAATGAGTATTCTATCTAAAATCGCAGTCAGCGAAGTGGTAAACTTGCAAGATCTCCGCAGAGGTCTACATAGTCAAGCCAAATTCGATCTTTCGTCTAGAGAGCTTGTTTGCTGTTGTTGTCCTCCATATCGCCATCAGTTATCAATTTCACCGTTACTAAGCAGCTTTCATAACTAAAAACAAACGCCTTTCTTACATTTAAAACCAAGACTACGTCTTAGCCATTATCTAATACTGTGAAATTCTCTAGCTCTAAATAGCAGAGCTTAAAAGAACAAGAAATTAAGAAGAATGACTACAAGAAGAATAATGGCTCCAATGACATACCATTTACCAAGTCCTGACACCTGATTGTGAATGAGGCATGCATCTAGTCTCTCAGACTCAGCTTGCTGCCCTTCATTGGCAGTTTTCACCGTGACGTGTCCCTGCTGTAGGTTGCCAGCACGTCTCAGGCGTCTAGCGCGCAGCTGCTCGTCAGCTGGAGTCAAGAGGCGTCGGGGCATCTTCTCGTTTAAAAGTAGATGATTTGCAAGTAGGAAAAAACTGATGTTACTCAGGCTTGAGGGACAGCAAGAGCAATGTCTAGAAGTGTGAGCCAGATCCATTTCTTAGCCGGGCTTGTTGTGTTTATAAGTCAAGAAGAAGATTCACTGATGCCTTCACGTGGTGACTGAACGAAGCAGGCGGGACAAAGAGTTACCAACAGATCAGTGAGAACAGAACAGTCACTTCATGGGTACGGGCAGAACACAGACCTTGAATAGAAAACAACGTATAACATGCACGACAGGCCGGTAGGGATCACATACTGGACAGTTACTTAAGTCACTCATGCCTAATCGGTAATTCAGCGCGTGTTTTGTATTTGCAATAAGGGATAACCCGACGGCTCTAACTTCAGCGGGCCGAGGTAGCGATCCAGCAGCGGTTCAACCACAAGTTAACAGTCAGCACTGAAGCAAGAAAGCCAATCCAAATGGATCAATTCGTTCAACTGCTAGTGCAAATAGCAGGGATGCCGAACCCTGCAGGTCCCTAGCCTCGAAACCAACAAAGGGTTGTCACGTGATCTCGCTTCTGTTGGTAACTGGTCTTGGCATGAATCACTGTGAGACTCTTTCAGTGAGAGGGTCAAAGAAGGTTGAGAGGTTAGCCAGCAGAAATCTGGGAGTTAAGCAAAGATTAGCATACATAATAGAGATTTACCTTTACAAACCAGTCAAATTTCCACGCCTCTTCGATTCTCTATTGACTCCTAAAAAATTAAACGCAACGCTTTAAATCTAGGTTCTCTTTAATTGCGCTTACTCTTATTCCCAGTGCTGACCTCCACATGAATTGAACCTAGGTGTATTTAATATCGGAGTCTACTGGGCTTATCTCGCCTCAATTAAGCAAACACCAGGCAATTTGGATCTGCAGACTTTTCCTCTTCTTCTCTTTGGTTCACAGTACTTTTTAATCTCGCTGTTTCTGGTGATCATCAGGTCAGTGTGCAATACTAGGAGAGAGTTACCCTGCAGTGGGCTGGCGAACAGGATCTGAGGTAGGTATTGGGAAGTTCAAAGTCCCTTTTGCCTATGTAACATCGTAGAAGAATTCGAAAAATAGGGTCTTATATGGATATGACATATGTCAAATGGTTTCCATATCCTCATTGGTGGAAGACATGATATGCTAGGTTTGAAGTAAGCATTTTGTGGAATTTCTCAGTGGTGGAGACTCGAAGGATTTGATGGAGCCGGTCGCTTCCTTAAACGGACGCTCCCGGCCTCTATCACTGATTAAACTGTTGCAACCGAGTGCACGGAGGCTGCGCAAGGGCTCTTTTGTGGCGTTGATTTAAGCCTGCTGACGTCAGATGTCAATGTGAGAAATCAGCCTCCGCTATGATCCGGAGAACTTTGGTGTTGTGATGCAGGGTAGGTGGTGTGTCAAGGACAATCTCCCCGTCTGGAGACGGTGGGATGAATTATTCTTGGTAGCACACAGTATTCATGCATGTTCATGCACTCAAATACTACTGAATTCTCTCAGCACATGATATTATCATCTTATGTCCCTCGCTTCTCCCTTGTCGTGTGATGATCCTTGTAGATAACGACATGGAAGTTTATGGGTCAGTCAATTCTCCGTGCTTATCCCCTCCTTATTTTCGCCACAACGCGACCCCGTAATCAAAGCCAAGCGTTGATCCTTGCGTCCGGAAACGAGGTAGGGCTGACTCTTGGCAGCCGAGGTTGCAATCGGCTAGGGCTTGTAACAAGAGAAGTCCGAGAGGAGTCCGAGGCCTGTGATGATGAAGTCGACACAATCACAACAGTAGCTTTTTTCTTCTCTCATCGCTCATGCTATTGACTTGAGTTGTCTCACATCTGGACTCCCATCATGATATGTCCCTTCCTTCTTGAAAAGACCGTTTTCATCGCTATCTTAGGGCCATCACCAGCTCGCTAGATCATATGATCCAGGGTCCAGCTCCACGCTAATGCAGGGGGCCCGGGATCCAACTCAACCGAGCCCCATCCGTTGGTTCATCAAACAGCAAAACTGGGGATCACAAGGATCACTGGTGGCTCTACGCCTTACGCTACTGCCAATAGTTGACTGTTTGAACCAAAGTATCTTGGCATGTAGATCAGGCGTTGGAAGGACATGCTTGCTAGCTGTGGCTTTTACACGCCAATAAGCAACTGCAACACCTCGAAGCCAGGAAGCATGCTTAATTGCTTAATTGGCCCGTCGTGTTCCCATGAACCATGCGTGACCGTTCTCAGTTAGAGCGTCTCGGCCTCATTGGATCAAGCGCCATGCTAGCCGCCCCCCTTAAAATGCCTCAGCCTGCCACTTGGACGAGTTTATCTTGAGAATGCATCTCTTCTTTCTCCCTTGCACGATCTTTTCGTCAGTCGCTCTTTTGTCTCAGTAGTCACCTAGTCACTCTTTTGTTGTTTGTTCAAGATGTTGGCCATGTCTAAAATGTCCAACCCTGCGCTGCGGATGTCTGTCCTTGCAGCAGCAGCGGTTACTCTTCTCGTCATTCTTTTCACCCTTTTCCAAGAGCCCTTGAAGGCCCCTCTAGACTATGCTCACCAAAAGGCACAACAATACTGCGACCAGTCCTTCAAGTACACACCCTCATCTGAGACTTTACATTCCAATACTAACTTCGAACTAAAGAGATAATTCCACTCCGGGTACCAAAGCCGAAGAATTAGCTTCGGATGACCCTGTCCCAGCAGAGGCCCGCAACTGTGTCGATCCCTACCGTCGCCCCGGCTATCTCTACATCCCGCAAGACGCAAAGCAGTACCACGATACGAGATACATCCCCTACACCGAAGAATATCTCAACGCCGACGCGCCCGAGTACGCCCAATATCCCGCCGCCGAGGGGGAGCTCATCTTCAACGCGACCGAAGTCGAAGCCGAGTTTCTCGAGTCCCCCGCCAACCCGCAACCATGGATGCAAAAGGCCGTGGCCGAACACCGACGACGAACCGAGGCTGCTCAACAGTCCAAGGAAGGAAATCTTACGGTTGAAGACTTTGTCAGCATGAAGAATGATGCCGAGCTTGGCTGGCTATGGGGACGTCGCGTCGTCATGTTCAGCGACTCTGTCGATCGCTACATGACACAGTTCTTCTGCGAAGAGTTTGACGGCGAGATTACTTTCCCCGTGAAAGACGAGTCTGGACGATTCTCCAAAGGAATCTGCGACGTGCCCGCCTTTAACCTTACCCTCGTATACCTCCACTCGACCGGATCCTTCACCTACAAGCCCAAGTGGTGGTGGAAGCCCAAGATCAAGTATGTCGCCTGGGAGGAGCGCTGGGAGAAGCTGTGGAAGCCCCATGAGTCCCCCATTCAGGGAGAAAAGGGACGTCCTGATCTTATCCTCTGGCAGAACGGCCTCTGGGACCAGCGTGCTTTCTGGGAGGGTGGTTCAGCCATGCATAACCCTGAAGAGCTGCGCATCGCCGAGAAGGGCAGACAGATGGTGTGGCAGGAGGTGCGATTCGTAACGGCGCGTATCCGAAAGATTGCGCAACGTCTGAACGACGAGTTTGGCGCAGATGCTCCCATCATGTTCAGGTCCTTGACTGTTCACCGAGAGACTGGCATGGGAGATGCTATCATGTTTGATCTCGACCGTCTCGGAAGAGCTGTCGCCGAGCAAGCAGGACACGAGGTATTCGAATGGGGTCGTCTCATCACCCTCCTCGGAACCTTGTACAGAGATCAGATGCACCCAGGCAAGGGACCTGGAAGCTGGCTCTGGGGCAACATGCTCCTAGAGTACCTTGCTCGATCCGTTGGAGCCAAGGTCGGCGGCGAGACAAGATCACCGTACTTTGACGGATGGGATGC
The DNA here is from genome assembly GCA_025433615.1 of Fusarium sp. LHS14.1. Taxonomy (NCBI): domain Eukaryota; kingdom Fungi; phylum Ascomycota; class Sordariomycetes; order Hypocreales; family Nectriaceae; genus Fusarium; species Fusarium sp. LHS14.1. The sequence continues at coordinate 3,316,001 of CM046483.1, read as the reverse complement.
CTGCCACAAGGATCTGTCAGGTTGGGGAGGACGATAAATTGTCCATATCAAAGTTTCATGTTTGTTTATACCTTGAGCTCTAATTGGCCTTCTGAGCGGTCGCATCCGCCGGACGGGCGAACTGAATTGAATGTACGACCTTTACTATGATAATGTCAGTAAACTGTTCGTGATGTTTTCGTGAAGGGTGTACCTGACTTCATGTTATTTCTGGCTATGACCTAACAGACGCATCTCTACGGATGCCCCTCCCGTTCTCGATCTTGACGCGTAGAGTGAAGCCGAGATGTAGCGGGGAGCCGACGGGGGCCGAGGCACGGCAGGTGCCGCGAGGACTGATTCGTAGCGCGCAGAGAAAGCTGCTTAGGGGACACTAACTGAGGGACACAGATTGAGTTGGTGAGCTCAAGTTAGTGAAAACCCAAGGTTAGAGGCCTCTGGGGAGATGTTGAGCTCTGGGACTCAGAGTCGGCGCCTGGCGTGGCCATGGAATTCCTGACGCTCCTTGCCTTTATCACTGCGTGGCACACTTCCAGGAGGCTGATGATGTTGGTCAGCAAAGACTAAAGTCCAAAGATGAAGGGCAAGACTGTCGATCTTGGGATGCCGAGGCTCTTTAACTAGGCTGAACTGTGGATGTCGTCGCTCATATCGGTTCCCCCGACAACCCCAGCAAGGCTAGGCACGAATAGCCCTACCAGGGAAGAGAAAATCGTACCAGTTCTCAGCCGAGCGGCACTTTGGAGTGCAAAAACCTCTTGTAAACGGTCGCCAAAGGTCGAGACCATGCGGACCGGGGGATGCGTATATGTCTCTCTAAACCCTGCATCGCGCACGGTCATTGTCAATGCGCAGCGGCGTGTGATTGGCGATGCATTTTCTTCAACACCACGCTATTTGTCCGGTTTGCCCCGCATTGCGATTGGCGATGGCTTCATGCGATGTAGTGCATTACCGACACGACAACGCCACACAGAATTGTTTCGTCCCAATTTCCACTGAAAATGAGGCGCTTTAAACGAAAACCTCCAAGTATCTTGTATTATCGGAAGTGAACGGGATGAATTATCGCAGAGATGGACTACGTCTTGTGGAGGAAAGAGGATAGCATGTGACCACTTCGCTTAGCAAGTGAAAGATTACGAAAAACGGAGTAGTTTGAGGCTTGCGAGCGGAGGTGAACAAGACAAGTGCCAATGTGCCGTCCCAACCAAGGTTCACAAGCGTTGAATTATGCCACGGAACCCCATCTTCCGGGCTGAATTATATGCAATGCATAAATCTGGGAAATGAACATACACCTCGTGATTAAAACCCCTCGGGCAGGAAAAAGCCTTTGTTTCAGTGTCGGAAATGCCGCAGCCAAGAAGGATTCTGGAAGGATTGACACGTTTGAGGCGACTTTTGAATTCAGCCTTTGACGGCAGTGGATGAGAAGTATGGAAACAATCAATATCTACAACTATCCCTTTGTCTCTGATCGCAATGACAACAAGGGGCTCACACGATACTCGAAACGAATTCAAATTTCTTCCGAGACGGCCAACTTCATCGCCGCTATCATGGTCAGGCAGCTGCACGTCGATCGGGTATTCAGATCGGCAGAGTGGGCACACTTCCCCGGTGCCTAGAAAGTATAGACTTTACCAACGTCAATCTCTATCACCAACAAATAACCCCAAGAGCCAGATAATGGCCTGTGATCCTCTCCCACTCGTTCATCGTCAAACGTCAGCCTCTCTCGCTTTTCGGGCTAATCTCCCCCGTGCGAGGTTACTTCGCCCTCACTCGACAACCAAAACCGCCGAGCGACGGATATTAGCGCTCTTGAATCTCTCCCGACTATCCCTCTCGAGTACCTGCTCCCGACGAGGCTTGAAGACGGTGTAATCCCCCACAATTGGGTAGGACCGTAGGAATCAACTGGACCTGCCACTCCTTGGTTGCTTGCTCGTGTAGATCGACAAGTTCCGATGACGCGATGAGACGGGGCCCCGAGACGCCTCTTCCCCCCACAGTTAAAGTGCCGGGCGGAATATCTGTGTTCCGAATGGCTGGACCTGAAAGCGTCAGGGAAGACCCTTGAAATGGAATCTTGATGTTGGCACTTAGCGCATGCTGACTCGCCTTCCCCGGCCGTGTGCTTTGACCTTTTTCTCTGAGCCCGGTGTGCTAGCTAGGGCGTTTCCAATGTTCAACACGAGCATCAATCTGCCCTGTTGCTGTTCCTGGCGCACACCGGACAGGGCCTGGACATTGCAGTCAAAAGCCACATCAGGAGACAGGGCTGGGCTAAAGGCTTAGCCGACGCGGGACTAAAACGAGGCCCTCCCACCTCCCGTAAGCCATGACTCGTACAAGCGCGGCAGTTGATGTCTGCCCTCTCTTTGACACGTCCCTTGACATCCACCTACGTACATGACGAGGCTAGTACCTCTGGATGAGGAGTAAAGATCGTCATGAAGCACATCTCACTCGCCGAGAAAGGCAACTTGAACCTGACTAGAAGAAAGCTGAAATGAACCATCTACACTTGTCTCTCCTCACCCGCTACTGCAGGACAACAAAGACGATCAACCAGGGCATAAAGTGATAATCAAACAGTAGCCGTATCGGCCGATCGCCAGCTCTAGACCTGGTCCCTGGAAGATGGCGTCTCTCACCGGGCGAAACACGATAGCGTCAAGCTGAATAAAGTTTACCGCCCTTCCATCGCGCAACCCCATTAGCTGGCACAAGCACACAAGGCAGAGGCACCCCTGAACGCAGGTACGTGTACCCCTGGTTGCTGCAGAATCTCGGCAGGTTTGAAATCGTTGATCGGCTGGGGTTCATAATTCATGACAGTCACATATCAACATGCCGAGTCCCCACGATCTTATGCATTTGGGCTCGCTAATCTATTTCTTTTCTTTTTCTTGTTTCCTTTTCTTGACAATCGTTCAGCCCTGTGGCTTCGAGTGTCAAGATGCAGTCGAGGCAACCTGATCTGTTGTGCGCCGAGTTCATCACCTTTCCGGCGGCCACCGCGTTTCTACTACTTCGTGTCATCAGCCGTAGGATCACCCGAGTTGGGTTTTGGTGGGATGACTGGTTTGCTATCCTCTGTTATGTATGACTTACTTGTATTCCTGATGGGCTTTTCTTGCTGATTCTGATACCAGGCAACCGCCGTGGCATGGGCCATCATGATCCCTTTGTGTACGCCATCTAGCTCAAGGACACAAGTTCAAAGCTAACTGAATATCAGGGGTTCAGAGAGGATTCGGCTTACATGCAACCGACGTCAAAGGCGCATCCTTTGAAGATGCAAACGCGACAACCAAGAAATTTCTCTTCTTCATCGAGCACATTTACGCCTTTACCCTCTTTTTCGCCAAAGTCTCCATCTTGACATTTTACTGGCGCATGTTTCGAGTTACCAACATCAAGATTGCCATCAAAGTATTGCTTGGTTGCTCCATTATCTGGATCCTGGCTCGGGTACGTCATGATAATGAACTTTGGAGTCCACAGCTAACGTGTGTTGCAGACATTCTTGACAACCTTTCACTGTCTTCCTGTGGAAGCCTTCTGGGACTACACAATCAAGAACAAGACATGCGCCATTGAAAGTTCCAAATTCTTTTTTGGAACCGTTCTGGCTCACGTCATTATCGACGTCGCTATCCTGGTCTTGCCTATTGTGCAGATTCAGAAGCTCCAGCTGCCTGGAATGCAGAAGTTGGGCATCATTCTCATGTTCATGTTTGGTATTCTGTAAGTGCTTCTATCTTTTTAAGTTACCTATGCTAATGATGCCAGGGTCTGTATTGCTGGCCTGGTCATTGTCGGCGTGTCCACAACGTTTGACAACACATCGCCTGACATGACTTGGAACTTGGCGCCGATTATTATCTGGGCTACAGTCGAGGTCAACCTTGTCACAATTTCCAGTATGTTCGCATCTGTATCACTCGAAGTCTCTCCTGCTCACAATATTCAGCTTGCCTCCCTACAATCCGACCAGCTTGTATCTACATCTTCACCTGCACCAACCCAACCTCTTCTCTCGGCTCCGCCTCCAACAGTTACGGCCAATCCTACGGTCGAAGCCAAGCCAAGAAGTCGATCCGACTCTCCACTCTTCCCAAAGACGAATCCAGCTCCACGCATCAGCTTGCCGGAGACGAAGAAGGCGGAGGTGGTTCCATCTCATCCGACTTTGAGAGCCATGCCCTCGACAGACACCACGGCAACATAGCCACCGTCACCGTGCCCAACAATAATCGCACTTCGGGGGATCATCATGACTCTGGCGCATTTGGAGGAGGAATCATGGTCAAGAACGAGACGGTGGTTCGCGTGTCCACGGCGAAGCCACGTTGATCAAGGTTACCATGAGGTTATTGTACGATTATTTATGGATACCCTGTTACATAGCTAGGAATCAGAATCGATAGCCGGCCACGGAATAATTATCTATATACCCATGCTCATCATGCTTAAGATGCTGTTCTCGAGTGCTTGCTAATGTTCACACACCATGGTTTTCGACTTGTCGACAGGTGGCCCCGTAGGATACTGCAAGCACTTGAAACTTCAAGATGTGGCTCAATGGCGATATTCCGTTCCCAATAGGTCGTAAGATAGGTAATGGCAGTGACTAGGGGTGACTTTGAGGGGACTACTCGATGTGGTTAGACAATGTGGCATCTATCCTTCCGCCCTTCTACACAAATTGCATGGCAACCGAACAATAACCGGGCGAATGGTTTAGTGGTATAATACTCCCTTAGCATAATTCGTCCGAATAATCTGGGAGTGGTCCAGGGTTCGATTCCCTGTTCGTCCATCAGCGGTGGTTTGAATCCATCAAATGTCTATTTTTTGAGCTTTTTATTTTTTCTGGATCATCCGTTTCCTATTTTCCATCTTCTTATCAAATTTTCTGCCGTCTGCTAGCTTCTGCTTTTTTAATCGCTTTGTCTATACATCCTCTTGTTGGCTTGCGGAGGTCGACTACGACACATATCTCAGTTTATTTATGCATTAATGCCCTGCTATGCCTTATCTCGCATATTCAGTATGCGTCGTGAATAGCCGCCAGGAAGAGATAAGAACAATCTGGCTGACTAGGCGAACCACTCCAGCCTTTGTACACTTTTCCCCGGGCCGGCTCCGGTTCAGTCTTGGCAACTCGATTCTATCCTATCAAACATCCTCTTTTAGGCTGGAGGATGGCCGCGCGGGTGTTGACCTGTCAACGTGGCTGGTATTCCGCGTGCCAAAGTCTCTGTGGCTGATCAGCGACTGGCTGAATTGTGTACAGCCTGCTTAACGCCTTGTTTTACTGGTAAACCCCTCCCTTGTGTCACCTTGGGAGCCTGGTTCTCTTCAGCCGCAGCCCGCCTCACTTTAACCTGTTTAACCCTTGGCTCTTGAAGGGTGATCCTTCGGCATCTCCCCATCTCTGAGAGGACGGTAGCATGACAGCCATGACTCTTGGCTACACAGCGACGAATGCTTTTCGAAAGGTGTCGTTTGATCCCGCTGCCCCTCAATGCCTCAGTCTTGGCGATCGTCTGACCAGGCTCTTCACTCCGCACAGGGCTGACTGCAAGCTGTAGATTGAGTGACAAGGCACTTCTCGACACGTTTCGCAACCATGGAGTACTATTTACGCTACATCGAAGCTTCTGATGACGGAGATTGCACCTGTCGGCCCCCTCGGCCCCCCTGCGCAAGACGTTGTGAGAGTCGAAAACACATCATTCCTCTCCTCGATTGTGCTTTGCCTCGCCTTGATGAGGGTTCCAATACCCCCTTTGCGGAGTATGAGAAAAGACGAGACAAGATTTTCTTCTCTAGAAAGCAGATTCAGACGTACTTTGGGAAGCCTGCCGTCATCAACAACCTTCTGAGCTGCCGATGTCACCCCTGCAAACAAGCCCGAGAAACGACGTCAAAGCTTGATGAAAGGGAACGACTTAGGATGATCGAGAGGTCCCAAGATGGCCGAATTCTCTTTGCTATTATGGTCTATCTTAAAAAGCTACACTTTGTTTACGCCTGGTTTGACTCGAGTGAAAGAGAAAGGGATCTCGGCCACGCGATATCTCATCTCCATCGTCATGGAACTTTCAACTCATTCATGAAGGACGATATGGAGCAACGACTCTTCAAAGAGGCCTGCGATCAGGCTTTTGAGATGTTCAACCCTGCACAACTCTCCTTCTCGCTTTCGGAACCACCCAGGAGATATGCGCACTCTCAGAGGTTTCCATTTCGCGACATGAAACGAATTCAAGAGGGGAACTTTGGGACAATCTCAAAGTTTGAGATGTTTGAGGAGTACTGTGACCCCCTGGTAGAGACACGCATGGGAGGATATGACAGATCCGTAATTGGCCATGGAAATGAGAGAACGGTAAGCACACCGTTGGATAAGTCTCGTCCCTCGCTGACATGTCTGTTTTCTGATGTAGCGTCTATTTGCCATGAAGTCTGTCAAGATCCCAGACAGAGATCATCTCGCACTCGCCGAGCAAGAGGTGCTCCGTATGGTGTCGAACATTGAAAGCTCCGCTGCCGAGAACATCATCACCTTACTCACCTGCTATACCTGGCGCAATGAGATGCACTTTGTATTTCCTTACATTAAGACTGATCTTTACAAACTACTCAGGCAGGAACCGATCGATGACAGGTCTCCATGGTTCAATGATCAAGCCCTTCCTGAGAATGAGCTTTGGAAGCAAATGGTTGGCGTTGCCTCCGCCCTGAGCGTCATCCATACGGGCTTAACAAATCCGTTTGAAGGAGTACACGGTAGAGTCGTTGCATGCCACTTCGACTTGAAGCCCGCCAACATTCTCGTCACCGCGGATGGAAAGCTCAAGATCGGGGACTTTGGACTTTCCAACATCCAGATCGTTGCCCCGCAAGGCACGCCTCAAGTCAGGTATAGGGGAGGCGACCTGAAGTATGCTCCTCCGGAATCCCGGCTGTCGTTGGAGCACACTGAGACGTGGTTTCAGCCGCATGGGGACGAGAATGCTCCAGCTCTCAAGTACGACGTTTGGTCACTAGCCTGCATCATGACCGAGGTTCTGATTTACCTTCTGAATCATCAAACCCCTGGGGAAGCCCCCACAGAGAACTCTTTGGTCAGATTCGACAGACGCCTTGACCAGCGCGCCCACGATGAATTCAATGGCAGATTCTTCGACCAGAGAGGTGTCAAAGAGTGTGTTACGACGACCATCGAGGCTTTCAGACACAGCTTCTCTCCTGAATCTCCGGACAGCCAATATATGTCAAAAATCATCGACCTTCTCTTCGGCATGTTTAAGGACGATAATCACGAGAGGATCTCTTCCCAGGATGTTGTGGACGGGCTATATGAGGCTGAAACCGCATACAGAGCTAGCCTGGACACGGGTGATCCTGCCTCTCTGATTAGAAAACATAGCGCTCCAGCCGATGATGGCTTCAAGGAGGTTGGGTGGGTGCCAGCCCTGTCAGGGAACCGTAGCGAGGAGCCCATTTCCTTTGATAAGATGTGAGTCTAAAGGGTAACCGTTTACCTTTTGCTCTTGATGTATGCTTACAGAACCTTCAAATGATAGGAACGACATCGAAGTTAAAATTGTTTGTCAACATACGCAGAAACCGGACTCTCGGAAGCCTTGTCGCATTAGGCTGTTTCGCAAGCAAATGAGGGGGGAATTAATGCCTACCTTTTTCATGTACTGGGCAGTGAAAGGAAAAGACAACAAAGCGATAGTAGACAAGAAAATAGGTACGTATGAGAGCGCGCGATGTGAAGCCCTTGACTGACATGGATCAATATAGTCACCTTTCCTGAATGGGCGTTCAAGCCTACCTACCTATTTCCGGAACATTCTGAAGATGAGCAACAATTCGAATGCATCTTGTTTCCGGCGAATGAAAGGATCAGAGACCGTGCATTTATATTCTCATTTCAAAACGCTGCAGGCAAGTATAATCCCACTATGTCGGCACTGTGGCTAATGCTTGCTCAAATAGATGTACGCGCCTTTCAAGGAGCACTATTGCAGAAGAAAGTATCAAGTCTCGAGTAAGAGTGTCAAACAACTCCTGGTATTTCTTCTTTTGACAAGCCTCTAGGTTCTCTGGAGCAACGGTCAAAGTCAAAGCGTATCGCTCAAAGGATTCAGAGTCTTTCGACTCAGCCTCTGTGCAGTTCTGGACGGGCGAAAACCCCATACTTTTACCTGATACCAGAGGCAGAAGAGAGAGCGGATCTATTCATAGTATTGCAACTACTACAGAGCACCCGAGGGAAACAATGGTCATTCTTTCGCCTGAAAAGGCGCTCCTGCAACTTGATTGTAAACCAAATCATCCAGCTAGGCGATAACAGATAGCTAATCATAGTATAGTGAGCGACGGATCGAAGAAGTTTGATCTTGATGAGAACGAAAATGTCATCATCTTTCCAAGAGGCCGTAGGCAACACTTTCTGGCCGTTAAGTCGGAGTCCTGCCACCCTTGGCAGCCTGAAGAGGAAAATGCCAAGCGGCGGATATTCACCACACCAGCAATAAGAATGGATGAAGGCAACGGTGTGAAAATTGAAAAGATTTCAGTGATAGTGAACCATGAAGAAGGTAAGATAACCGAAATATTGCAACTTTCCCCGTGTTCACGAACCACCCGCTCACGTTATGATAGTTGAAGAGCAGCTCAACAAGATTTGGAGTGCAACAAGCTCAACGCCAGGGAACTGGGATGATCTAGGGGGGTAATATTGAGACGGAAGAAGATGGGATTACAGTAAAGCCTCTTGATAGACTGAGGCTTCATTTTTTTGCTGGTGTTCGTTGCATCATCTCTACACATCCATAGATGAGCATAGTAGCCCCGATCAACGGAAGAGCCAAGATAGCGTAGATCTTCAAGTCAGCAGCAGCACTCCACCTCATAGGACTCTCCTCTGCTATTGTTATGTACCCCATCTGTAGAAAATCCTGGGTATGGTTAGTATCCCGCGAGAGGCGTGAGATACTGATTACTTACTGCGGCAAATCCAGCGGGCACAAACACCAGCGCAAGAACTGTGAGGGTCTTGACAACGTGAGTCTCGCGGTTGGACTGCTCTGCTAACTTGGCAGTTGCCAGGGTGTTAAGGTTCGTCATTTCCGAGCTCATCTTGCTGATTTCACTGTTCCTCAAAGAGGCGGTGTCTCGGAGCTGTACAAGTTAGCGGTTGTGAGGTTAGTTGAAGCTTCAAGCCCCTCACCTGCTCCGATGTAGCTTTGGCACGATCTAGCATAGCTGATGCATTTTTCAGGCTGAACCTGTGCTCCTGCTGCGTCTTCTCCAAAAGATTGAAGAGCATTTCGACTTGAGCGCCACGCGGCGAGCCCAGTGAGAGTACTCTCAAGCCATTTATCTCCTTGAGCATGCATTTGATAGTTTCGATGTTTAGATCAATGGTGTTCATGAGCCTTCGTGCCTGATCAGAAAGGCTCTGAAGTGTCTTTAGGTCTTTGCTCGTTTGTTGAACTGAGTCAAACTCGTTGAGTTTGGTAGGCTCCATGCTGGACATGATGACTCGATCGAACTGAAAATGAGCTTTGTAACAATACCAGATGGATAAAAAGGCCTTTGAACTTACAACTTTTGTGATTTCTTGGTCCAGGTAGTTGATGAACTGACGCAAATCATTGTCCACGCTGCTGAAGCAAGCTGCATGAAGCCAGGTCCAATCTCGAGCAAACTCGGCCATGCCATTGTCTTTGACTATACTGCTCAATTGTTTCTCGACCTTGCCAGGAAGCCTTACTAGGATGTTTGAAACACGGTTTGACGCGAGGTCGACCTTCTGATGAATGAGTGCATGACGTATGGACCACGGATTCCCCTTCGAGGAGGCATTCTCTCGTCGAGATACATATTTCAGAAGGTAGCAGAACTCTAGTTAGAGGGTGTTAATACCGGCACTTCAGAATGCAGGTGTTGAGACGGGAGCTTACCAAGCCTAGCTAACCCCCCTGACGGGTCTGTGGCGACCTCCAAGTCAAAGCCAGCAAAGCCTTCATCTATGGGAGAAGATTTCTTTCCAAAAGCAGCGAGGTACCTATAAATACTCGGAGAAACGTCCAGCGCAGATAGAAGGCTTAGCATTCCGTCGCGAGTAATCTTCAGATTGCCCCAGCCGTACGTTGGTTTTATGAGACTGAGGGCATATGAGTATTGATTTCCAAGTTATGGAAGGGTGAGATGACCTACAATATAGAAGCCTTGATTTCTTCGTTCTGAATTTCATTGTTGCTGTCGCTTGGGGAATCCACATCCACATCCACGTCTGCATCTGCATCTGCATCTGCATCTGCATGATGATGGTAGATGGAGAGATGCTCCCGAAGAGCCCCTTCGCTCTCTAGAGAGAATGGTTCCGTCCCTATCATGAATTATTTTAGAGAAAGTGAAATGAGCGACCACTAAGGATTCTCTGACCTCGTGAAGATAGCTCCGCTCCTTGGATTTCTAATGGCTGGCTGTTCGGCGTGTACGGAGCTGCAAAAAGGCCCCGATTATTCGCAGCCAGGTCTTGGACAATTTCAGCCACACGAACGTCCTGCCCCGCGGTCTTCCGCGGCCAGGGAAGATCTTTCAACATCTGGGGGGTTGGAAAGTAGGGAGAAAGAAGTGACTGCTAGAAGAAAATTAGAGACATGCGTTGTCTTATGTTGTATTGTGTTGAATAGGCGCGTGATGACAGCTGAAGAGCGAAGGTTCGCAGCTTCTTGAATGGCTCTAGTGGATGTCTTTGCATTGGATTTTGTGTTTAAAGTACAATTATCTGCATAAATCACGTACAACCAAGGCAGCTCAGGCTCTCGTTCCACCAACCTTGCCACACAACACCCCAGCCTCCGAAAGACAGTACCGGCGCCCAGTGTTTAAGCCATTCCACCTTACCGCCCAAAAGAGGATGTACTCTTTGGCTGTGAGCGCTCTATCAACGTGTGTTGTTCATCCTGGCATGTGATAAGTGATTAGCCCGACAGCCTAAGCCGACTCTACCTCACAAGGTGCACATACGCTGGTGATTTCTCTTGGCGCCGAGACTTGCCAAATATTGCTATGGCCCTCACCGATGAGCTGAGAGGGGCAGTTTAGTCTCGGATCTGCCTAGGCAGTGCTGGTTCATACCGTGCAAGACCAGATGGGGCCGGACCGACCCTGGCTCGGGCCAAACTTTTCCTGTAACCAGGCTCTCAGGACGTGTTCCAGCACATCGTACTTAACCGCCGTGGCGTAAAGCATTGTCAGCTTGGAGTGTCAAGATGTGGTATTTGTTATGCTTTGCTTCATGCCTGCTCAAGAGATTGAGGTGGTGGTGATATATGTTGCGCGAACCTCCTGAACTCAAGAGGCTCCCAAGTCCGGTCTGGATGAATAATGTAATTACCAATCCAAGTCGCAAAAAGTGACTCATCAGTAATTATTCATTTCAGGCTGGCGCTTGTACTCACACTGCAAGTGGTTGCCTTATCACACTATCACAACTCGGGTGACACAAGCTTCCCCTCAGCAAGCCACAGCTAAGTTTGCCAGGCTTTGGGAGCAGCCGTGTCTTAATCTTCGTAGTTCGGTTGGATGCACATTCAAAGAGTTATCTACGCGAGCGCTTGGCATAAGCATGCCAATATTGCCTTGAGAGGCAGCGGCATATGGTGGCATGACGTGGCAGAACCTTGCGCGGTCAAAGGGCAGCCGATACGCCCGGTTTCTCTTGAGCTTCCAAGACATGGCTCCAGAGTTAGAGGTCAAGGCAGTCAGGCTGTGAAACCAGGCTTGAGGCTGTCCGCCTTGGATGCGTAACACCAGCCTTTCAAGACAAGAGTGATACGGGCCTCAATGGCCACCTTTCGTTTTCTCGTGACATTCTGCATCTGTAACTCGTCAAGCTCTGCACATCGATACTCCAAAACGAATCACAACCAACAAGAAAAAGACAAGTATGACTGGCGATCGCATATCTCAATTGCCCCCAGGGATCCGTCGGCGACAGAGACAACCTTACAAGGATCAAGCCGTGCCGGATGAGTCCAGGAACGACGTTAGCGGACACGGTCCCCTGAGGACTTTTGATGTCTTTGCGCTCATCGTCAACAAGATGGTTGGGACAGGCATCTACACTGCGCCTGCTTCCGTCTTTCTGATTACGGGCAACAAGAGTCTGACGCTAGGTCTGTTTGGCATCGGTTTCCTGTACTCCCTAGTCAGGTATGTGTCCTTGCGAGCTTTCCATCTCACAAAAGCCACCTGAATCCTCAACTGACGGCTGAAAGCATGATAATATATCTCGACTTCGCTAAAGTACTACCATTCAATGGCGGTGAACTCATCTACGTTGGTTGCACACCATCCTGAGCTTGTTTTCCCCGTTAACACCAACCACAGATTGACGAGATGACCTCGCATGTTTCCAAGCCAACCCCAGCACCGATAATTCGTGTTCCAACTGCCGAAACCATCCAGAGGCCAGAGCAAAACGGACGAATAAATCCCGAGCCGAATATCCCGAACGCGAGAACACCTTCAGCAATAAAAAGATTTCTGGGTGATGGACTCTTTGCGTACATCACTTATTCGATTGCATTTGTCGTGTTTTTTAACTCCGGAACCAACAGCATGCAGATTGGACGCTTCCTTCTTCTCTGTATCCAAGACAACCAAGATACGACTTCGGGCAGCACGGAGGAAGAGAACAATGCCCAGCAAGAAATCTCGAAGGGCATCAACAAGGACCTCATACGGTTTATTGGCATCGTCGCTCTCTCCATCATCTGTCTCTTGCAATACTTCAGTCCAGGATTCGGTCGCGGGATGAACAAGACACTTGCTGTTATCAAACTTGCGTTCATGGTGGCCTTATTCTCCGTTGGCATCGCCGCCACGAGGCGCAAAATCGTCGTTGACGGATCTGAAGACTGGCGTGCTAAAGACTGGCGTGTCTGGCATGGAGATAATGGCAAGCGAAGTGGCTTGACATTTGCAAAAGCCTTGCTGCTTGTTCTCTTCAGTTTCCAAGGCTGGGAAAACGCGACATTTGTTAGTCCCTTGCTGCTCCCCTCGCTTGATGCTCTATCACTGACGTGATCTGCCCCTAGGTGGCTGGTGAAATTCCTGCCAATAGACACCATGTCTTGCGCCAGGGCTTCATTGCTGCCGTTTGCACTGTTGGCTGTTTATATCTCCTCATTGTAGCTGTCTTTGTAAGTATGGTTGTTAGCCATGAGCTAGGCGTGCACTAACTGGGAAGCTTCATTCTATTACCTGGAATGACCTTACAGAAGGGAGCACAAACCTTAATTACCCTCCTATGGTATGCCAAGTCGCATGGAACCTTTATCATGGTCTAAAGCTAACATGCATCTCCAGCTGACCGGTGACAATGTGGGTGCCAGACGGACGTGGGCTATAATAGCTGCCATTTCTTCTTTTGGAAGCCTCAACGCTATCATCTACACCTTTTCCAGAGGTAATTCAAGTCCTAGACATTGGCCCTCTTCCATGATGCTGACATGGTTGCTAGTTAAACAGGCCATCGGCCAGGCCGAGATCCTCCCATGGTCTCGATACTTGAAAAAGGATGATATTATTCAACGGAACCCTTCCGGACCTGCTGAAGACGCATTCCTTTATAAATCACCACAGGGTGGGCTGATTGTCCATTGGATAATGAGTGTCGTCGTCATCTCGGCGACGGCTGGATCTCATGGTGTAATGGAGGCGGTGTTTATCCCAGGCTATATCCAGACATATATCCAGTGTTTCTTTCTAGGTTTGTCAACGCTGTATTATTTCTCTTGACTAAGCCAATAACTGATGCTTGACAGGTGTACTCGCTCTGGGTTTCTTCAACCTCAAGTCCCGCGAGAGAGCGCTCTGGCCAAAGGGCGCTGAGACTAGGCGGGAAAGCAGAGGTTTTATCGCCCGAGCCTTGCTACTTCCTACTATTCTCTTGTATGCCGGTCTCAACCTCGCCATCCTTGTCATCAACGCCATCCCTCCGTACTTGGCGGGTGATGGCGAAGATAGTGACTTTGCCGGTTTCATATTTCCTGCGTTGCTAGGTGGGTTGCTAGTTGTCAGCACGGCCTACTACGTGCTCTTCTTTGGGGCTGCTCCTCGAAGCTATGAGCTGATACTGAACGACCCGGACCGATTAATCCCCAACCCGCCCGAGCCTGTAAGGCAGGATGGTATTGTGGACGCCCAAAGCGGATGGAACCTCATGAGATGGGCCAATGTTCAGTGTGAGATTAAAAAAGACTATACTTACGATAGGGAGCTGGAGAGAGTCTACAGGTTTGGAAGGCGATGGAGGGCCATCTATTCTGTCCCTGTCGACCCTACCTATCAGGTAAGTGCATCACTGGACGCAAGTGTGAAAACATGAGGGCTAACTGTCCCTGTAGTATCCAGCTGGTCAAGATCATCCACCCACTCCCCCTAAAAGTATAACGTTCCCAATGTTTTTGTATTGGCTCTTTGGTGGTACACGCCTCAACCCGAAATGGAATCCCTATGATATCACAAGCACATGGTGGAAGGGGGTCAAGAAGAGATTCCACGATATGACCGGGAAGTTGAAGGCGAGGTCATCCGAAAGCTAGGGCAGGCCAGAGAGTCGGGAGTGATGACGCAGACATGGAGTACCCACGAGCAGGCCTAGCCTTACTGGGCGAGTAGGTATTCTAGTAGATTAAGATGTACTAGTAGATCAAGATGTATCATAATGTATAAAAGATTGTAAGTAAGGGAGATATTTATAAGCACATTCTGGAAAACATCAAATCCAGAGTGGAAGCCATGTGTCTGACATCTGCCGCGTCTTGACTCCAAAACCTTAATGTCTCAATAGCAACCCGTATGGCAGAGCCCCATCTCACAGGAAGCTTGATCCTTCGCTCGGGCTGTCTTGCAGCCGCCAACACAAGACAAGCATACGTAAAGATGCGACGGGTAATGAACCAGGAGCCACCGTGCCGCAACGTGTGTTGATACTCGTGGATCTTCTGCACGCATGCATGAACTGCCTTCTCGGCAAGCTCTACGCATTCTGGAAGCGCTGTTTGGTCTGAAGGTAGGTGAAGGACGTAGTAGAGAATAGGACGGAGTAGAAGTTCGTTCCATTCGAGAAAGCGGCTGCGGAGGCCATAGGCGAACTCGTTGTCGGGGACTTGATCATCATCAAATTGAACGATATGAGGAAGATGAAAACGCCTATCCTGGGTCAGCATATCCTATAGCCCTTGATTCCAGCTGCTTACCATATCGACCTCTGTTTCTCCAACTCATGGTACTGGCGCACGAGCTGTGAGGCGTTACTCAACCAAGACTCCTCCCCACCTTCAGCGAGATGCTGGAGCGTATCGTCGATGGTTCGCCTCAGGGAGATCTCGGCTAGGTAATAGCACCAACCTCTCTCTTCGAACTGCGAGTCGTAATTGGTTGGTGACAAGCCTCTTGCCTCGATATCGGCACGCAAGGTCGCAAACGTCAGTGGAGGTTCTGGAAGGGGATCAGGATATGGCAAGTCTCCCAAGCCGCTAGGGGGGAGGTCTATCTCAATTAGAAACTCTCTGGAATCAATGTTAGAGATAACCCGTCTGGAACTCATTTCTTGACAAACCTTTCAGCTCTAAAGCAAGACCAAAAGACTCTCTGCTCGATATGGAGATCATTAGGCCCAGAGGATTCGCAACTTACCCATGGCCTTGCGCCAGTTTTCATTAGGCGGACCTGCAGCCTAGCGGTAGCTTGTTGAAGGTAGAACCATGCCTGCAGGTGCCGAAAATACGTCTTCTCGTAGATAAATGCCAGGAAGAGACATTGTATGTCTAACAAGCTATCGCCCAAAAACCCGAGCCTCTTCTTAGCCGCGAGAAAGTGCGCTTCTGCGTTGGCTTTGTTCTCAAAGAACGGAGCTATATCTCGCTTATATTGGGCTCTCAATAGCGTATCTGCGTAGGTTTCTGGTGGCTTCTTCCATGGTTGCGTGGTGACTCCTAGAGCAGATGCCAACAGCTGGACTAGGTCAGTACATGTGAAAGGACTATGCGGGATGGCCGACGTACCACAAGGCAAGAAGCCGAATCACATCGTAGGCCATCCTCGTCGGCGATCTTTGCGAACCTCATGAGCTGCTTGCCATCCAGGATTGGGTTTCGAGGATGGAAGAGACTTAGGAATCTTTGACACAGCCGTGTGAACCCCCCGTCTTGAAGCACGCCTGTTAACTCAGCGCTATGTCGATTGCCCCCGTCTCTTCCATAGTACCCATCGCTCTGTTCAGGCACAAGGAGAAAGGAGTCAATTCGGGCATCCTTCTCTGGTACAATGTCGTGCAAAACTGGCCATTTGAGTATACCTTCGCACCTAAAGGCCATGAATAAAGACGAATTGGGTCTTGAACATCTGGCACGGTCTGTCGATTGTTGGTATCCAGGAGCTTCGATCGGAGGAAACTGAACAACCTCTGGCGATATGTCCTGATGATTCGATGTCGTCTGTGGCGAGGTTGTCGAGCTTGCACCGGATGCGACTAGCAAGGCTACCTATAACCGCCCAATCATGTCTTTGATCGCATCAAGTCTTGCAAGGATCTTTTGATCCGAGCCCTCACCCTCAGCATCATTCCCAGCCGGGGAAGGAGGCTGGGGCGAATCATCCTCGCCGTAAACGCATCGCGCACGTTGGCGAAGACAGTAGCCGCAACTAGGCCTAGCATTGTCGCACTTGACTTTGCGAAGACGGCAAAATTGACAGGCCACAGGCACCCGCTTTCTATGGGTGTAGTCAGTCGTTGTCCGGGACCGCTTTTTGGCCCGTGGGCCGTCTTGGGAACCAGCCGGGGCGGAGCCGGCGTCATCAAGGATCAGGGCCAAATCCGACGGGATGCGGGTTGCCTGCTGGCCGCGATTGGGTAGGGCCGGTATATTCGGCGATAAGGAAGAGTCTGGAGCCATCGGTCAACTCTTAAGGCGCTGTGTTCTTTGTTAAGGGTGGATGGATGGCGGAGACAAGAGAGAAAAACAGGCCAGCCAATGGATGGATAATGTTAGCCGTTCACAAAGAGGGGTTAGCTTCTATCACAACAGGCTAGGTAGTCGAAGCACTTTCGGAACTCGAACTCGGCAGCTAAGCAATGGAATTGCTTCAAAGAACATGACTTGCATGACAGCACAATGAGACGCCTGTCTATAAAGGCAAAGGCGCACTTTTAAGCAAGAGATGAGTCAATTTAACTAGCTCGTACTCAATTGACGACGACATAAGCCCCCAAATAACAATATCACTACGTCTCATGGCCAGGATTTGCCCTACGAGCTAAACTCGGGTATGGAGCCATGCTAAACCGCCTCCTCTACAACCTTAAATTCCTTGTGGTCAACCATTGCCTCCCCAACCTTAGATTCCTCTCTTACATCAACATAGGCTTTTTTAAACTTTCGAATAGGCACCTTGTTGTTAAAAAGTGTGTCAATCTCCTCCAAACTCTTGCCATAACACTCGGGTACGCAGAAAAATGCAAATCCAATCGATACAGCTGCCAGGCTACCAAAGATAAACCCAACGCGAGGCCCAAGGGCAGCGTAAGGCGGGTTGAGAAGATAAGGAAGACCAAATGTCATGGCGGCCTGCGTGGAGATGGCAAGCAATGAACCGGTCGCGTAAGTGAGATCTCGTACTTCGGCAGAAGGCAGTTCGGCGGTAATGGTGTGGGACAACTGGCCCCATGAGGCGCAATATCCAGTACCAAAAATCATCATCATGGCAATGATGGCGCCCTTGACAGTGACACTTGGGTTCGAGATCATTCCTAGGCCGCCCATTATCAGAAGCGCTGAAGTTTGCACAGACGAACCACCCAGCAAGAGAGGGCGTCGGCCAATGATGTCAACCAAGAAGAGTGTCATGATGGAGACAATGAGAGTCACAACCGAGTTGACAACCGTGAGAACAAAGGGGTTGACGGTGCCGATTGACTTGTAGAAGAGGGTTCCGTACATGCCCGCAAAGGCATTGCCCGTGCCACGAAGGAAGAAGTTGGTGGCGAGGACAATCCCCGTACGCTTGATGTGTTTGCGACTCCAAATCTGTAGCCAGCGCTTTGCAAAGTTTGCCTCTGATGGTTTGTAATGGTGCGACTCGCAAGCAGCTTGGATGGATGCCAGTTTTTCCTGGATCTGCTCCCCCGAGAACTTTCCTTCGCGAAAGAGTCTCAATGCATCCAGTGCCTCTTCATGTCTCTCGCGCAGAACAAGCCATCGTGGAGACTCCGGCATCCAAAAGGTGCAGGCCAAAACAATTGCAGGGATGCAATAGAAGAGGCCAATAGGCAGGAGATAGCTGGTCTTGCTTGGAATCTCGCTTGTTCCGTAACAGACGAGTGACATGATGAGCATTCCAGTGAGCAGGGCGGTATTATACGAGGCAACCATGGCTCCTCGGGCCTGTAACGGCGTGATCTCGGCTTGGTACAGCGGAATCACAGCGAGCTCCATGCCGATGTATAGGTAGTTCAGAGCTCTTCCAGCAAGCATCTGGTCACTGGTCCGAGCAGTGAGGAGGACTGTGGTGCAGATGATGGTCCAGACACACATGACTCTTACGGTAAAGAGCCGGCCGAAGCGGTCGGTGAGTCGATTTCCAATAATCACACCTAAACTCGTGTCTTAGAAGATGTCCACATCTGCAAGTGGTAGTTATGGCTTACCACAAGCAAAGCCGACGATAGAGAAGCCGTTGAAGAAAGAGAGCCATTGGGCCTCTAGAACAACGGTGCCATCCGGTTGCTTCGTGCCGAACTGGTGGGTAAAGTGCTCCATGGCCTGGATATTGGTGAATGCACTTCCCTCGAAGCCAAAGTTGAACTGAGACAGAGCAAGGACTGCGGCTGTGAAGAAGAGCCTTCCGTTGAACAAGCCCTTGAAAGGCAGGGCCAATTTTGAGGTACCCATGATGGTGGAGTGGCCCAGGATGAGGCGGGGCGGTTGGTGTTGAGGAACTGATGTAGAATGAGAGCAACAGTTGCTTGCTGAAATGATGGCCAGAGTCTAATGAAGCTGGATCTTGACAACTACAACTCGAGGTGGTTCAAGTCATGATATTTAAACTCGAGCAAAAACCTGAACTCGACAAGGTCAAACAGATCTTAATCCCCTTTCGGTAGGACATTTGGGGATAGACTTTGTGGGGTTGGAAGAGCATGTTCCCCAAATACCCACCTTGAAGCAATCATATACACGAGTGGCATGGAATAGAGTGATTTCAAGGTCTCACTAGCTTGCTCGTCATCTGAAGGCGTCTTGCCTCATCGCCACCTTGAAAGCTGGGGATGCCACGAGACCTCACTCCCCTGTTGAATGCGGATCGTTGCATTTCCCCGCAGTGAGATGATTGGCTGTAGTTTTCCCTCTCATTATCGCCGATGACCTAGGATTCAGCGATACGAGGCCCTATGGCTCCGAGATCAACACCCCAGCCCTTGACGCCCTCGCCAAAGAGGGCCTCCGCATGACAAACTTCCACACAGCCTCGGCCTGCTCCCCAACTCGCTCCATGCTCTTCTCCGGCACAGACAACCACATTGCTGGCCTTGGGTGCATGTGGGAGCACATGCAGATACGCAAAGACTACTTCAAGGGTCGGCCAGGCTATGAAGGTTATCTAAACCATCGTGTTGCAGCCCTACCTGAGATCCTGTCCGACGGCGGATATTTTACCCTTTTGTCAGGCAAGTGGCATCTTGGGTTGACCAAGGAGTTTGCCCCTTGTTCCCGTGGCTTCAAGAAGAACTTTACCTTCTTGCCAGGCTCGGGTAACCACCATGCCTATGAGCCGCAGTTGGATGATGCCGACAGTTGGTTCAGCGCCTTGTGTACTGATGGGCATTGGATGGAGGGTGAAGAGTTCCTCAATCGGAAAACAGACTTGCCTGATGATTTCTTCTCCACTGTCAGTTTCACAGATAAGTTGTTGAACTTTTTCACTGCTCGGTCTGAAGAAGAAAAGGAGCAGCCTTTCTTCGCTTGCTTGCCTTTTACAGCGCCCCATTGGCCTCTTCAAGCCTCCAAAGAGAGAATCGCCAAGTATGGTACGTCGACTGCACCAACCTCTAGCTTCTTAATAGCAAAATACTAAAAGTCTTGTGTGACAGCTGGCATGTACGATGACGGTCCCGATGCGCTCACCCAGAGACGTCTGGCACGATTGAAAGAACTCGGCCTTGCACACAAAGACGCCAAGGCGCCTCCTCCTGCAGCGAGCGCCATGACTCCAGAGTGGAATAACCTCTCCCCCGATGACAAGAAACAATCTGCCAAGACCATGGAGATTTACGCCGCCATGGTTGAACAAATCGACGAGAATATCGGACGAATTGTGGAGTACCTTAAGGAGAGCCAAGAGTTGGATAACACTTTTATCCTCTTCATGTCTGATAACGGCGCCGAGGGTGCAGCCATGGAAGCTTTACCGGTGAGTTCTAATACCTTTCTTGGCTGGTTTGCCAGTCTAATAGTTGTGCTGCAGATTATGGGCGGCCCGAGCACGATGGCTAATATCATCGAAAAGTACTACGACAACAGTACAGAAAACCTCGGCAACAAAGATTCGTTCATCTGGTACGGCCCTCGCTGGGCAAACGCTGGAACGGCCCCTGCTCGAGGCGTCAAAGGTACGACCTTCGAAGGCGGAATCAGATGTCCTTGTATTATCCGTTATCCTCCCCTGCAACCACAATCAGGCAGCATTAGCAACTCGTTCGTCACAGTCATGGATATTTTGCCCACTATTCTCGAGCTAGCTGGACTTCAACATCCCGGAAAGACATACCGTGGCCGCGAAGTTGCGCTCCCTCGTGGAAAGTCCTGGGTACCACACCTTGCTTCGAAGAAAGCAGATGACGTATCCATACATGGAGAAGATACGCACATTCACGGCTGGGAACTCTTTGGTCACGGAGCAATTCGTCAAGGAAACTGGAAGGCTGTGTGGGATCCAAAGTTGGAGAATGAGAGATGGCAGTTGTTCGATCTTGCAAAAGACCCAAGTGAGCAAAATGACGTGGCAGACACAAACGCGGAGGTTTTGGACAAGTTAGTGTTGTTCTGGGATCAGTATGTGGCCGAGACGGGCATGATTCCATCACCAGCCTTTTAAATAGGTGGACGGGTGATATAGAACAGGACTTTTTGAGACCTCAGCCACCGATCACGGACTGAATCGTCATCTCATCTGCCGCCCAGACTAAAAATAGAATTATGTCTTGCATCAGATCCCAGAAATATTGATGTTCGCTTGAGGTTCATGATGTTTTTTTATTCGCACCAAGTGGCTATAAGGGCCTGTTACCTGTGTCCCTAGCCCTGGCCAAGCACCCTGTTGACACCAAATCTTGTTACGACACGAGGCCGCCAAGAATTGCATCCGCTTCAATCTATTGTTAGCTATAAGTAAA
Source organism: Fusarium sp. LHS14.1 (assembly GCA_025433615.1). Lineage (NCBI taxonomy): Eukaryota > Fungi > Ascomycota > Sordariomycetes > Hypocreales > Nectriaceae > Fusarium > Fusarium sp. LHS14.1. The sequence continues at coordinate 3,294,490 of CM046483.1, read as the reverse complement.
CCAGCATTAGCAATCAGGTTGTTATAACTTCCGCTTAGTCATGCGGCCAAACCTCTATGTGAGGCTACAGTGGAACATATCCATACAATTGTGTCAAGGAGTATCAGCCAACTCAAGTGATGCACTTACAAAGAAATTCACACTCACCTCTATTTCAATCCCTTAATAAGCATATATCCATCTAAAAACAAGACGAACCACGTACTCTTTATACAAACAACCCATGTTTATCAACCTCTTGATTTTCAGGGGAAATGGTTCCACCCAACACGCGTCAACTCCACTATCTTCTCCAGTTGAATGACGCAACCATCCACGTACTCTCGCCGATTTGCCGATGATAAGGTCCCATATTATTCGGATCGACGCGAGGGAGAGAGCTGAGGGAGGATGAAAAAAAGTTTACTTTCAGCTTGGATCCGTTTTGTCTCCCACTTTCCGACTGTTTTTTCTCTCTTTAATCTCGTCGTGGAAGTCGTTTCCTTAATACACTCTTTTGTTAATTTCGAAAATCACTCTTTAGCACAATTATTACTTTCTAGAATTCTTTTAGTGACTGCTCGTTCATTAAAAATGCATTTCGGGCGATCTGCAGTTGCACTCGCAGCGGGCCTTGTCGCCTCGGCCACTGCGCAGACTTACAGCGATTGCAATCCCATGGAAAAGAGTATGCTCTCAGGTAAATCGTTTGCAGTACTCTAATTAACTGTATATAGGCTCCTGTTCTGCGGACGAAGCCCTCTCTTCCTCATCCTACTCTGTCGACTTCACCAAGGGCGCCGACGATGACGCCTGGGAATCCATTGGCTCCGGAGACGTCGAATACACCTCAAAAGGTGCCGAGTTTACCATCAACGAAAAGGGTGATGCTCCTACCATTCAGACCAACTGGTACATCTTCTTTGGTCGTCTTGAGGTTCATTTGAAGGCGGCTTCTGGCACTGGCATTGTTTCATCTGCTGTTCTCCTCTCGGATGTTCTTGATGAAGTGTAGGTTCGGCTCTCAAATATTTGTCACTTTTATTAACAGCAAATCAAAGCGACTGGGAATGGCTTGGTGGCAGCTCCGAAGAAGTCCAAACCAACTACTACGGCAAAGGCAACAGCACTTCCGACACCCGTAGCGAAACCCTCGCAGCCGCCGGCTCCCAAACCGCTTCTCACAACTACACAATCTACTGGACGAAAGAAACCTGCGTCTGGTACGTCGACGGTACCGCAGTCAGAACCCTCAACTACGCCGATGCCCTCGGTGGCGAAAACTACCCCCAGACACCCATGCGCATCAAGCTCGGCATCTGGGCTGGAGGCGATTCTGACAATGCCGAGGGAACCATTACTTGGGCTGGTGGAGAGACTGATTATAGTGATGCACCTTTCACCATGATTGTTGAGAGCGTCAAGATTGAGAACTTTAACCCAGCTGAGAGTTATACTTATGGAGATCAGACGGGAGATTATGGTAGTATTGAGTTGGATGAGACGGACAAGTCTGAGACCAAGTCAAAGACTTCTACCAAGACGACGACTTCAACTGGCTCATCGGCCGGCACATCAACTGGAACCTCCACCGAAACGTCAACTGAAACAACTTCATCGACTGAGACTACTGGTTTCCAAAACAAACAGCAAGTCGACTCAACAGCTTCCTCCGATGTCTCCTCAGCAGCCACCCCAACAGCAAGTGTCACCACAGTAGAAGGATTCGCCGCAATCAACCGACCAGATGTTTGGATTCTTCTAGGAGCGCTGGCAGCTATGTATATCTAGTCCACACAAACACCTCCAAACGAGATGTCCCCATGAGGCCTCACCTCTTGTTAAGCTTATTCATCTCCTTGGCATGCTTGTACACCAACTGCTTCGCCTCCTTGTCCTCAAGATAAATCGTGAATCCATCATTATGGTTCTTTCCGTATGAGAATCCACCGTAGCCGAATTGCCAGTACATTCCCGGCATCTTCTTTTCAACTTGAATCTTTTGCCACTTTCCGATAACTTCTAATCTCGTCTCTGGCCGTGTAGTGTCAAGATACTCTTCGCGGGCTTCAGGTGTCAACCAGCCGTATTCTTCGTGGACGACTGGCTTGCCAACTTTAGCGGCGGATTTGGCGTGATCGATGATCCATTGGTTAGACCACTCGACAGTCTTTGACCACCAGTCAGGATAACTATGGAACACGCCAAAGTCAATGTTAGGAAGAGCAATTTCGTGATCAAAGTCACCGCCATCGCTGCCGTTATAAGCCCAATCATCTGACTCGCGGTTAAAACCACCTTCACCACCCCAAGTGACGAGATGGTATGGGTCGAGACTCTTGACGTAGGCGCTCATCTCTTCGACCCAATCGGAAAGAAGCTTGGGTGTGCAGCTGTCGCTCCTTGGAAGGTTACGGACCCCATCAGCGCCGCAGCGAGGTTCGTTGCCCAATTCCCAGGCCATGATTGCAGGTGAGTTCTTGTACCGATTCACCATGGTCTTGACATAGCGCTTGTAAGCGTTCTTAATCTTGGGCAGTCGGTAGAACTATAACCTCATTAGCACTGCCTCACGAACAGGGCAAAAGTACTCACATCATCATGATACTTTCCTCCAAGGTTAACAGTATAAACATCCATACCACCATAATCCGCCCAGTTATTCGTCAACGCAACAATAAGCTTGACCCCAGCCTTGGACGCAGCATTGACCACTCTGTCAAACCGCTGAACATTGATTGTGGATTTGCCATTCTCCCAAGTCTGAAAGTAGACGCTTGTGTCGCCTGCGCCCTCTCCTCCGTACTTGGGAAGACCGTTTGGATCAGTCGTGGCATTTCTGTCGTTGAAGCCCCAGGTACGCATGACGTTCAGGCCTGCCTTTTTAGCAGCTGTAAGGCCGCGCAACGCATCCTTTTCATCCTACAACTTATTAGAATGCTACATCAATTGGAGTTGTCAACTTACATCTTGGAAGGGGAGGTAGTAAGCGTTACTCCCAGCAAAGTAAAAATCCTTGCCATTCAACTGAAACTTGTCACCCTTGACAGTAACAAAGTCCTTCTTAGCACCCTTCGGACGAGCCTCGACACCCAAAAGACCCGAAGCAAAAACAAACAAGGCAATATTCAGTTTCATTTCTGCGACTGTACAGATCCAGCGACCTGGTTCCTACATCAAAAAAACTTCCCTGAGGCATTTATACCCCATCCTGTTCAATAGCAAGGATTGGAGTATCGTCCTTAGTTCCGTGCCTAGCTCGGGACGCATTTCCCTGATCGACATGGAGATGCACGTTCCGACTACTAATTGGGATTTGCCGGTTTCTGCTTAATTAGAGTCGCATCGGGAGTTCGGGCCGCCAGGGGGGAGGGGTTATTACCACGGGATATATCAGCCGACGATGCTTAAATGACGGAACCTGTTCATCCATGGCTTTATTGGGTCGATCCGTCATGATATTTTGTCAGTTGAATAACGGCGGAAAAACTAGATCAAGAAGTTGTCGGCCTTGTGACCTGTTTTTGAGCTTTACCCCATTTCTTGGCGCAGCATCATTGAGTTTACGTTTATCCGGACTCTGGGAAATAGCTCCACCTGGTACATTTTGATCAAGGAAATGGTCATGGCTTGTGACAACATTGGTGGAGAGATGTTCATGGTTACAATGGCCTTGTTTGACTGTCTTGGCGGTTTTAAATAGAGGCCTATAGATGTTATATATCTCATCGATCAGGCTCATAGTGGAACTGATCAGCCAGGTTCATTCTATCGGTTCATTCTATCCCACAGCATGGTTACCAAAGTGTTCTTCGCCGCTTCGGCTCTTATCCTGGCCAGCCCTGCCTTGGCTGCCTCACCGAAATATCTCATCACCTTGTTCGTCTCCAAGTACCATATTTCTTCAAAAAAAAAAAAAAAAAAAAAAAAAAAAAAAAAAAAAAAGAAACTGACCATCTCCAGTGGTGATTCATACTCCCAAACCGGTTTTGACATTAATGGCGATAAGCCATCAACTTCAAACCCCCTAGGAAACCCTCCCTTCCCAGGATGGACAGCAGCAGGAGGCGTCAACTGGGTCGGCAGCATGGCAGCTGAAGTTAACAGCTCACTCGTCCTAGCATACAACTTTGCGTATGGCGGAGCAACCGTTGATGCTGACATTGTCACGCCTTACTTGCCGACGGTCCAAAGCATGGAAGATCAGGTAGATACATTTGTCAACAACTTGGCTCAGCAACCAGATTATGCACCTTGGAAGGCTTCGAATACCCTGGCCGGTCTGTGGATGGGAGTCAATGACGTAGGAAACAGCCATTGGGCACCTAACGTGACTGATATTATGGAAGCTTCAGTGACCAGGTACTTTGAGCTTCTTCAAGTTCTCTATGACTCTGGGCTTCGCAGATTCGTCTTGTTGACCGTTCCACGTAAGTCATCGACATCAAGTACCATTCAGTCATCTAACAGTCTCATAAGCGACCAACTTGACGCCGACAATGTTTAACCAAGGAGAGGAAAATACCTCTCGTCTCATCACTGCCATCGGGCTCTTTAACGGTCACATAACCTCTAAGCTCCGTACATTCAAGAAGGCCAATCGTCAAGCGAAGATCACACTTGTCGATACATCGCGCGCATTCAACAAGGCAGTCAACAACCCTACAGCGTACGGTGCCCCTGATGCACTTTGCATTAACCCAGACGGAGTGTCTTGTGTAAGTCACAGCAATGACATTAAGCGAAAGAAAGCTGACGATCAACTAGCTGTGGATGGATGGTTACCACCCTGGTGTCGCCATTGAGAGGCTTGTGGCAAAGGATGTGGTCAAGGACCTCAAAGCGGATGGATACAAGTGGTAAAGGTGAGACGCCAAGGTGCTTGGTATGAGTGTCATGTGACGAGGCAACAAACTACATTCCGTTGGCATCGACGACGGAACAGGACATATCTTGATGAGAGGCTGGTAAATACCTCTGGAACTTATTCATTACTGCATACTAGTCCGTTCCATTCACTCCATTTCCCTCTATGTGGAATACAAAATGTCATGTAGATGATCCTGCCGTATCCCGTCCGTATTCTAGATTGACGGTTGGTCAGTGGTGCCACGGCGTAGTTCGCTTCGGGCCACATACTTTATAGTGTAGTTGGTAAGAAAAAAAGTCAGACTCTGCTGACAATAATGCTTCTCTCAAACCTGCTTGAGAGGCTTCGACGGGCTGTCCGATCGCACGGAAGAAGTCGAAGGTATGTCATCAGCGGGGAATCGAGGAGGTGTCAGGTCCTCTGATGAACGCATGGGCACCCTATCAAGGCGAGCTGTGGCAGCGAGGGCATCCAGCTCAGTGAGAGTATCGACCTGAGTCTGAGACTTCATGAAAGATGCTCGGTCATCAGCCATAAAGGGGAATCGGGAGTCTGGGTTCTTCTGCCAGAAGACGATGGCGCTCGAGATGATGGTCATGAGCAGCAAGATCAACGAGAAGGCCGCATTGAACAAGACCAGGATAACACCAGTGACAGAGGGGCCCATAGCCGGCATTCCAAAAACGTTGGTAAGGATGACCAGACAGATGGCATTGAGGAAGTTGAGGACGTAGATGGCAATGTTCAGCGAGTTGGTGCTCTTGTCCATGTAAGGCAGCATAACGGTGCTCGTGATCATGGGAGCCGCCTCAATGACGACCAGGGCGATGGCCTGCAGGTCGCCATTATGTTGGCCGAGAGCGATGAAGAAGCCCTTGACCAAGATGTAGGCAATTAGAGGGACGATAAAGTAGTAGCCCGACGCCCGGAATTGGATGTAGAGGAATCCCCACTTGTTCAAGACATTCGAATCGGCAAAGAGGCTGTAGGTCGGGTTCTTGAAGGCAGCGAGACGGATGATAGTAAAGGCAGCCGTGACGAGGATAAGAAGCATGCCGAAGAAATAGAACACGGCGAGGAGGACAAGGGCAGCAGAATCAGCCTGAGTAAACTCCCAGACAGAAAGGATAGTAATTCCGGGGAAGCCCATATAGATGAGACGGAGAAGGATACCCTTGAGGATGGTTCGCCATTCGGTTCGGAACTCGAGGAAGCGATCGCGCTTCGCCCAGGCCTGCTTGACACACAAGTCAAGCGCAAACTTGCAGAGGACGACAATGATGGTCGCAAAGACAAGAGTCAAGATGAAGAAGACGAGGCTGGTCAGGAAGAGATTGGTCGTCTCAATCTTGGAGCGGAAAGCAACACGCTGTATGCCATACACAATGTAGGATCCGCTAGCGAGTTCAATGTTGCCCCTCTTGACAAGGCCGTCAATACCGCGAGCCGCATGGTGCATGACGCTTCGGGGCACGACGGCGTCAAGAGAACGTTTTGCAACCTGGACAGAGGCTGATCCGAGGAAGTGAAAGATGCTTGCGGGGGCACCTCCGGTGGCTCGCTGATACCACGTAAAGATGTCTTGCATCCAGCTCATTTTGATGATACCCATGGTCCACTGGAAGTTTTGCGTCCAAGCCTCCACGATCGGAGGCATGTGGATACCAGTCAAGCCAACGATGGCTTGCGCCTGGAAATAGCTAAACAGAGAGAGCGTGTTGGCAGCCAAGTGCGCGGCCGCATTGCCATAACCTAGGAGGGAAGTGACGGCAGACGAAACAAGGCCCAATCCAATGATGATGGCAGTGACCCACTTGACCGAGATCTGCTCAACTGTCTTGCCCGTGGAGAAGTCAGCCTCTACACAGGCAACACTCTCGCCAGTATCAGTCAAGTTGATAAAGGCGCGAATGGTAGCGTCCAAGTCAGGAATGCCGTAGGCAATTCCAGGGATCTGGTCCAGGGTGTCGCCAAGATCAAAATTGAACTTGGAATCGATGTTTCCAGGCGTCATGGGGCACATCTGCGACAGTTCGAGTTCGCCGTTGCAAGGATCGAACTTTTCGTGGAAGAATCGGTAACCATAAACATCGAGGGCAACATCAAAAATGACATATCCTTCTACCGAGGCCGAGGCGGAGAGGTCAACGGTGACCATAGAGTTGTTGGGCGTAATGGTGACTTTGAAGAGACTCGCGGAAAAGAGTGATTCGCGCTGACAACTGTTCAGCGAATTGGAGGTCAGGATCCTCTCAGCCGTCACAGAGGTAACAGCCGAGAGGAGCAAGACGAGCAATGTCATGAACAGTCTCATCTTGGCGATTGTTCGTCTCGAAGGAAGGGAGTTGCTCGATAGTCGGTCGCAAGCGAGTGTCAGGAGCAGGATCGTGATCGGGTCGGCGTTGTTTGCTCAAGTTGGTGATGCTCGCTCTAAGCGCGCGCTGCAGCAACGGGGCTCATCAGCTCGAATCGATGATCGGATAAGGCGGAACGAGCGTGGGCGTGTCGAACCTTGGGCCTATCGATGAAGCGCAAGGCGAAAACGACAAAAAGAGTCTTGGGCCATCCAACGTTCGATTGATGGTGATAACATCGAGAGCGAGGGGAATGTAAAGTCAGGATGAATACGAGAGCGGATAAATGGATTAACCGGAGCCGTGACAGCTCATTTCCCGTATTGTCTCCATATTTTAGCTCGGTTAGCCCCGATCTACGTCACCAACTAAACCATATCCGGAAATAAGGCTCGTATCCGTCAGCTGAAGGCGGAATTAGCATCAAACTTGTGTCGTTGCAGGGTAGATGTTTGCGTCTGGATGTTGAGCATGAGATCAATAGGACAAGATCAGAGTCTCTGCTTATGAGAGAATATATGATTTTCCATGTGATTGGCTATGGAGTAAGCTTGTTTACTCTCTTATTCAGCACTCCAGCTGTGTTTAAGGCTTCGGTCAAGACACGGGAGCTAAACAAGACTTTTTTAATCCCCGAAGACGAAAACATTGCATCACGTCAAACAGGAATACAGAGCGAAATCAAGAGCTTAGTAGATTATAACAAAGGAGATGTTTCCCCCCTTTTCTTCTATTTTACCATGATGAGAATGATTTCCCTATAAACTATAACATCCCCCTCATCGCCGACCTGCCTAGGAAGCTTCATTCAATGACATCCCGTCCATTCACTCAAGGACCGCCTTCTCATCGGTCTGCTCTTTAGCCTTGAGTAAAACCCCATGAATGGCATCTATGAGTTTCTTGACGTGCAGTTCCTCCTTCGCAAGTTTCTCTGTGACCTCCGTCACGGACCCCTTCTCAGTTGCAAAGGTACCATTTGTTTGACCTCTTAAATGACAAACCAATGCATCCATATTCCGGAGATACCTTTCCAGCTTCCTAACTGCTGTTTCGTACTTCTCAACTAGATGCTCGTACGGGATTGCTCCTTCCGGCTTGGTCGGCCAGGTGATGTCTTCGAGCTTCATAGACATCTCGGCTTCTGGGAAGTCTATGTAGAAGGACGCTAGCTCTTCGACTCTGGTGTCACTCTCGTCTCCAGATTCATGGCCTATGGTGAACCCGATGGCATTCATGAGGTTGATGAAGTCTTCTTCATTCATGATGATGAAAAGATCTGTTGATGTATAAGCACTGGTGTTGATGGAAGGGTCTGCTGATAAATGCTCGATATGAGTAGTCAGGATATGTGGACTTTCATGCCAACGAAGACAACGCTTTTATACTCGAATTAATGAAAGCAAATAGGCCGGGGGTCATCATTGATTTATGCCAAGTCACCATTGTGCGTCACTATTCAACATGAACATACCCTTCGCTCTCAACTAGGTGGGTTTGTGGGTGATATGTTCCCCCAGAACAAAGAGATTTAGCCATGAATTTTAGTAGACAGGATATGAATAAAGAGAGTACAGCTAGCTGTTTCGGGGGCACCGTACGAAAAAAATACGAAGTCGAGCCTTGAAGAGGTCTGTGATCTGGTCCTGCCACGGAGCGGGTTTATTCTCTCCTGGTATGATGGGTCAACCCTGACCATTTCTTGCACAATCAAGTCCTCTACCACAACTCGTATACATCAACACAACCCTTTTTGGCCACTTCAAGCACACAATCGCCATCTTTTAACTCAGAGCCACAAGTCACACCTTAAATTTTGGCATCTTTATCCTCAATAATAGCCACCCACTGCCTCATCTCCAATTCCGTCATCTGGGCCTTCTCTTTGTTGCGCGTCACGTCCCCAACAACGGGATCACGAACCTTCTCAAACGCAAATTTCCGAAAATCTGGGGAAATTTATGGCTTAGGCTTCACAAGAACGCTTGGAATCTGAGTCTTGCTGCTGGCGGGCGCCCCAAACTATTGGCCCTCTGGGCTTCTGGCCTCGTATGGATAAATCTTCATGTCATTGGTATTGTGTTCTCTTGTGAGGTTGTCCGTCCGCTGATATACGACAGCAAAATCACCCTTTGGCTTGTACGTTGGCAGCCGAAACAGCGCGACGACTCGAAGTTTCTGTTGCTTCTTCAGCTGATACATCGACATGACAGACTCACCCTTATTCCACCAGCCATTGGCAAAGATGATATCTTTGTGTGAGGGACTGATAGAAACTCTCTAATGGCAAAAGGCCATTAGGAATATCCTAAGATGGTATTCTTTGTACTTCTGTGTGTCGACTGAGTAGGTGGAGATGAGCTCGGAAAATTTGTTAGCGCATGTGAGAATTGTTGCATTATTTTGCTGTTCGAATTGTGAAAACATGGATGAAACTCTTATCGCTGGATCTGGATGAGATGCCTGTACTGTGTTGGGCGTTGTGGTAAGCCAAATATCCAGGTCTGGTACCGTTTTTGTGCCTATCCCTTGCGTTTCCTACATCGCTGAGGCAATTTTATTATTGGGTCACATACGAGATAAATATCCGTAAAATCCAGAATGGCAAATAATGCGGATCAGGGCGCACAGACTTGAGTGATCAAGGTGACAGGTGCGCCATTTCCTGTTGACACATTCCAGGCTCCCAGGGCAGACGGTGAACACGAAAAGACGTCATTCGTGGCTGTGCTAACCTACCGTAACAAACTGACAACAAGCGATTAGCCCGTGTCTAACATTGTCAGTATCTGGGGAAGAGAGACGACTCATCTGACTCAACAAGGACTGAGACCCTGCATAACGGGAGAGAACCCGATCCGAGACGACAATCCTCAAGCAGGAAGGAAACCAATCTTGGCCCTCCCTGGCAAGGCTTAAGCCACAATTATTAACTCCGAGGGATCACAATTTTCGAACGCAACCCTGAATATCTCCCGTCAAGCCACCGGCCCCCACGTTGTCACATCTGAGACAAGAGCTCGAAAGACAGACAAGGAACCTGGACCGCTGGTCAAAAGATTTCACGTGGAAATATCCCGCGCGTTCTAGGCAGATGTTACTGCTTCCATGAGCCCGGATGGTGAAACAATGGTTTGCTTATTGGCCTTCGCATATCCTCGGTAGTAGACGCAAGAAGGGCCATCAAAGACATTTGGCTGCATTGCGTAGATTTTACAGGTGTGATTAATAATAGAATGGGTATTTTGAGTCACTTGTTGGCTGTTACTAGGAAACACTTGCTGTATTTGAGACGTGCGTCATTCTCCCTGCTTTCCTTTTTCATGGTGCAATATCTCACCTCGTATTTTCTATGGTGATATCTTGGATGATCTTTCGGATACAACCAATCTAGGAGAAAAGAGAGAGCGCCAAGTTATACTGACCCAATCACATAACTTGGAATCAGCGATCGTTTTACGCCTTGGGAGGTGGTTTAGATGCCGTGGAGTCCAAGGGAGAAGCTATTCCCACCTCACTGTGGATTATACGATGCCAAACATTGCTCCATGGGGTATTACACGTGCGTGATTCATTGATGTCTTTGAACTATGCATGCCAATTTGTGCCCTCTTACAACGCTGAACCCGTGCTGCCTGAACTATCGATAAGAATACCCCTGAAGAAGTCTCTACCCTTCTTCGTAGAGTAATAAGAAAGCTCCCTATTTGGGAGGTGACTAGGAATATGCTACGTTATGTATATCTCCATTATGAATCGAACCGCCGCAGTTATTCCCATCCCATAGGAGGATAAATAAAATCAAATGGCCACAGGCAAACCACCAAGCCGGCGAATTAGTTAACCACAAGACCATTAAGAATGGCCCTGAATGGGTCGGGGAAGATAGAGTTCCTCAAGATACCTCTCTTCATCCTCACTAAGCTCCTTACCCACAGCAGCCAGGGCTTCCTCTATACGCTGAACAGTACTGAAGCCGATAATGGGAGCCGTGACTCTCTTGTTCAACCAAGCGAGAGCGACATGGCTCATTGGCCAGTTTCTCTTAAGAGCAATGTCCTCCACCCTTGAAACGATCTTGTCTGTGTTGCAGTCATCCGCTTCATAGATGGAGCCGTTTCTACTGTTTGATGCACGTATTGATACAGACTGTTGGCTTGGCCTACGTGCCAGTCTTCCAGACGCAAGAGGGGCCCACTGACCCATCAGAATGGTTATCACGAAGAAAGTGGGAGGTGACTCACGGGAATAAGGCCAACACCTGTATCATTGCAGTACCGGATCATCTCCCGTTCTTCTTCACGGTAGATGAGGTTATAGTGGTTTTGCATCGAGACAAACTTGGTCCATCCTTTGGCATGGGCTAGATTCTGCATGGCTGCGAACTGATACGTCCACATAGAGCTTGCACCGAGGTACCGCACCATGCCAGCTTTGACCAGGTCGTTGAGAGCACTCATGGTCTCAGCTATGGGCACAGTGGGATCAAAGCGGTGGATCTGGAAGATGTCGATGTAATGTGTTCCAAGACGTTCAAGAGAGGCTTCAACAGCGTTGAAGATGGCTGCCCTTGATAAGCCTGAAACTGATCAGTGAACAAATCCAAGTGTCATGGCGGGTAACATACCCCACTGGTTGACGTAGTCTTTGCTCTTATCTGCCAACTCATGATGCATCGTGACTCCCGAGCCAGGATCAAAGTTCTCCGAGTCACACACGACCCGATAGCACTTGGTCATGAGAGTGACCTTGCTGCGTGGGATGTTGTACTTCCTCAGAGCCTTGGCAATGACCTTCTCAGACTCTCCGTTAGAGTAGACATTGGCTGTATCCCACTATCACCAGTAAGCAAACACCCAACAACCAAGAGACCCAACTTACCGTATTTATCCCACGGTCGTACGCTGCCTTGAGTATAGGCATTGCCTATCATGCACCCTTCCATCAGCCACTTGAATCCTTTCCAACACCACGGACCCGGATAAAACTCACATCTTCCTCATTGAGCACCCAAGGAAGCCAACGAGAGTTTCCAATGTGCAACCCTCCAAGGATGGGATTGGACACCCTGAGCCCACAGTTGCCGAGATGACGATAGTCCACCCTGGTGCGCGAGATGGAGTCTCGCAGAGACTGGGGGATCCTCAGAAGCTTGTCGACAGATGTTTTGGACATGGTTGCATTGAGATCAACTGAGGCAAGGAGAAGGACGAACTGAATCTCTCTCTAACAGATGGAGAGGTAATACTCTCGACTTGAATAGCTGGGCGAGGTAGACAAACTCGGCTCCTCACCCTTTAAAAGTGCCGATCATCTTTGCCGTGGCAATTGCTTCCAAGGTATCCGTTTGTCTTGCCGCTCAGTACCCACATCACAGAGTTTTCTCTCTCTCTCATCACTGCTGGGTCCCCATGATTGAATTGCGGTGTATTTCCTTATTGCGATAGTTTCCTCCTTTCTCTCAAAAATAAACACGCTCGCCAAAGACGCTGTCCTATTGGCCCGCTCTTGAGCTGGCTGCGTGTCTCATAATGACTGCCCCCGGCAGTTCTTCGTATGTTCCATGGAGGGGCTCGAGTAAACTCGCTGTCTGACCAATCGAAGGACACGCTTCCTCGTATAGTTGCCAGATTGGGATAGTATTCGAAGTTTTCAGCCTTTTCTTGGCAAAATCAGCCATTTGCGCAAAGGGGGAGTCGACGTTGATCAGGTAGTTCATGAACAGCCACCGCATTCCAACGTGGTCTAGAATAGAGCTTGAACAAGGGGAGAGTCAAGGTCGTGATTTTACCCGCCATTGAAGCATCCCTGGTGATCATCAGGGAGGTTTTGCAGATCTTGTAGTCTCCTTGTTCAGCTGTGCCAAGCAAGACCAGTGGAGAGGAGTAAGAGCAGGTTTGAGAAACGAACTGAAGGGACTGCATTGTAAATAACCCGATTCTCAGCTCCCCATCGTTTGTCATGTCACAGAAACACAATCTCTACACAATCCCACGCTTTGCCCTCTTTCAGCGGTCAATACATCGTCAACGCTACAGGCCAAGACACTAGCTACGGATGGACGGGACGGGGCGACGGGAGGGCTTGAACGTACGATGTCTTAGCTAAATAGCGCGTCCTCTTTTCGCTTCGTGGCCACTTAAACAACTGTTCGAAGGCGTTATTTCTCCTTCCGCAAGGGTTCAGCTGCAGGGAGGACAGCCTGCTGTCAAATTGTCTCTGAGAATTGACTCGGGAAATAAGTCCAAGTGTGGGGAGGTGGCCGCAAGGGGGTCATGTCACAGTCCAGCCACATCTGGGTTGCCGATCACCTTCTATACATGGACGATTCTACAGCTCAACAGACGTGGGTGTGGATGTTTCTCTGGACTTTTGGGAGATTGGACTCCATAGAGAGGCTTACGGACCCAATGAAGCTCTCGTGGGCGTTCGTGTTACACCTGAATCAAGGTTCTGATGTTGGTCTCATCTGTCATGTTGTTGACTCGTCACTTGTCACGATCTCGTATGCCTTCTAGAAGTAGAATAGCCGGAGGATTCCGATAACTGGGAACTAGTGATCTCAGTCAAAGTACGCGCAGTTTGGTCAAGTATCAGCCATATTTCATCACACGGTCCACTGCATGTGAGGGTCATGATGGTCCCCGAAGAGCCCACTGCGTAATCAAAGAGTGAGATCAGGGAACCATTCGGAGATGGGATCCGCATACGCATTGCTGGATTTGTTGACTTCTCAGCTGGAAATGCTGCAGGTCTTCATGTAGGTAGCTGGAAGTAGGTTTACCAGATATTTTGTGTATATAAGTATTTTGATGCTACCCTACTATGTAGATCCCTACTTCTACAAAATCAACATCTGCCTTGGTTACAGTCGAGGTGGAGTAATTCGATCTGAAAGAAGACGGCCTTGTGTGACGAGTTCGTGACACTAAATACTCTTTTCTGCCTTATACCGAGCCCAGACTAGGCGATACATTGCCGTGTTTGCTCCCTAAGGTGTGTTCTAGTCCCCCGATTCTGTGGCTATGGCAACCGACTAACAGACCCCTCACCCAGATGCATCGATCCCAAGAGAATGAAGTCGTGAAGGCGTATCTCAGTGGGGGGATTGAGAAGCTCGGAGATATCCATACCACCGTCCAGCCTGTCTCGAGCGGTTCCAGCGACACTTCCTCCTTGGATGACTCTCAACAACTGAAACAAGCAGTTGAGTACTGGAAGGACATTTTGGCTAATGGCCAATATGTCTCTTACCCTTCGCCACCAGCTTCCATCCAGCCAAACGCCTCGTTGTCTGGGCTGGCACCTCATGGAGTTGGTGCCTCGCAGCACTTGCAGCTGCCTCTCCCCAAACACTCCAAGATCCCCACTGCCATTCTCATGAGAGCGGCATGGGCTCTTGTCACTGGACGAATGACAGACTCGGAGTTTGTTGTGTTTGGCACTAACGTTTTGGATGAGCCCATCATCTCAGTCGTGCCTTTTCGCGCACGCATTCACGGCCACACCGTCTCGACCTTTATTGAGTCAGTACAGAAGCAGGAAGAAGAGGTGATGGCCTCGCCTCATCAACTGACTCTTCTGTTTTCCGCCATGGAACAGGCCTCTACTCTGTTCCAAACTCTCCTTTTGACACCAAGTGGCGATGAGTACTCCGACAGTCCTCCGGACAGCGACTGTCGAACCCCAGAACCTTGCGGATTTGGCCTTGTTCTTGAGATTGCACACACTCAAGACAGAGCATCTCTCAAGGTGATGGCTCGTTATCGTTCTGACACTCTTCGAGCTTTCGAGGTCAAGAGGTTGCTGCACAGGTTTGCATCTGTCATGGCTCAGCTTGACATCGCAAAGCCCAACCAGAATGTCAACGACATCGATTTCATGACAGAGGAAGACCTTGAAGAGATCTGGGCCTGGAACTCCGAGGCACCAGCCGCCATCAATGGCTTCATCCACGACATTGTCAAGGAAAAGGCCTTGACCCAGCCGTCTTCCACCGCCATCTATGCCTGGGACGGCGAGTTCACCTACGCCGAGATCAACAGGCTCTCTAATCGTTTGGCCGTGACACTCATCACTGGCTACGGTGTTCAACCGGGCACACCCGTCGCACTATGCTTTGAAAAGTCCAAGTGGATGGCTGTCTCGATGCTAGGTGTCCTCAAAGCTGGAGCGTACTTTGTCATGCTCGACGCTGCTTCTGCACCCGAACAGCGGTTAAGGACCATGGTCGAACAGGTCCAGGCTAAGTTGGTGATCAGCTCTCCTCTGAACCAGGCTTTGAGTTCTCGTTTCTGTGCGGCTGTGGTCACTCTTGATTCCCAGACCCTTAGAGAATGCAAGTATAACGACAATGAGATCGACCGGCTTTTGCATCAACAGCTTCTCACATCTTCTTCCAACGCACTCGCACATGTGATCTTCACATCCGGAAGTACAGGTACTCCGAAGGCCATCCCGACTACGCACCAGAGCATCCGTTCAGCACTCCACCACCAAGTGGCAGCCATACACCTCAACACAAGATCACGAGTATACGACTTTTCCTCGTACAGTTTCGACGCCGCCATATTCAACATATGGACCACCTTCTACGCTGGAGGATGCCTCTGTGTGCCAAGCGAGGCGGACCGCAAGGATGACCTTGTTGGTAGCCTTCAGAGGCTTGGTGCCAACTACGTGACCATGACGCCCTCTGCTGCTCAGCTGCTTGCGTCAGAACCAGAGAAGGTTTCTCTACTGGATACCCTCATGCTTGTGGGAGAACGCCTTACCATTCAAGACGTATTGCCTTGGTGGAATCGTGTTCGTCTTATCAACTCGTATGGACCTTGCGAGTGTACTCCCCTCGGCACATCCAACTTGAACCCGTCCAGTCCCGCCGACCTTCTCGACATTGGAGTAGGACTGGGTCAAGTCACTTGGATTGTAGATCCTGATGACCATAACCGCCTTGTTCCTCCTGGCTTGGTTGGCGAGTTGGTCCTTGAGGGTCCGTCCGTGAGTCAGGGTTACCTCAATGACCCAGATAGAACAGCGGTTGCTTTCATCAGGGACCCTGCCTGGTTAGTTGAGAGAGGCCGCCAAGGAAGAGTCTACAAGACAGGAGACTTGGTGCAGTACTCCAACGAAGAAGGCCGCTTGAAGTACATCGGCCGAAAGGATGCCCAAGTCAAGATCCGTGGACAGCGTGTTGAGCTTGGAGAAGTCGAGCATCTAGTGCAGCAGTGTATGCCAGACGTGAGCCAGGTGGTGGTCGAGATGATCACCCCCAAGAGTGTGAGCAACTCTTCGAGTGCCATGCTTGCGGCGTTTCTGGTTCAATCTCGGAGCAGCGGAAAGAAAGTTTCTGAGCCTTGCATGGCCCAGTCCATGCAGATATTCGCTGTCTCGGAAGAGGTACAAGGTGCTTTGAGCAAGGCTCTCCCAAGCTACATGGTGCCCAGCGTCTTCTTCTCTGTAAGGGAACTACCCAAAGCTACCTCGTCAGGAAAGCTGGACCGAAAGAAGATTCGAGAGATGGGATCATCGTTCTCGGTCAAGCAACTTGCCGATTTGCGAACGAGCGCTCAAGGTCCCAAGCGACAGCCGAAGCCGCAGTCAGTGGAGTACAGCCTACAAGGCATCTGGGCCAGCGTGCTTAATATGGAGCGTTCCGACATTGGCTTGGAAGACAGCTTCTTTCAGTTGGGAGGCGACTCAATCTCTGCCATGAAGGTTGTTCGAGATGCTCGTGAGCAGCTGGAAGTGGAGTTGAGCGTTGCGGACATTCTGCAGCACCCACGATTGAGTGAGGCTGCCGCGACCGTCGCTCGAGGGACCACATTGTTCAAGTCGGACGAGGCTCCTGCTGCCTTTTCTTTGCTGCCTGGGAACAACGCGCGCGAAGCCGTCGTCTCTGCGTTGAAGAGTCACGGTGTCCAGTCTTCGTCTGTTGAGGATGCTTTCCCCTGCACGCCACTACAAGAGGGTCTCGTGTTCCTCTCCCTCAAGAGTCCCGGGGACTACATGATGCAGACGACTCTGGACCTCTTTACTTCTTCCTACTCGAACGCCCATAAGTTCCGTCAGGCATGGGAACACGTTGTGGCAGAGCACCCTGCACTGCGAACTCGGTTCGTGCACAGAGACCGCGACACTGGGCTTGCTCAAGTTGTCCTTCAACCCGAAGCCTTTTCATTGAACGAGGTCGTCGACTCGTCTTTGAATGAGTATCTTGAGGCAGACCGACGACAACCCATGAGTCTGGGTCAGGCCTTTGCCCGCTTTTCTATTGTTCACGACAAGGGTGCCCCTCGCTGGTTCGTCTGGACGATGCACCATGCTCTGTATGATGGCTGGAGCATCAAACTGATCATGAACTCATTCCGGCAGGCCTACCGCACTCTTGAAGCGGAAACCAGCTTGGTGAAAGGAATCACAAAGGCGTCGTATCCCGCCTTCATCAAGTACATCCTCGGCCAAAGCGTCAACTCGGGTGTTGCTATGGCCAAGTACTGGAAGACAACTCTCTCAGACTGCGAAGCTGCCCAGTTCCCGGCAGTTCCCCTCCATCTCCAGAGTCAAGAGCCCGATCATTCCAAGATCAACACTCTCTTTCAGGACCTGCCATCCATGATGAGGAAGCAAGGCTCGAGTAATGTAACCCCCTCCACTCTCATTCGCGCTGCTTGGGCCCTTATTGTGGGCAGCATGACGAACTCGGACGACGTGGTCTTTGGAGTCACTGTCTCTGGGAGAAGTGCTCCTATTGCCGCCATCGACGAGGTACCTGGTCCTACCATGGCTACTGTTCCTTTCCGTTCGAGACTCGCAAAGAGCATGCTCGTTGGAGACTATTTACGATCTGTTCAACAGCAGGCCCTCGACATGATCCCATTCGAGCAAATGGGTTTGCCGCGGATTGCCAAGTTGTCAACCGACTGCGAACATGCCTGTCGCTTCCAGACACTGTTGGTAGTCCAGCCAGAAGAGACGGCCGACGTTCTCTCCGAGTTTGACGATGAGCACGGAGGTCCGGAGAGATGGCTCAACAACACTTACGCGCTGCTCCTCGAAGTCCAACTTGGCGGTAAGAAGGCAAACAGTGGTGGCACCGTCAAGGCGCGCTTCGATTCGAGGATCATCAAGGCAAACACGGTCAAAAGCCTCCTTGAACGCCTAGACTTTGTCATTCACCAGCTCAGTGGTACTGATAAGATGAGCAGAGCTTTGTCAGACATCGATGTTGTCACGCCAGTCGATCTTGAGCAGATTTGGCAGTGGAACAAGACCGTCCCTGCGACCATTGACCGCAACGTCCACGACATGGTCCTGGGGCGCGCTCTGTCCCAGCCAGATAGGCCAGCTGTGCATGCTTGGGATGGCGAACTTACGTACGGAGAGCTTACTCGCCTCTCGTCAACACTAGCTAGACGACTCATCGATCTGTACGGAGTTCGCCCTGGAGATATCGTTGGTCTTTGCTTCGAAAAGTCGAAATGGACATCTGTGACAATCCTAGCCGTGCTTCAAGCCGGAGCTGGATTCGCCATGCTGGACCCTTTCCTCCCTGAGACGCGTCTCCGGACCATCGTTGATCAGGTCAATGCTCGTGTGGTGGTGTCTTCGCCGAAGCAGAGAGACTTGAGTCTGCAGTTAGGCTGTGATGAAATTCTTCATCTCACTCCCGATCTGTTCAGCAAGCTAGAAACGACGTTGGTCAATGTCAAGACTGATCCCTCGTCACCCGTCTACGTCATCTTCACGTCCGGAAGCACAGGAACCCCGAAGGGTTCGATCATCAGCCATCGCAGTCTTGCCTCATCACTCGTTCACCAACCTGATGGCTGTGGCTTCGACCAATCGTCAAGAGTGTACGACTTCTCCTCTTACGGCTTCGACGCCCCGCTCTTCCTGGCTTTTCAGGCATTCTCCGCGGGCGGCTGTCTCTGTGTACCTAGTGACGAGGACCGCAAGAGCCGTCTTGCCGAAAGCTTACGAGAGCTCAAGGCCACTTTTGCGCTCATTCCACCTTCGGCTTCTCAGCTCGTGTCTCCAGAGCAGGTGCCAGACCTCAAGACCCTCATGGTGGGAGGAGAGGCTTCAACAGTCAAGGACCTTGAACGATGGTCATCTGCCGATCTCATGCTTATCAATGCCTACGGACCTTGTGAGTGTACAGCGGTTAGCATGATCAACCCTACCCACACATCCAACATGAACGTCAGAAAGGCCCTTGGTATTGGAAAGGGACTTGGTCAGGTGACGTGGGTGGTTAACCCTCAAGACCACAACCGTCTCGTATCTCCCGGCGCCGTGGGTGAGCTCTTGCTTGAGGGTCCTTACATCGGTCAGGGATACCTGCACAATGAGGAAAAGACCAGTGAAGCCTATGTTGAAAATCCTACTTGGTTGCTACAGGGCACAGGAGTAGTGCCTGGTCGACGCGGCAGACTCTACAAGACGGGTGACCTGGTCCAGTACTCTGAAGATGGAGACGGCAGCTTGATGTTTGTTGGTCGCAAGGCCGATGATGCTCAGGTCAAAATCCGAGGTCAGAGAGCTGAACTTGGAGAGATCGAACTGCGCATTCAACAAGCGCTGAAGCACGACAATACTGTTCAAGAAGTCATTGTCGATGTCATCGTTCCCCTTGGTGAAGGATCGCGCCCCATGCTTGTCGCGTTCCTCAAGACCACAGATGCGAGGGACCATTCAGCAGTCCCAGACCTCTATTGCGTCTCTTCTACCTTTGAAGATGAGCTTGCACAGTCTCTCCCGGGATACATGATTCCCGAGGCCTTCTTCAAGCTCGCCCAGATCCCCCAGACTGCGACTGGAAAGTTGCACAGAATGAGACTGCGCGCAATAGGAGCGTCATACTCCCTCCGACAGCTGGCTGATCTCAGAACCGAGGCCACACAAGGTCCCAAGCCTCAGCCGACTTTCGAGCTTGAGGTTGAGATGCAGCAAATCTGGGCTCGAGTTCTTTCCTTTGAGCCCCAACGCATTGGTCTTGACGATAGCTTCTTCCGACTTGGCGGCGACTCTATCGCGGCTATGAAGGCTGTGGGAGAGGCTACCAAAGCATCCATCAAAGTCACTGTTGCCGACTTCTTTAAGCATCGTACGCTTCGAAACATCTGCAGTCATAGCTACTACTGCTCCGAGATGGCTGCTGAGTCTCTGTCTATCGCTGTCGAGCCATTCTCTCTCCTCACTCAAGACAACGTCGCGACTCGTGAGAAGCTCGTTCAAGGCCTAGCTGCCCAACTCAGAACGACCACATCCAGGATTCAGGATGCTTATCCTTGCACGCCTCTCCAAGAAGGACTCGTGTCTCTAGCTTCAAAGAGAACAGGAGACTACATCATGCAACAGGTGTTGGAGTTATCGCTAGACATGCTCAACGACATCGACACCTTCAAAGGTGCCTGGCAAAAGGTTGTTCACGCCGTGCCGGTCCTACGCACGCGGATTGTTCAGCATGAGACACTCGGTCTTCTTCAAGTTCTTCTCAATGATGAAGACGAACGAATTGAATGGACCGAAGCCATGGGTCTCGACTGGCACCTCAAATCTGACAGACAAAAGCCCATGGGTCTTGGTCAGGCTCTTGCACGATATGCTTTGGTTAGAGATAGGACTGGAAGACCCAAGTGGTTTGTCTGGACCGTTCATCACGCTCTCTACGATGGACTGTCGCTTCCAATGATCCTGGAAGAAGTCGATCGGGCTATCCAGGCCCTATCAGTGGGACAGACACGTCCACAGGCTCAGAGCTTCATCAAGTATATCCAACAGCATGATTCCAATAAAGTGAAGTCGTACTGGCAAGCCGCGCTTGAGGATAGCGAGGAGTGTGTGTCCTTCCCCAGCCTTCCTTCGGGTCTTGAGCAGCCAATCGTGTCCAATAGCCTCATTGAGCACCAAATCTCACGCGCTTGGGTATCTTCTTTGAACAATGAGACAACCGTATCGACGATGCTTCGAGCGGCCTGGGGTCTTGTGACAAGTCAAATGACGGGCTCTGAGGATGTTGTTTTTGGCGCGACTGTGTCTGGGAGAAACGCCCCGGTCGCCGGTATCGAGTCAATGGCCTTCCCGACAATCGCAACTGTGCCCTTGAGGCTGAAGCTCAATCGCAAGGATCAACGCGTTGTTGACTACTTCGACCAGGTCCAACGACAAGCCACTGAGATGATTCCCTATGAGCAAACTGGTCTGCAGCGCATCGCACAGCTTGTATCTCCCGAATCTCGACAAGCATGTGCCTTACAGACCCTCCTCGTCGTCCAGCCTCGAACCAAAACCGAAAGCACCAAGGCATCTCAACTTGGTGAATGGACGACTCCTGACCAGACCGAGTGGTTCACCACGTATCCCCTTACAATAGAAGCTACCGTGTCGCCTAGCCAGATTGACATCGACGCCCGCTTTGACTCTCGTGTCATTGAGCCTTGGATGGTCAAGGGTCTGCTTGAGAGACTGGACTTTGTCATGCAGCAGCTTGGTCAGGCAGGGCCAGATGCCAGCATGTCGGATATTGGTGTCATGACACCTGGAGACCTGCAGCAGATCTGGAAGTGGAACGAGAAGGTTCCTGACCCTGTTGACAGGCCAATCCATTCTGTCATTGAGGAACGGGCACGGCTCCGACCAGAAGCTGCCGCCATCTGCGCGTGGGATGGCAATCTCTCTTATGCTGAGCTCAACAGCTTTTCAAACTGTCTAGCCTTCTACTTGCTCGCACTGACTGGAGGAAAGAGTCTGAAGGAGACGTTTGTGCCGTTGTGCTTTGACAAATCCATGTGGACTCCTGTTGCCATGCTGGGAGTACTGAAGACAGGCGCAGGCTTTGTCCTTCTCGACTCAGCACTCCCAGAGCAGCGTCTGAGGTACATTGTTGAAAAGGTGGGCGCAGGTCAGCTGATGCTTTCATCTGACTCTTGCTCTTCCTTGAGTGGTCGCATCTCCAAGGGAGTTGTCACCATCAACTCGGACTTCTTCAAGTCGGCAACCCAAACCATCGCAAGTCTCCCTGTTACTCCTGCTGACTCAGCTGCCTATGTAATCTTTACTTCCGGAAGCACGGGAACCCCAAAGGGCGTTGTCATCACTCACCGAAACCTTGCCTCAGCTCTGCCCTGCCATGTCAAGCGCCTAGGATATACTCCCGACTCTCGAGTCTACGAGTTTGCATCCTACAGCTTCGGAGCGTCACTCAACAACATGTTTGCAGCCTTGACGACGGGTTCTTGTCTGTGTATCCCTAGTGACCACGAGAGGAGGAGTCAATTGGACCACAGCTTCGTCTCGATGAAGGCTACGCACGTCCTTCTTACTCCTTCGGTGGCCGAGTCCCTTTCTCCTCGCAGCGTCTCTGGTCTCAAGTCCATCATCTTTGGAGGCGAAGCTGTTCGCAGTCAGGACGTTGGGCCTTGGTGGGAGGCTGGCGTCAAGGTGCGCACGGCGTATGGCTCTAGCGAGTGCACAACTATTAGCACCATCAACGACACTGCCTCGACTCCCGATGAAGCTACTCGTATCGGATGGGGTGTGGGACTCGTTACTTGGGTTGTGGATCCTTCTGATCATGAAAAGCTCCTCCCTCCGGGATGCATTGGAGAGCTGTTGCTGGAGGGCCCTGCTGTCGGACGAGGATACCTCGCCGACCCTGAGAAGACTACCGAGGTGTTCTTCCAGAACCCCTCCTGGTTGACTGAAGGTGTTTCCGTGACTAGTAATGGCAGCTACTCGCAGAAAGGAAGGTATGGTCGCCTATACAAGACCGGTGATCTCGTCCGCTACAACAAGGATGGAAGTCTATCCTTCTTCGGTCGCAAAGACTCGCAAGTCAAGATTCGGGGTCAGCGAGTCGAACTGGGCGAAGTTGAGCACAGAGTCAAGGAGTGTGTCTCTGAAGCCGCTCATGTTGTCGTCGAGGCCATCATTCCGACCGGAAGTGACAGCGCACACCAAACTCTGGCTTCATTCGTTGTCATGAAAGATGAGGACCAGAGACCAGAGAATGATGACGACAAGCCAACGATTATGCCCATCTCGACCAAGATCGAAGACATGCTCAGCCAGAATCTCCCCATTTACATGGTTCCCACCGTCTTCTTCTCCATGAAGAAGCTTCCCATGACAGCGACCGGCAAGATGAACCGCAGGATCCTCCGTCAGATTGGCAGTTCTTTCTCGACAAAGCAATTAGCCGCAGCGCGCAAAAGATGCGAGCAAGGAACTTCGTCCCAAGAGCAACCGTCTACAGACACTCAGCATGAACTCCAACGAGTCTGGTCCAGGATCCTTGACCTACCAACTAACCTCATTGGCCTTGACGATGGCTTCTTTAGCCTTGGGGGCGACTCTGTTTCTGCGATGAAGGTGGTTGGCGAGGCTCGAAAGGCTGGCATTGAGCTAGCTGTTGCCGACATTTTTACTCATCGCACACTGAGACTGATCGCTGATAACGCCAAGTCGATGAAGCGTGAGGGTGACCAGATTGTCGCCAACATTATCCCTCCTTTCTCTCTTGTCGGCAGCGAAGTCGACATTGAGGCCCTCCGCCAGAACATCTCGACGCAATGCGACATTGATGCCTCCAAGGTTCAAGATTCTTACCCTTGTACGCCACTTCAAGAGGGTCTCATCTCAGTTGCTTCGAAGCGACCCGGAGACTACGTCATGCAAGCCGTTCTTGATCTATCCTCTGATGTGTCCATCACCAAGTTCCAGGCGGCTTGGGAAGAGACCGTCAAGAATGTTGATGTGCTTCGTACACGGATTGTTCACTGCCAAGGCTGCGAGAATTTTGGCCTCTTGCAAGTCATCCTGGACAGCTCGGTCAACTGGATCACCGCAACCGGACTCGAGTCGTACCTCCAGGCCGATCGCAAGCAGGTCATGGGCTTGAACGATCATCTTGCCAGGTATGCTCTCATCCATGATGGCCAGTCAGACAGGCCAAGATGGTTCGTCTGGACGGTGCATCACGCTATCTACGATGGATGGTCGCTGCCTCTGGTCTTGGACACAGTCACGAAAGCCTACCAGGGCGAGACAGACGCTGGCTCCCAATCTTTGACTGGTGCACCTGGCTTCCAACCATTCATCAAGTATCTCGAGGAGCAACAACGAAACCCTGAAGGGGTCAAGAAGACCGAAGACTACTGGAAGCGATACTTTGACTCTTGCGAAGCCACTCAATTTCCAACCCTTCCTTCGCCCAGCTACGAGCCGACCTCCAACAAGACGACTCTCTACCGTATGAAGACAAACTCCCCTTCGTCCTCAACGTCTCTGGACCTCACTCCATCGATGCTTATCCGAGCAGCTTGGGCCTTGGTTGTCGGACAAATGACAAACACGTCCGACGTCGTCTTTGGCATGACTGTCTCTGGACGAAACGCGCCTGTTCAGAACATCGAGGCTATGCCAGCTCCGACGCTGGCTACGGTCCCACTGCGAGTCAAGTGGACTTCTGGTCAGACCATCTCAGGATTTCTCGAGACGGTCCAGCGTGAAGCCACCGAGATGATTGCCTTTGAACAGACTGGTCTGCATCGCATCGCCAAGATGTCGTCCGATGCTCGACAGGCTTGCCAGTTTCAGACCCTTCTCGTCATCCAGTCACCGGCCCACGATGAGGATGAAAGCGCTGAGAGCCTCGTACAAAGTGAGCTAGGATCCTCTCCATTTGGTGAGTGGGTGAACCAGGACCAGAACGAATGGTTCAATCCCTACGCTCTCATGATCGAGGCTCAGCCTGAGGCGCAGGGCGACAGCTTCACACTCACTGCCAACTATGATGAGAAGACGATCCAAGAGTGGATTGTCGTGAAGCTTCTCAGGCGACTGGAGTTGATCATCCGGGCGTTCATGGCTGAGTCTGTCGGACAAGGTCAGATAGTCTCCAAGACTATCAATGAACTGAGAAGTTCCATCATGACCGAGGATGA
The DNA here is from genome assembly GCA_025433615.1 of Fusarium sp. LHS14.1. Taxonomy (NCBI): domain Eukaryota; kingdom Fungi; phylum Ascomycota; class Sordariomycetes; order Hypocreales; family Nectriaceae; genus Fusarium; species Fusarium sp. LHS14.1. The sequence continues at coordinate 3,269,339 of CM046483.1, read as the reverse complement.
TCTCGAACAGATCTGGACCTGGAACCAATCCACCCCAGAAGCGGTCGACAAGTACGTCCACGAAATCGTCGAAGAAAGAATCCGCGAGCAACCCGATGCTCCCGCCGTGCACGCCTGGGATGGTCAACTCACCTACCAGGAGCTTGATCAACTCGCCGAGAAGATGGCTGCCCAGCTTCTCAACAGCATCGACATGAGAGCTCGACTGTCAAGTCCCAAGGTGATCCCACTCTGTTTCACCAAGTCCATGTGGACTTCGGTCGCTATGCTTGCTGTTCTCAAGGCTGGAGGCGCCTTTGCTCTACTCGATCCGATGGTGCCTGAGCAGAGACTCAAGACCATCGTTGAACAAGTTGGAGCTGATGTCGTTCTCTCATCTGACTCCGAGGCAGATTTGGCTAAGAGGCTCTGCCATCGTGTCATCCAAGTCGGACCCAGCCTGTCTACTAGCCCATCCCCTACTACCCAACGACTCAAGGGAAACCAGCGACACTCATCTCCCCATGCCCCAATGTTCGCCGTCTTCACTTCCGGAAGTACCGGTGTTCCCAAGGGTGTGCTGCTCTCGCACAGGAACTTTGCCTCAGAGATCAAGCACCACTCCCACCTCCTCGGTTTCCACAAGAACTCTCGGGTTTTCGACTTTGCCTCTCACGCCTTTGATGCCGCAGTTCACAATGTGTTTGCAACCTTTGCGAATGGAGCTTGTCTCTGTGTTCCGTCTGAGCAGGATCGTAAGAACAACATTAGCGGAGTCATGGCGTCTATGAGAGTCACGGTCGCTGACTTGACACCCACGGTCGCGCGTTTGTTGGACCCGGCGACACTGCCTGACATTGAGACCATGATCCTCGCTGGAGAGGCAGTTTCTGCTGAAGATGCTGCCAGATGGTGGAGAGACTCGACTAGAGTCGTCAACGGCTACGGTCCTTCTGAATGCACCGTCATGAGTACCATCAATGCCTATCCGACTAGCCCTGAAGATGCTTCAAGCATTGGTCTAGGTGCAGGGCACACGACTTGGGTCGTCGACCCTAACAACCACAACATTCTTGTTGCACCTGGATGCATCGGCGAGCTTCTTCTCGAGGGTCCTCTCGTTGGTCAAGGCTACCTCAATGACCCCGCAAAGACTGCTGCTTCCTTCATTGAAGATCCTACCTGGCTCCTCAAAGGATCTTCCACCCGCCCTGGACGTCGAGGAAGGCTGTACAAGTCTGGTGATTTGGTGAAGTACAGGGAAGACGGCAGCTTCTGGTTCATGGGCCGAAAGGACTCGCAGGTCAAGATCCGTGGTCAACGAATTGAGCTTGAAGAAGTTGAGCGCCAGGTCCAGGCCTCGTGGTCTGGCGATGGCATTTCGCAGATTGCGGCTGAAGTCATCAAGCCTCAAGGACAAGGATCGAAGCCAATGCTAGCTGCATTCATTGTGTCCAAGCATCACCAGTCGAGTGATGATGGTCCGCCTGAGCAGGCCGTCAAGCCTGTTCCAGTCGATCCAGAGATTGAAGCGAAACTGGCTGAACGTCTACCTGCGGCCATGGTTCCATCAGTCTTTTTCTTCTACATGCGCAGTCACCTCCCTCAAACGGCAACCGGCAAGACTCATCGCAAGCTATTGCGAGAAATTGGCTCTTCCTTCTCTTTCCAACATCTAGCCGAAGTCGCAAACCAAGTCCAAGACGATGAGAATGAGACCAAGGCTCGACGTCGCCCAATAACACCACTTGAGTGTCAGATGCAAGAAATCTGGGCTCGCATTTTAGGCATCAGCCCTGATCGTATCAGTTTAGACGACAGCTTCATCCGTCTTGGAGGTGATTCGATCGCTGCGATGAAGGTTGTTGGGGAGGCCCGGAAGCATGGTAGTCTTGACATCACCGTGGCTGATCTTCTCCGTCGCCCAAAGCTCTGCGACATCATTGCCACCATGAACAAAAACAATGCTACCGGGGCTAGTAGAAGGCTTTCTCGCGACGACGACGAACCGATCCCCCACACCAAGTACGCAGGACCTGTCGATCAATCTTACGCTCAAGGCCGTCTCTGGTTCCTCGACCGCTTGTACCCAGGTCTTACTTGGTGTTTGATGCCGTTCACTGCTCGATTCCGAGGTGTTATTCGTCTTGATGCTCTACACATTGCACTCCAGGCCGTCGAAAACCGGCATGAGACTCTTCGCACCACGTTCATGTCTCGGGACAACGTGGATCTGCAAGAGATCCATCCTTTCGTGCCTCGAGAGCTCAAATTGGTTGAGCTTCCAAGGGGAGCCAAGGGCGAAGAGAGTCTTCAACGCGCTCTGTTCAAGGAACGCACCACACCTCTTGATCTATCCACAGAGACGGGCTGGAGAGTCGCTGTCTATCGCCTGGGGCCAGAAGAAGACAACCACCACGTCCTATCTATCCTTATGCACCACATCATTTCCGACGGCTGGTCTCTCAACGTTCTCCGTCGAGAACTCGACATATTCTACGCTGCTGCCGTCAATGGCCTGGACCCACTAAGCCAGATCGATCCCCTCCCCATTCAGTATCGTGACTACGCCTCTTGGCAGAAGCAACGCTTCCATCAACACGAGTACCAGCGCCAACTTGACTACTGGGTCTCTCAGCTTCAAACCAGTCGTCCAGCCGAGTTCCTCTGCGACAAGCCCAGACCTGATACTCTGTCTGGAAGCGCGGGTGTCCACGAGTTCACCATCGCAAACACCATGTACGATCGCCTACAGAGTTTCTGCGCTGAAGCTGAAGTTACACCTTTTGTCGTGCTGTTGGCATCCTTTAAAGCAACCCATTTCCGTCTCACGGGTGTGGACGACGCAACCATCGGCACAGCAAACGCCAACAGAGACCGATGGGAAGTCAAAGAACTTATCGGTTTCTTTGTCAATCTTCAGTGTCTTCGGATCAAGATGGAGCAAGGCGGTTCCTTTGAAGCCCTCGTGCAGCAGGTTCAAGAGACCGCTGCTGCTTCTTTTGACAACCAGCATGTGCCATTCGAGAAGATTGTCTCTCAACTCAACACCCCAAGAGACTTGTCGCGTCACCCACTTGTGCAAGTCATCTTTGCGCTTCACGCTCGAGGAACGTCGGGACCTGTCGAGTTGGGCGACGGTCTTGAGTCGGAAATGCTAGATCCTATCCCGACTTCGCAATTTGACCTGGAGTTCCACGTCTTTGACGATGGAGACTGTTTGACCGCCAACGTCGTCTACTCCCAAGATCTCTTCGAGACAGAAACCATCAATTCCATGGTTTCTGTCTTTAACACCCTTCTTGACCGAGCGCTGAGCGAGCCCAAAACGGCCATCTCGTCGCTACCGCTGCTTACAGAAGACGACCGTCTCAAGCTTGAGTCTTGGGGCCTCACCAAGATTGACAGGACCAACTACCCTCACGACTCAAGCATCGTCGATCTATTCAAGGAACAGGTTTCTCGTCACCCCAACCGTGTGGCTGTCAAGGGCAACTCGTCATCCCAGCTCACCTACGCCGAGCTCGATCGCAAATCTGACACCCTCGCCTGCTGGCTCCTCAAACAACAGCCGGCATTTGCTCCAGAGTCAATGATTGGAGTCATGACTCATCGATCTTGTGAGGAGATTATCGCCCTCTTTGGCATTCTCAAGGCCAACATGGCTCATCTGCCTCTGAACCACAACACACCGACTGGCCGTGTCGAGACGATCCTCTCGGCCATTCAGGGTCCAAAGCGACTCCTTCTTCTCGGAAAAGATGTCACGCCTCCAGCCGTCAATCTAGACAACATTGAGATGATTCGCATCGCCGACACTCTTGAGGAAGAAGCACCACGCTCTTGGTGGAAGCGAGCGGTCGTTCCACCTCTGCCAAAGCCAAAGCCAACAAGTCTTGCCTACGTCCTCTTCACTTCTGGTTCTACCGGTAAACCCAAGGGCGTCATGGTTGAGCATCGCGGTGTATCCCGACTCTGCAGGGACAACAACATTATCCGTCACCTACCATCTTCTGGAGGATTTGGTCACTTCCTCAACATTTCTTTCGATGGTTCGTCCCTAGAGGTCTACTTTGCCATCCTCAACGGCCTCACTCTTGTCTGCGTTGACGAAATCACCATCCTCGACGCTGTCGCTTTGCAAGGCGTCTTTGAGCGAGAGAACGTCAGAGCCGTCTTGTTCACACCCGCCCTTCTGAAGCAGGTCCTTCGCGCGAACCCTACCACACTCGGAACGCTAGATCTGCTCTGCGTGGGAGGAGATCGACTCGACCCTACCGACTGCGTCAAGGCGCACAAGCATACTGCTCGAGGTGCCAAGGTTCTCAATCTCTACGGCCCAACTGAGAACTCGGTTGTTAGTACCGTATTCTGCTATGAAGGACAGAACGAGGGCTTCGCTACTGGAACAGCCCCCATAGGTGAACCTATTAGCAACTCGGGTGCGCTGGTCATGGACTCTCAGCAGCGCCTTGTACCGCTCGGAGTCATAGGAGAAATTGTTGTCACAGGAGATGGAGTGGCTAGAGGATACACTGATCCCTCGAGAGATGCCGACCGCTTCATCAGGTTACATGAAGGCAAGGGAGAGCGAGCATACCGAACTGGGGACTACGCTCGCTGGAGGCCAGTGGATGGTAAGATCGAGTTCATGGGACGCATGGACGTGCAAGTCAAAATCCGAGGCCATCGTGTGGAGCTTGGTGAGATTGAACACGCCATTCGTGGACATGAAGCTGTCCACGATGTCGTGGTCCTGGCACATCGGGATGAGAAGGATGGTGGTGAGCCTCGGCTAGTGGGCTTTATCACTCTGCATGACGAGGTCTCTACTTCGAAGGACAATGTAGAAGTGAAGGAGGCCGAGCACAAGGATGGGGAAAGAGAGACGAAGCAGCCTGTCCACCAAGAGCTGGAAGCAAGACTACGCGCCAACCTTCCCACCTACATGATCCCCCAGACCATCACCATCCTTGAACGGATGCCTCTCAACGCCAGTGGCAAGGTCGACCGAGCTGCCTTATCGCTCAACATCACTCCCAAGACAAAGGCTCGCGCGGCCGGGGCAGCTCTTCGAAAGCCAACCACCGAGATGGAAGTCACCATGCGAAAGATCTGGGCCCAAGTTTTGGACCTCGACCCGGAGACCATCGGTCTAGATGACAACTTTTTCGACATTGGTGGTCACTCTATCCTGGCCATGAGAGCAGTGAGCGAGGCAAGAAAGGTCGACATTGAGTTGACTGTCGCGGATATCTTCCGTAGCAAGTGTCTTGAAGATTTAGCTCGAAGACAGGAGGAGCTTTCCGATGGACCGAAGACGGAGGGGGAGGTCGAAGTTGAGCTTGTCGACTCAAACACCAAGACTGCTCTCCTCAAGGAACTCGACTCTCTCAAGGCAGCCATTCACTCGTCTGAAGTGGAGGACATCCTGCCTCTCACGAGTATGCAAGAACACTACGTCACAGCTGGAGTTGCTTCTGGAGAATACGCCCACTACTTCTACCTCGATCTCGGAACCAACCTCGATGTCGGTCGCATTGGGAAGGCTTGTCGCCTGACGCTTGAGAAGATCCCCATCCTTCGAGCCAGCTTCATAAAGCTCCTTGGACAGCATTGGCAGGTCATCCCTTGCGATGTACCAGTTCATCTACAGACGGTCAATGTCATTCATGTCAATGGAGACTTGGATCGGGCTGCCGACGACTTCTGTCTGCGCAACTGGGACAGCATCTCAGCAGCCGAGCCTCCAGCCCTATTCAAGCTCCTCAAACACCGAACTCAGGGCATGCGACTCGTCATTCGCCTATCTCACGCTCAGTACGATGGTGTCTGCTTCCCTCCCATCGTTCGGGCCCTCATTGAGGGCTACACCACTGGAAATGTGACGCCTCTTCCCAGCTTCACCAAGTTCCTCTCTGCTGCGGCTCGTCAGCGACCACAATCCCTCGAATACTGGAGCAATCTCCTCCGGGGATCATCTATGACCACCATTCTGCCAAGATTGAAGCTTTCCAACTTGAGCCGCGCTCTTACGCCATCTCGACCCATCGCAGCTGAGTTGGACGTTGCTTTACCCAAACGTCTCCCAAGCTCCGTGACTCCAGCGATCGTCGCGAGCGCAGCTTGGTCAATCCTTCTGTCTCAAATCTCAGGCAAGCAAGATGTGGTCTTTGGCCACGTCGTCGCCGGTCGCAACTCGAGCATTTCTCGAATCGACGAGATTGTCGGACCCTGCCTCAACCTCGTACCTATCCGAGCCACTCTCACCAAGTCCCTTACAGCGACTGAGCTCCTTCAATCCCTCCAGACCCAATTCTTTTCCATGGGGAGCGCGGACTCGGTCGGCTTCAAAGACATCATGCACGAGTCAACCAATTGGCCAGCGAACTCAGATTTTGAATCGGTGTTGCACCACGCCAACGTCGACGAACATCCCGAGTTTGACTTTGACGGTACCAAGACAAAGCTTCACTTCTTCACCAACCCGCGTCTGAACGTGTCGCGATTGGCCTTGGCTTCGTACCCAACCAAGGGCGGCGAGTGTCTGCAGTTCCGACTTACGGCTAGCACGGACAAGTTGAGTGATGTTCAGGCAAAGATGCTGCTTGAAGCGCTTTGCGAGATTATTCGTGGATTTGGAGACAATGCGAACGTTCCTGTTTTGGCGTGGATTGGCCGAGTCGGCTTTGGGTTTTGGGCATAAAACAATGGTTGGGTTTCATGGCTGGCTGGTCTTTTTCCTTTGACTACCTCGACAATTGGAGTTTTCACTTTGCCGCTCGTATTGCTAGATATAAAGTTTATTTAACATCATAGGCTATCCTTCTTTCCCCTTCCAAGGAGTGTGGTATCGCAATCGTGGAACAGTGGTATTTACTGTAATCTCCATGCTGGCCTACCCTGTAGCAAAGCGCTGACTCAGCTTGACGCCAAGTGTCAGATCGCGCCGGCTTCTCTCATCATCAATCAAGAAGCGCCATCTTCATCCGAAATCTCATCAGCTTTTTTCGTCATGCATCTGTGATCTAGTTCATGTAGTCACTATGACTGCTCAAAGCAGCCTCGCTTTCAAGCCGGCGGCCGCGCGCGACGCGACTTCTGACGACTGGCATGACGACACCAACGACCGTGATGCGACAAGTCAAGGCGTCGGAACACCCCTGAACGGCGCGCATCAGGCAGGCAAGGGAGCCGCGCCTAAATGTCAATTTTCTTCGCGACTAGAGACCCTCCCTGCTGAGCTGAGATTACGACTTCTCTTATCCATGTCAGATCTACAAACTTTACGCTCCCTCGTCCACGCCTCTCCAACACTGCATGCCCAGTACCGGCATGGCCGAGATAGAATTCTTCGAGCCTTTATAAGCCGGGAACTTGATGGGTTTCTTATCGACGCTTACGCCACTCAAATGTCTCGGCCACAAGAGTTGGGTTCACCACGGACTAACGAGAAGATTGCCGAGTTTACGGATACCTACGGCAATTGGCTGTCTGCCCCGGAATCATCTCCAGACTTGAACTCGATAGAACCCGAAAGGCTTCGTTCCATGGTGGCATTCTACTTGTCGATCGCCCAGTCCTTAGCTCATCAATACTGTGAATGGGCACTTGGAAAGTTTATACCGGTTATCTTGGACTTCGTAGCCCAGACAAACCCCAGACCAACAGCAGAAGCCCTTGGTATTAATGACTTGACCCCCCAACGAAGCGAGCTGATTCGCGTTTTACGTGCAATCTATCGGTACGAAACGTATTACAACCTCTTTGGGTGCAACGAGGGCAAACGTGAAGGTGCGCCGTTTACCGGGGACTGGACGAACCACCTATTGCTGTATCGTTTGGAGCCTTGGGAGGCTGAGGCAGTGGCATGCATTCACACTTTCATCTCTGATAAATATCAAGAAATTCTAGATCGGTTGAAGGACAACCTGAGCCCTCCGAATGTCAGGTTCACGTTGGAGAACAGGGTTTACCGCTACAACGAACCCTTTCGTCTCCTAGCTGAGGTTAACGGTAGGCACTGACCTAAACCCTGAGGTTTAATCTCGAAGTGAGCAACTACTAATTCGAGAGATTAGACTATTTGGAGGGCCTGCTCTCGCGCGGACTAAGTACAGCGGTACAGCTATTGGCGACCCATGACGACGAGGAGCTTGTTGTCAAGGTGCGGCACTGTCTTCGTCCCAGTAGACACCAAGACAGCACTCTACAGGGCGCCCTGAGCAAAGACGCCCAAAGCAGTAGAAGATACGACTTGGATGTCCCTCCAGACCCCAGGGACGAGATGGCGAGGAATAGGAGTTGCATGGAGTTCACCGGCGATGCTGTGCCACCGACCGGTCCGCCATTAGGATGGCTGCAACTCTGGGGTGGGGGATATTCTAATATCTATGGAGAGTATGTTCCAAAATGTGTACAGCAATGGGGCTATGTTATGTGGAACTAGGAGCGCTGGGACTTTCCGATAGGGCACAGGCTTGTAGAGCAGTGGTGTGGATGGCCCTCCGATGATCCTGAGGTGGGTTCCATGCACTACTCATGGAGGCCATGGTAAAAACAGCAATAGCATCTATTGCAGGTCATTCAAGGCACTTAGCTAGCTGACGACTCCTAGCACAGCTGTTGTAGTAGGCGTCGAGTGCTGGAGGTAGACAAATGCCACCTGTTACTAACATTCCTACCAACAGGCCAAATTCACATTCAAGTTCAAGTCTGCCTTGTTGCTTATTTCCCAAACCTCCCGCCTGACATTGCCGTGTGGAGTCGGTTGAAGTGGTGAGAATGCCCTCGGGAACCACTCGGTGGAGTGCCGATGAAGTTTGACTTCAGGCTGGCGTTGGCCTCGTTGCTTTAAAAGCAGACACAAAAAAGGCTCGGAGATCTGTCTCTACTATAGTCATCATCATGTCTTCTAAAAGTCTCGTCAACAAGGTTGCTATAGTCACTGGTGCCTCTCGCGGTATTGGTGCAGCTATCGTCCGTGAACTCTCTAACCGAGGTGCTCGAGTCGTTATCAACTACCTAACCCCAGCTGAAAAAGACGAGGCAGAAGCTGTCAGAAAGAGCCTTGCCTCACCGGAGAATGCCACTATCGCCGAAGCAGACCTGTCAACGCGCAGGGGGCCAGGGTTGCTCGCAGCAGCCGCCGCCAAGGCACATGGCAATCGTATTGATATCCTTGTCAACAACGCAGCAATTGGTCCCATGATTCCATTCGACTCTTCCGACGATGAAGCCTTGAACGCAGCATGGGTGGTTGCCATGCTGGCCGAGGAGGGTGCATCATGGGTAAATGGGCAGATTGTGTCTGTTAGTGGGGGCTCTGTTTTGTCGTGAGCATGAAGTGAAGAAGGCCTCGAACATTGATAAGAGCAGTGAGATAATTAGAGATGCATATTGCTAGTCCCAATCATGAGAGACTCTTTAACGCGTGCATCAAGGATGTGACGGCCGAGGTTGATGAAAATGGAAGGCCGGATTGTTCCATAGGGCTTCTATCTAGTCCGGAAGGATTAAGCGATCTAGATCGAGCTTCACAAGGATCGAATGCCACACCCGTCCATCCGATTTTTTCAATATCCTGACGTGTCAAATCTCGCGCTGCATCACAGCACCTCGCCTATACAGATTGGGCAGCTGCTGAACTCATCGGTAGGCTGACAGTAGCGTGGAATGCCTAGAATCTTCTCAATATGGCAACACAAAAGACCCTTTTCTTCTTCCTCCAATAAACATTGCAGATCCAAGAGTCATCATATCTCGTCCAATGACGTGCCAGCCTAACCGCTGGATCATCAGACGGTGATAGTGCATGAAATACTAGTGGACGCTTATCTGCACCGCCAAGTCTACCAAGACACCACTCGTGTCCATGCGGGGTAATATCAAGACACTCTATTCCGATTAAGAATGGCACCATGAACCCTGCAAGCTCAGGACCAAGAATATGCTTCAACGGACGACTCGGAGACTACTAACTAAACTTGACCAACGACCGACGCGCCGTGTCTCAAACGGGAAGGTCAGCCCGTTTCACATATACACCGACACGGGGCAAACTACACCTTCTGAAAGCAGCCCGTACTTTTGCTACATAGAAGCTGATCGGCGGCGGATGTCACCTAACTAGTCGGGCAGGTGTTTGCAACACTGTACCATGTGCCGAGAGACTGTTCTGGAATGCCAAGATGGTAGTGCCGTGGTGGGACTGAATCTTGAGGTGTACTATATAAGAGGCAAACACCCGCCTATACCTGCAATACTCGAGCACTCGTTGTCCCCTTGAGCATCATGAAGTTCCTTTATACCCTCGGGCTCTTGGCGAACCTGGCCGCTGCCAAGGTTTCGTATGATGGCTACAAGGCTTTCAGCATTGATGCTGGAAAAGATCACGATGCTGTGGACACTATCCTGAAGGATCTCAAGTTTGTCTCTCTGAGCTGTGAGAGCAACCACAAGACTCTTGAAGTGGCCATTGCTCCTGAGAGTCTCAAGGCTTTTGAGGCTCTTGATCTCAATGTCACCGTCATCAGTGAGGATCTGGGTGCTGAGTTTGCTGTTGAGGGAGAGTTTGAGGAATACGATTGTGAGTCGCAGCGGCAGAGTAAACACACACTTAGCTAATGGTACTGCAGCCCCTATGAGACTCTCGGCTGCCCTTGCTGCGTTGCCTGATATCTCCTACTTCAACTCGTATCACACGTTTGATCAGCATCTTCAGTTCCTCACTGATCTGCGAGCTTCTTTCCCTAGCAACTCTGAGGTCTTTACTGCGGGAACCTCTGTTGAGAACAGAGCTATCCGGGGCATTCACCTTTGGGGCTCTAGCGGCAAGGGAAACAAGCCCGCCATTGTGTGGCACGGAACTGTGCACGCTCGCGAGTGGATCAGTGCTCCCGTAAGTAGTCTTGTCTCTGAAATGGTACTCTGACTGACATTTTAGACTGTTGAATACTTGACCTACAAGATCATCGATGGTTACCAGAAGAACGACGCCACTATCCGCAAGACACTCGACAACTATGATATCTATGTCCTCCCCATCGTCAACCCCGATGGTAAGCAACCCCGAACACACCAGAGAGCTTTACTAACTTCCCCAGGTTTTGTCTATACCACCACCAACGACCGTCTCTGGCGCAAGAACCGTCAGAGACGCTCCGGCCAATCTTGCGTCGGCACCGACGTCAACCGCAACTGGCCCTACCAGTGGAACGTCCCCGGCGGTTCATCCACCAACCCCTGCGACGAGACCTACCGCGGCCTTGCAGCTGGTGACACCCCCGAGAACCGAGTCCTCGTCAACCACACCAGGACTATCGCTGAGAGCACTGGTATTAAGTTCTTTGTTGACTGGCACTCATATAGCCAGCTTATTCTTCTGCCGTATGGATACAGCTGTTCCGCTAGTGCTAGCAACTTGAACAAGCAGATGAGCCTCGCCGGTGGTGTTGCCAGCGCCATCCGGGGTGTCAACGGTCTCACATTCCGATACGGCCCTACCTGCTCAACCATCTACCAGACTGCAGGAGGCAGCAACGACTGGGCTCAAGATGTTGCCAAGGCTGAGCTTGCTTGGGCTTTTGAGCTGCGACCAGCTAGTGCCAGCGCTGGTGGTTTCACTGTTCCTCCTAGCAACATTGTTCCTTCTGGTGAGGAGATTTGGGCAGGCATGAGGTATCTGTTTGCAAACTTCTAGGTGGAATGTTTGATGAAGTAACTTGATATGAATTCCTTTTGTACTTCACAAGGCTTTCGTGGCCACAACATAGTTTCCTAGATATAACCAAGTAAACGACCTTGGGCGTAATGCCGCATCCAGTAGAGTTCTCTATGAAAACCTTAAGCCATCAAGTGCGTGTCGTACCAACAGCTGTCGCATAGACCTTGTAACCTGTATCTTTCGCAGAGTCTGTATCATCCGAAACCTCTGCAGTCTGAACTGGGGTATTCTCTCTCATTTCCTCCTCGTCTCTTGTTCCAATCTTCTTTTGTGCCCTAATAAGATTACATTAGCACCAGAACTTTGGAAGGGTAGGGAGGGATATGCATACTCCTTGCGCTTGATGTACTGGTTCAAAACATGAGTCGAAGCAATAAGCGCCAACGCACAGCCAAGACAGAACGAAAAGCCCTTTGGATACGAAGGTGCTTCGACAGTCGGGAACGTAAGCAGCGGAGTCCAAGCCGTTGAAGACTGTGCAATAATAGTGATCAAGACAAGCGTAAAGGACCGTTCCTCTGGAGAGTCACGCAATAAAGTGTTAACCCATCCATGGAAGACGCTCGACAAAGCGTTGGACCAGTACATGGTTGAAAAGGCAAACCACTTCCCAGCTTCTGGAATGTTCCAGACCACCAACATGATCAAGCCGATGGCATTGATTGACGAGGCCACGGTCATTGCCCAAGCTGGTCCGAGGATGAGATCGGAGGCAAAACAGGCGACGAGGTTATACAGGATACCCAAGGCTGGCGCGATGGTACCTAGCTCGTTGACCTTGGCTGGGCTGTACTTGTTCAGACTCTTTATCCATAGGAGGAAACTTCCTGTACTCTTGTGGATTCCGGCATTCCAAAAGAGAACATCGACGAGAATGACAGTCCAAAACTGAGGACTTAAAAAGATCTTTTTAAGGTGCCCAACCTTAAAAGTGCCGTGCGTAACATGGCCACTACGCTCAAGTCGTCGCTTCGCAATCTCAATGTCCTTGTCGTTGAGAATCCATCGGTTCGGTTGGTCGATAGTGCCGGGGAGGAGAAAGTAGCCAAGGATGCCGACGGGAAAGGTAATCAAGGCGCAGATGATGTACATCCATCTCCAGCCAGTCAGGCCGTTGACGCCTTCGAGCCGATGGGATGCTCCGGATGCGACTAGGCCGGCGGTTAGGGTACCGAGGTTGAGGCCGACGTAGAAGATACCGCCGCGTCGTGCGATTTCGTGGCCGCGATACCAAGAACCTAGGCGCAAGGTCAGTATATACAACAAGAAGGCAATCTCGGCGAAGCCGCATACCAAATACGTAGTGCATAGCCGGGAAGAAGGCAGCCTGTAGCGTGTCTTGTCAGCATCAAAAGCAAGACCTCCATAGTGAAAGACATACCTCGAAGAAGCCAACCATAAATCTGTAAGCAGCAGCCTCGGCAAACGAGTGCGTACGATACTGCAGAAGCGTAAAGACTCCCCACATAATATCCATGAAGGGAATAGTCCAGTACATGGGGATGTAGGTAAAGAGGAACATGAACGGCAGCATGCCGACGACTGCTCCCACGGTGTACATGGTCTGCAGCTGGACAAGTTCATTTCCGTAAAAGTTCAGGTCCTCCTTCATACCAGCGACGTAGGCATTGTCTATCAAGGTCAGCAGCAATTCAAGCTTAACGTTGGTAGTAGTGGTGCATACTCAGGTTTGCCTGGTCAATGTACTTGACCCAATAAGCAAGAACGGCATAGGGCACCACGATAAGGTCGAGTTTGATGATGAACTTTCGCTCCTCGGGGGTGTCATCGTCGGAATACCACTGAATCTTCCACCACTTCTTTCTAGGTACTGTAGAGTCCAACATCTTGACAGTAGGACAGTCCTAGTCGGGTCAGTATCCCAAGGCAGATGAGCCAACTCCAGAGGATATCCAGTCCGTATAATAGTGCCTCGAAACGGCCGATATCGCTTTATATCTCAGCCATCCCATATCTAAAGCACGTCAACACACTTCGGCCTCCCGCCATCTCTAACCTAGGTTTTTCCGCGGCGATGAAACATTAGACAAGGAATTTGACATGTTCCCCGGCGAGATAGTGGAACTGGAGGCATCGGCGTCGTGCCGACAGCGGGGAAAAGATCGAAACGGGAGATTTTCACAAGCACGTAATTAATCCCAGTAATGGTGGATCATCTCCATCGGGCAGGCAAGAGGTTAAAGATTCGGGCTCTCGGTGGATAGAATCAAGACCTTGAAGATAGAAAGAGACGGATAATAACGCTTTGGTATCAAAATGGCCCTATCTGTGATAATGCTGCCCGGTTGGTGGTGTCGGCATTCAGTTTTGCTGCCGTGGTTGTTCGCACGACAGGTATGGGGCATCTCGCGTCATCTGGATAGAGTCCGATTCTAACTACTCGAGGCAATTTTCATCCAAGGGTCCCAGTAATGGTCGGTGACGATCAAAGTACTGGTCATGTTTACGCCGGATGCTTGCTTCCAGAAGGAAATCTCGGAATCCTTCTGAGGGTCTTGATGAAGTGGTTGCAACTCTCAAGGCGCTCGTGACGTCTAGTGGAGTCTCTATCGTGGCAATGATGAATCACCAAGCTGCTACCAAACACTATAAGGGCAAGGATGTTTCTGGATTTGGGTTTGTGAGAGATTGCTGTGCTCGTGAGGATTTAAGCATAATGAATAGAGATTCATACTAAACTATAGCCTAAAGGCTATTGGTCGAGCTTAAAACCACGTTCGCATGTGTTGTTTTCTGAACCTGCATGATGCAATTCAGGGTGCAGGGTATGTTGCAATGGAGCTCTCAGGGTCATGAAGCACTATCTGGGTTCAACCACCGAAGCTCAACGTAACTAGATAGGTAGGTACTGCCTATAACCAGCAGCATTAGAAATGATTTCGATGGGTATATGTAATGATGGTTTTCAGATATTCGCTGCTTAGTGAAGCGTGTAGTGATACCTAAAAAGAGCTCAAGGTTGTCGTTTTAAATTCAGTTGTCTCGCCCTTTGCCTGACTGACGATAATGCCTCCATTATGGAGTTGAAGGGCTAATTTATGCATCACTAGGTCTAGATGGGAGTAGACAGACTTAGGGAAGAGGATTTAGTCGTATACGCCGCCTCCATCAGGCTGGTCTGTACCGGCCGGAAAGCTCCAATCGTGCAGGAAATCTCTAACAGATATTATAGATAAGAATGGGAAAAAGAAAATTATGAAATGAGATGTCTGCCAATCTGTACCTCCAAGAGCCTAAACAGCCCCTTTCTCCATATCTTAACAACATGCCTTTATTCCTCACTGCTCTAAACAGCTTGGATACCAAGGTCAATGGGAATATTGCCTCCTGTAGAAGCAGCAGCTTCAGAAGCCAGCCTAAGAAAGAAATAATTGCCGAGGAATTGAAAACCCGCGAATTGGGTCCAAACGCCACCAGTAGGGTAACATACTGGATCGTTATCATCGTTAAAGTCCTCAATGCAATTCATTGCTGGTGCACTACATGCCAGGACGCCCCCATCCAACTGTCCCTGGTCGCAAGTGACGGGCGCCTCATTGGTCCGGGGGATTGTGTTGCAAACATATAACGAAGCTGACTGGAGGTTGGGGCTGTAAAACCCACATATCTTGGAGCCATCCACGAAAAGGGCGCCAGTGACCGCGTCAATGGAAAAGATACCCGCTGACACGCCTGAAGGATTGTAACCACCCAAGGTTATGCTGCCGTACTCTGGAGGTGGAAGCCTGGCTGGTGTGCCGGTTGTACCGCCACCCCGGCCGATAGCGTTGAAGGTTCCAAGCACCGGAGCAGAGGTAGAAGTGGGAGCAATGGTGGATGAGGTCGTCACATCTGACGTGGCGGAAGATGTGATAGAAACGATGGTTGAAGTAGCCAAGGTAGTTGTCGATGCCGTCGCGGAGTCAACGGTTGTTGACGAAGCTGTCGAGTCTGAGGAGGTAGAAGATGTGACAGGAACAGACGAAGTCGTCGATGGTGCAGAAGTCTCAGAAGTAGTCGTTTCTAGTGAAGTAGACGAATCGGTGGTGACTGCGTTGCTGATGTTAACAGGCGGTTTTCTATGAGAAGCTAGTGTCTTCTCAAGACTTACCCGAATTAGGCGGGATGCATGGACTTGCTACCACGCCCAAGGCAAATGCCAAGGAGACCAAAACGCGGCAATGCATTATTAAATCTGGCAATTAAGGAGAGGCAAGAATGAAACGGTAAGAAGAGATGGAAAGTGCTTGGCAAGTGAATACGGCTGACTTCTTCTTTTTCTTTCCAGCTGTAAAAGCCACTTCATTTAGGGGAGCAGCACTATCGAGGAACTAGCGAAAATTGAGATGCATCATTGCTCAGTTATTGGTGAGACTCCACCAGCTAAAGAGCCGAGACCCTCGACTTAGGGGGATAGACTAGCCGATCCCGATTAAACAGAACTTCTAGACTAACCTGCAACTGTGTGCACTGTTGATATTGGAAGTGTTCAGTGAGACAAGATATGATGAGCCCGAAATGCACCATTGATGAGCACGTGACCACCCTTGGAGCTATCATAATTTCCTGGAATGCTCATGTGAGATTAGTCATCGGTCAGAACTCCTGCCCGCATCGTGAGCCAATGAAACACGTGCACCCCGCGCAAACATTCTTCCAGGGTCCTCCCCAATGGATCACGGTTCCATCGCTTGACACTAATATCTGACCTGTTCAACCTCAAGGCCGCTTATTCCGAAGAATAGAATTTGAGTCTTTATCCCTCAAACATCATCTCTCTCCTCGTCTAGAACGATGGCATCTTCCGAACTTACCCCCGAGCTATCGGAGCTCTTCTCCAAGATCGAGAACAACTTCAAGACGACAAACCTCGGAGAGCATCGTTGGTATATCCTCGTCATCGCTTGCCTCTCTGCCAGTCCGGATCCGGAAACATCGGCAGCTCTGTATCTCTACCTCACGCGCCAAGAAGCCTATCAAACCAGCGAGTCCAGACAAGCCCTTGTGAGACGACTTCGCGAAGCCCTGGTCAAGACCATCTGCCTCGTAGGCGTTTGCAAACCCATCGAGGCAATTCTCGCAATCGCAAAGGTCGAAAAGCCCGAGGATCGAGATTTCAGCAGAACACGAGAAAACTGGCAAGCGGATGACGCGAACCACGAGCGAGCCGTGAATTGGTTCAAGCAGTTGTACACGCGCAACGCCACCGACACAATCGGCCTTTTTGACGCGCACAAGGATTTCTCGTGGATTTCTACCGAGATTACGTACGGGCTGTACCTTTCCGATCGCCAGGTTCTTGACGATAAGGATACGCAAATGGTTGTTTTGCCTGCCATCATGAGTCAGAATCTCCGCCTTGAGACGCATTGGCATATTCGAGGAACGCGACGGATTGGTGTGAGCAAGGAGGACACTGAGGTTATTTGCGATAGTGTGAAGGCTGTGTCGGAGTTTTTTGGCATCAAGTTGAACAGGGTGCCTACGGTGGATGAGGTTGAGCCTGATGTCTAGACTTCTGTTGAGCCTGGACTTGGTAGGGCGAGAGACATGAGGCCTATGGAGAAAAGCCTATCGTGGCATGATGGCATAAAGAAGTGGAACTAGACGTCCCAAGACTGAACCAAGATATGACTCGCGAGCGTACTGCGTCTCGATGTATCCCCCACGCAACGAAAAATGAGAACCGTAATGACATTCACGAGGCGAACTCGACCGCACAGCAGTAAGTTCGGAGAGGTGAAGTGAAACAGTCAATTGTTATTATCCAATCTAGATTAACCTGATAGCCATGATACAATTTCCAATTTTTCCATGAACACTCCCATCTCCAATCCGCCAATTATTCTTTCCACACCACCCTTGCACCGCCAACACCAAAAACACACATGATTGATCCAACTCCAACGCGATTAGTTTTGGTTCCGAGGTGAGGGTGTCATCGTCTGGTTATCGAAGCTCGCAGTGGTGAGACTCTCATCAAAGGGTCCAAGCTCAGATACTTGGCCCTGAGGCTGGAAACGAGTCGATTGAAGGACTGGTTGAGCCTGTAATTGAGGATATTGGGCAAGGCCAGAATTCAGATACTGGAGGTTGCCAACCCCAATACCTCCGGTCATACCGTATGACTGAAGATTTGGTCCGGAGTTGGGCATTGGCTGAGATGCGGAGGCTTGGTAGTTGCTGGGCCAAAAGCTCTGTTGTCGAGGTTGAATGGGCAGCAGCGAGTATGGGACCAACATCTGAATCCCGAACTCATCCTGAAACAAATACCCCAGTCCAGGAACTGGAGCCATTCTCGCTGCAGTCAAGAGAATGGGGGTTCCTGACTGCTGCATGGTTGGGATGTTGAAGCCTTGGCCGCTAGCCCCAGCAATGGGTTCAGGATCGGAAGGGAGCTGGGGTCCCTGTTGCTTGGATGACTTGCGCTTGGACTTGATGGCCTTTGTGACTCGCCCTCTCTTGACGGTGGTGTTTTGCGTCATCTCCGGGCTGGCTATGTCGGTGATGGAGTTTGGCATGATCTTCTTGAGTGCAGGGCCAACGGCATCGCCGTACTGTGCTTCATCTTGCTCACTTTCGTCCTAGGAAAGTCAGCATATTGTAGACGACTTTGAAGAGGGCACTTACTTCATGATCCTGGTGAGGTTGAGCAGCCAATGTAGCCATGATTGCGACCGGGGTTCTGCGAGCTGTCGCGCCTGGCGAAGAATGTCGATGACGTTTGGTTGTTACAATACCGCGACGAGTATCAGCCATTTTCGACAGTCTTGTGTTGCTTGAAAGAAACATGATAGACCAAAGTCGAAAGAGGACAATGATAGGGGCGACGTCGAGTAAAAAACAACCCCCAGTTGTGCAAACGAAACTTAACCATTGTTTGGATCGAATCTAGCGGTCAAGTCTTTTGGTCATTTCTCTAGTTTTCAAACGCTGCGTTCGATGCCTCGTCAGTCGAGGATGCGTTTGGACTTGGCTCCACTGCGGGAGGCTGCACTGGTTAAGATGGGGCGCGGATGTGAACGTCAGGGGTGCCAAGGCGTCGAGGCGGCCGACCGAGGGAAACGCAAGAGTTGAAAGGCATTATTCCTTCTTTTCATGTTATGATAGTCAACCTACTGTTCAATACCAAAGGTGCTACATGATGAGTGTTTATGTAGATTGTGGACTATCTAGTCTCAACTGGACGGGTCATGCGTGTGGGTTCTATGTTCCAAGTCTAGCACTTATTTATTGCTTTCATTTACTATACTGCACCAATGAATGTAATATTTGTTTCCGGACATAATCTTCCTGATATGATTTCGGACTGCCTGAAACCTTGCCGGGTTTTTGGCACGACAATGATCAAGCTGACCTGGCTCGGCCTCATGTGTCGCAAGCCCACGTGTGCCTATCCGTTCAATAGAAACGTGGCCTCATCTCAGAACCCAGATCTCAGCCGAATTTCGAGTGGCAGATGCAATGAGGCGCCCTGCAGAATAATGAGGGGATCGAGGGCGTGGCAGCCGGACGCTAGGGATGATTGGGGCCGAGGCCGTCTCCGCCGGCTCCACCTCCGGATGCCGTGGTCCTCGGACCGTGCATCGGCTTGTCCAAGTTTCAGGGTGGATTAAAGAGTGTTTGATTCAATGCCCAGGGCGGGACCTGCAACGAGGTCTTGGCCGCAGATGGTGAGATTGCCTATCGATGAGTGGAAATGAATACCCCTAATCCCACAATCCCGGCATCTGTCAAGCATAACAACGGCCCTGTGAGGGTGGCCAACAATTTAATCGGTTGCGCTCAAGGCCTTGATCACGGTCGGGACTAAATTGTGCGTAATGCGCCTTGCTAAATAATTGACTGAAAGGGCATGCTGCTGGGTTGCGTTGTCTGCCGCTGCTTGACAAGCCCTCACCGTGAAAACGCAAGCCACGGTCTTGGGATGTTTTCTCCATGCTTCCACACCGACGGCCTGCCAGCAAACACTCTTGATTGCGACTTTGTATACGTACCTTAGAAGGTGCAGGTACTTCAACGACTCGCTTAACATTGCCATTCTTGACTGCCCCCTGCAGCAATTTGTGCGACCGAGGACGCTACGGCGCTGCTGTGCCTTGTTGCACCAACGTCACTTGACATGTCAGGGACGCGACGGGACTGATTGTAGTAGACAATCAATCATCCAGTGATGGCCGGGGCAATCTTGCAATCTGGCAAACATAGTGAACCAACAAGCCCATTATTGTGACCCAATTACCCAACTTTTTGCTCTTAAATGAAGAGTCTACAGAGTAATATATCGTCCTCTTCTTCTTAATGCCGAGCTACGGGGCCATGAAGCTGGGAGGCCCCTGTAATATCCACGATTATGGGGCCGATAAGCGACATCCCGTCAAAGGGGGGCATCAACAGGGGAAAGCCCATCGTTTGCACACGACGCATTGCAGGCAAACACAACTCGACGACGACAACAAGCATTTCACGGAAATCGACTACTTTCCACTTTGAATGCGACTCCACAATGACCACCCAAACTCGTCTCATGCGATAGACACCCTGACAACGCCCTTGAGCCTGGTGATTTCTGTGCTTGGTCCAAGCACAATTTCGGACTCTGGAAGGTAGTCACTTGTTAGGGCGATGCATCGAATCGGCTCTGAGTTGCACAATTTTATTAATTATCATTCTAGTAAGGCGATTGGTACGCTTATGCTTTGTTTCCGCTTCCCATTCGCCTTGAGATGCCGTCACTCTCTGAGAGGCCGCTCAAGGGCAGCCCCGATGGCTCCAACACGCGATTTTGTGAATCCACTTTGGGGCATCAGGCATTCATTTTAACGCTCCATAGCCGCCATAAGAGTCCATTCAGAAGGCCTCCAACAACCGCTACGCCTGGTCATGGCGAGCGTTGCAAAAGGTACAAATGTCTACTAAGGAAACCGAGCCAGGCTTCCTCGAAATCGCTTCGACACGACCATTCTGAGTCAAGGCAGTCCACGCGCACATAGCTTATTTGCTTGGTCCCCAATTTCGCTGATCCACCATGATTGGTCGGTCGCAAGACTCCTCGACCTGTAGAATGAAGGGTTTGACTCTGGGCTGCCACGCCTACTATGAAGTGCTCATAGGCAACTTTGTGTGGCTTCGGTATTCACCTTTACCTTGGCTTGGTAGTCTAGAAACAAAGACCCTGGGTGATCTTGCTTCTTATCGTCGCGTCAAGGCGAGGATCTTCAGAGAAGCTGCAAATCATGCTGTATATGAGTTTCCAAAGGCGGCTGACACGTTCAATACAATGTCGGATCTCGTCAAGGCAGCAAAGTGAATTTTTGGGAGACGAGATGATCTTATCCCCAAGAGAAACACCAAGAATGCCTCGACCAGAGGAGAGGGGAAAGATAGCGCCAAGGCTGGCGATGCACAAACCCCCTGCGAGAAATGACTCCTCCCATTGGTTCAGTCCGTTGAGGGCATTCTCGCAGCGCTTAAACCGCCTCGCATAGCCACTGCGGCTGAAACTGCCCAGCTGGTAGCATGGCATGATTGTGCTCTTTCAACATCTCTATCAATTCTCGACGGTCTCTCCATCAAGTATCAACCTCTTGAAACAGACAAATCCGGGCCAATGTCCACTTCCACCCCCGTGTAACCATGGAAACCATCGGCGCAGGCGCCAGCACCCTGGCATTTGTGCTCCTTGCCCTCAAATCGGCCAAGGTCATTCATGAATCACTCTCCGCAATCAAGGACGCCCCGAGGATAGTGCGCGAGTTGGCGCAGGACATTCAACTTTTACAGTCAGTCCTTGGGCGATTGACACACTGTCCTTTGAGCCATGTTTCAAGCAGCACAATCACGTCTTTCCAGGATATGCTCCAGGCCTGTACGGCTGAGCTTTCCGGCATCGAGAATCGGTTGGAAAAGTTCAAGAAGAAGCCAGAGAGTAGCCGGCCAACTCGGGTGTACAAAGGGATTCTTGGGTATGTGAAGAAGGAAGAGCTCGAGGAGGCACGGAGCAGGGTGAGAGACAAGACGACACAGGCCAATCTGTATCTTGGCTTGCTTCAAGCGCAGGCGATTTCGGATACAACCTCCAAGATCGACGATCAAGCGACAGCGACAACGGGAATTTTGGAACAAATTCTAGGCGAAGTCGCAAGACTACATACTCGCCTTGACAGTAATGACGCGTCGACTTCACATGAAGATGGCGCCGAAGACGCCTCAGCTTCCATCACCCAGAACCTCGAGACAATGACTCTTTGCTCAGAACTCGAAGAGAGCATTTCACGCTTATCGAGTCTTGTTGATCATGATGGACTGACTTTGGACGCCGACGACGCAGAGCAAATTATTGACGATCTACGAAAATTTATCTTCATAGCCAGAGACAAAGTGTCGGTCAGCCAGACAGGAAAGGGAAAGGCAACTGCGAACCCATATGCCGTGAACGATGACAGTGATCAAGTGCGGAGAGACTTGAAGTTGATCGAGGGCTTGATTTTATCTGCTCCGGTCGTTGCCATCAATCAATCAGGTACCATCTTGTGCTTCATATTTACTCTTGATAAGAACCAAGCTGACGAAGCAGTTCCCAACTCTACTCATCTGCGCGCCCATCTACCAACTGGCGCCATCATCAGACAAAAACGAGCAAGAGAAGAAATCGATGTTGAGCACGGCTTCCTCACAGTATCAGTAAACAAACGAAGACGAGTCTCTCGTAGACCCAATTCCTCCGAGAACGCAAGTACCCACCGAGATGTCGTTGCAAATATCATGTTCCGCCCTTCACAATCGCCGTGGATGTTTTCCGTGTCAGTCTCCCAAGGACAGCTGTTTGATCGCAGTATTCAGAGCATACCGCGTATTTCAGTTTGTCCCATCATTCCGAATGGATCACCTGTATTTCGGTTGGTGCAAGAGGGCAAGCTTAGGGAGTTTCGCATCCTGCTGGATGAGGGCAAGGCCAGCCTTAGAGACCATGATGAGCAGGGCATGCCTCTATTACACGTGAGAGCAATGGAACCCCCCTCCGTTGTTCTTGAAGCTGATCTCTATCTAGTATGCAGCTGCAGGAAGCGTTGAAATGTGCAAGTTCCTTATCGAATCGGGTGCAGATGTGGATGAAATGGGAGAGAACAGCGGAACTGCCCTCAGTCACATCACAGGATTGAGTCGCCACGATACTACACTCGTATTACTCGAGAACATGGCTGATCCAACACTATCTTACCCAGGATGGGATAATCCACTATCTGCTGCTTGTAGCTTAGACATTGTAAGCGTCTCACCGGTCCTCTTGGCTTGATACTTATCTCTGTGCAGCCGTCTGTTGAGCTCATGTTAAAGCATGGCAGTCACTTTGCCCTACACGACTTTGAGAGTTCAGACATGAATGGCAGAACAAGACTGCATCAGATATGCATGGCAGACTCAAGATCAACGAGCAAACGAAACGCAGTTGGCATGCTGGTTGCCGCGGGAGCCGAGTTGGATGCTCGAGTACTCCAATCATGGTCTCCGGACGATCACCAGACGCTTGGGTTTACGTGCTTGCATAGTCTCGTATACACCGCCCATCAAACAGACGATAGGGATGAACTTGAGACTCTTGTCTACTTGATTCGGCAAGGCGCGGATCCATCTGCAGTCGACCATCACGACAACACAGTTGCAATGCGGGCCTATCTACCCAACGAAAACGACAACCAATATTCATCCAAGGGCTCATATAGGGGCGATCTCTGGGACGCGGCTGCTACTATCTGCGGGTACGAGCTGACGCAGTTCCGAGCTTCTTACCCCAGAGTTCCAAGGTACAACAAGAACTACAGTCGACAAGACTTTGAGAGACTATGGCTTGGGCACGAGTCTCTTTGCCCATATTGGGATGACAAGAGATACCCAGAGACTGGCGGTGACGAAGACTATTGGAAAGAGCCTTCACAACGCTGCAAACATACCTCATGTTCAGAATGTGCTCAAGACAGCAAGGACATCGCCGAAGCAGAGCCAGATCCCGTCAACGATGACGCCCCAATGTATGACTGGGACTACTACAACAGGTATCCACGGAGTCCTTCGGTAGAACATATGTGGTACATACACCAAGAGTCTGACATTCTGGGAGTGGGATATTATAGCCCAGAGCCGCACGAGACCATTGAAATGGATCCAGAGGAGGAGTACATGAACGAGATGCTGGGTGACATGAGTTCTGTTGAGGCAGAGCTGGAGGCCCAGTACCTGTTGGAGAACTCACTGCAAGCATACCAAGACCGCCAGATCGGCGAAGACGAAGACTTGCTTCATGCTGTCGAGCCCGAGGATGGCCCTGAACCTCCATATGAAGAAGATGGCGAGGATGGCGAAGAAGCATTCCAGAGGCTGACACGCACGGCGGAGGACGAGACGGATACCTTTATCGATTATTGGATTGATCACGAGTCCCCTCGTCAAGAAGAGGCAGAGGAGTCGCATGAGGATTGCAATGGAATCTCGCCTCCGTCGAGCGAGGATGGTGGGGATCTATATGAAAGGTTGACGGGACGAGGCTAAGGCGTGAATGAAAGAATCGGGGTGGTATTTAGAATGGCTCCCGAGGTCACGACGACGGGCAGTAATGAACGTCCAACAGATGGGGTCTAACATTTTACTCAGTTAGACAAGTAAAGAGTCTACCAATCCAGCCATTCCAGTTCATCTTCATGTTCGTCCCGCATCAGTCGTCCTGCTCTGAGTCTCATCTGTGCAGCGAATACAAGAAGCCAGCGGACACGAAACTCGGGCGACTCTGTATCGATGCACTGGATCTTTTTCCACGTCATTCCTGGAGCATCCCTACGGATGTCGTCCTCCAGGGGCGGCGATTCCTCCTTCTCCTCGTAGTCAACGCCATAGCCTCTCTTTACAACTACCATCATTTCTTCTCCACGCTCTTCATCCTTGAACAGGGTTTTTTTCATCCTCGGTCCCAACCGGTAGTTCGTCTAACCAGTCCCTGGGAGTAGTTTGAACATGGAGCCCAGAAAATAGGAACAAAGAACCCAGTCTCTCCTTGGTGGCGTGTCGGTCAAGACAGGTTTGGCAGTGACTTGCACATGTCTAATCTTTGAGAGAGTTGAGACAGGCAGCTCTGTTAATGTGTCAAGCATGGCCTCTGGTGTGTTGAAGGTCAAGTGAACCTGGCCGATCCAGCTATCGCCAATTTCGTCTCTAATTCGGCGGCAAGTTCGGATGAGGGCGAGAGTTTGCTAAGGTTTGCTTGTTGGATGGGTGGCCTGTTCAGTCTTTCTAACAGTCCATTGAAGCCTTGTCGAAGAGAAGATGTGAGTGTAGATTTCTAGACGAAGCTCTGGGGGAAGTCGAAACATAATGCTCTCCTGTTGGTGATAGAGAGCCGGATCTGGCTGGTCAGGCGGATGCGATCCTGACGTCGCCTGCTTTCTCTTGTTGTCGCATTCCATTCTGGAAATAGGTCTGTTGCTCGATCAAGGCGAGAAGTGAAAGAATACAAAGGATGGGATTTGAACCGTTGTGAGTGAGGTCACGCACATGATTTATATAAGGATTTTCCCTTTTCGCCAAAACTTAGTTCCAGATGCAATGTCAAAGAATGTAGTTCCCAACGGAAAAATTGCGTAAACTTTAGCACTGCATGACGCCGTAGAGGCGAAGCGAGTGCTGCCTGACGGTGATGTTTTGCGTGCTGATGGATCCTAGGTGTTGTTGAATTGGGTGAGCTTGCGGAGAAGCCGTGACCATACCGTGCATCTAGACATCAATAGGTCGCAAACAAATATGGCCTTGAGAAGAGTGAATAGAGAGGAGTAAGTGTGAGCGTGCTACTTGACGGTTTGTGGTATCTTGGTGCCTGCTGAGATGACATAGTGAACTTGTGTTTACGAACACGCATTAGCGATAAGCAAAGCTGACGATGCCCCGCGATATCACCTTCAAGACGTCTATGATACAAAAAAACAAAACAAAAGAGACACTCGCAGCCCATTTTACAGAATCGAAGCAAAAAACAACTTGCTTGAAGCCAGATTCGAACTGACGATCCCTCACGGGAGTGGTGCTTAAGACCACCGCCTTAACCACTCGGCCATTCAAGCTTGAGGTTTATTTTTTGCGAGTTTCTGTCACTATGTACACTCCGATTGACTAGCTGTTTTAGCGACAACTAGTAAGCTGCTTATTCCTAATACCTATGTGAACAAAGGAATTTCTATTCATTGCTCGGGGATCTAGACTCCTTGGTCGCTACTTGAGACTCGTGACAACTGTTGAGGCATTGACTATTCCTCCTTCAACGAGGTCCACTTTATTAGATAACATGAAGACCGAAATGCTGGTATGCTTCACACCATGTTTCTTAAGAGCCTCAGTCTCCGAGCGGAAGGGACAGTTTACTAGTTGAGCTTTGAGTTAAAAGGTCCTTTTTTTTTCTATCGACTGACTTCATTCAGGATCTCACGAGTATGGAGTCCGAAGATAGTCCACGACCAGATTCTATAGGCTACAACGTCCATCTCAGTAATCCAGCTGCACTCTTAATCCTTTCCTTCATTTGACCAGCTTTCTGTCTAACAATGTTATTGCCCTCAGTTCTCATACCCGATTGCCCTAGAAGACCGCACAAACGCCAAAGGTGCAGACTGGGCCAGCAGTCCCCCTGCGTGCCCGGTGACATTGGGATCCTGTCCAAGGAAATTGCTAGGAAATCCAACCTCGAACGGTCTCACGCTCTCCAAGTATTCAACTTGCTTCTCCGTCAACCTGATCTTCAGCGACTGGATATTGTCATGCAGATGCTTAACCTTTCTCCCACCAACAAGAGGGAAGACATTGGGTGCCTTGGCCATAACATAGGCGACCAGCGAGGTTCACGCATGGACTAATCTCCCTGAATGGAAGAGTGACAACACATTTACGACGCTCGATGACGAGACCAAGGCCAACATGAACATGCGCTATCCGGCTTCAAAGCTCATCCAAGTCTTTTTGACTCGTGAACTGGCGTCAAGACTGGAAGGCTCAGGCGTGGTAGTCAATATGCTGCAACCTGGGATGTGCCATTCACAGCTGACACGTGAAGATGGATGGATGGTTGCCATTCTGAAATTGCTCCTGGCCCGTTCAACTGAAGTGGGAAGTCGGACCCTGGTTGCAGCTGCATCTGCTGGATCTGAGAGTCACGGAGCTTACATGGTAGACGGGGAAGTGGACAATGATGGGCTATCATCTTTCGTTCGCAGCAAGGATGGGGAAGTGGTGCAAAAGAAGCTGTGGAAAGAGTTGTCTGAGATCCTGGAGAGTGTCTGCCCGGGTGTCACAACGCTCTGAGAACCTCCATTCGATCGAAGACTTGAATAGTTTTGGAGAGTTCCGCGGCTCTTTGAGTAGAGACCTATCAGTAACATCGATAATGATCGCAATTTATCCTCTTACAACACATTATCAGGTGGCCGTAAATGTAATCTACAGGAACACCAGTTAGCTTAGTCCCATAAAAGAGAAACCAAGAGACTTCACTCTCGCGTACGAGCGCACACAATAGGCAGCAGTTAACCGCTACGCATCCTTACAACACCAAGCGGGCCAAGATTTTTTTTACCGCCCACACACATTTTGGCCTTCACTGCACCGAGGTTACTCGAGAATTTGTGTACTCAGGCACCTCAGCCCGACTTCGGAATCAACTCGGCCTATCCATAATAGAAAACAGATTTGGGCGCCCTCGAATTTTGTCTCTGACATTCTGTACGCTCGCGGCTGGAAGCAACTTTAAAGTTGCAGGAAGCTTTAACTTAGATCTATGACTCAACAAAAAAAGCAAAAGTATGCTCTTAATGGACTGGATGAAATGCAGTATATCTAAGTTGCCTCCCAAGACGCCTCGACAATTCATCTTTTCCTCATCACCAATAATCCATTGCTCTGCCCCAGCTTAGCACAACATCTAACGTACTGAATACCTCGAGATAAGTTCACAATCCAGGCAAAATGCTTCCGCTTCCCTGGGAAATCATTTTCATGATTTTAGACCATCTCCCTCCCCATTCTTCCGTCGCTCTCGCTCTTACAATCAAACCCCTTTTTACTACTCTTTTCCCAACTGGCAGAGTGCCCGTCCTTGGATACCATACTGGCCGTATCCCCCCCAACACTTCAACACATTTCGAACTTTCAGAAAGGGATGAACTCCTTTTGCTCCTTGAGAAGGATGATCCCACAGTGGCCTTTTGCTTCGACTGCCGCAAACTCTGCGCTATCAACTCAGGCCGGGGCCACTGGAGTTGCGCGCAACCTATTGTCGATGAGTCGGTTGTCTTTTTCGGAGACGAGGATCCGGCTACCCTCGGGATTACTAGCCACCCGCTGGCCTGGGTTCCAAGAATTGGATGGCCCGCCGTCAACTTTGCTGAGGCGCACTTGGCCGTAAACAGACATATGTATGGCGAGGCATACGGATTGCCACTTGGCCCTCTCGAGTACAGTTACGAATTTGAACGGTTTATCGACCTCATGTTCGGCTTCCATAACCCTCATTTCCCTCTGAGCCAACACCCTCAAGGCCGTCAATACCTCACAAGGCATCGCGAAAGCACAGTCAGGAACACAAGCGCACTCGATTCAGATGTTTTCACACAACCATGGGCCTTCAAACACATCTCCGAAGCAAAAGTCATCGACAATGAACTCTACATTGCTCGGTTTCACTCCATCAAAGGACCCCCGTTGGAGCTGTTCCTTTTCTCTAGGTTAATGTCGGACCTCGACCTACCGATATGCAAACACAAAGACTTTCATACTCCCAGCTCCTTGCCAAATTTATGGTGGTCATGTGGTCGTTGCTTTACCGACTTCTCGGTATCTGTTTATAAGGACGACCTTACAGGATGGCATTGCGAAGTGGCGACGTGTCATCGTCTCGGGAGCTGTCGAAGCCCATCCGATTCCATCTGGCGGCTGGCCAATGATCTCGGGCCCCAGAAATGGCGTTTGGAAAGGCCACCTGATGAGTCGAGGAGGATTAACCAGTTACTCCGGATATTGTCCCACAAGAAAGAAAACCTTTGGGATCAAGACTTGGAATTGGTCCAGAAAGCAGAAAGAAATAGATCTGATGGGATTGAAGGTTGCTGGGCCCATCTACGAGAGCGCCTGCCCGATTGGAAGAGATGGGAAGTTCGCGAACTTGATCGGAATGACGCTGAGGAAGATAGAACAAGTCGAAACAGCACAAGATCATTGTGGAATCTTCTTAGACTTAGGCGGAGCTTCAATACGGGCAATAACTAATAAGAGCCAGTTTCGGGGGTCATTTGCAGCACTCTGTAGAAGAAGGCTAGTTGGGGTTGTGTCCAGTGAGCAGCTTATCCGCTGCTCAATTTCCTACGTACAGTGGCGGAGCAAAGCTACCACGTGTTCTTTTTAGTGTGATCACGACATATTCCTACAATCTTACGGCTGCCTATATTCTTCATTTTTCACCTACCGGATGCAATTCCCTCAACCTTCTGGCTCAGTCAACCGATAAAGGGCCAGGCTTCAACTACAGTAAAAAGCACATCACTGCAACGTCCTCAAAATGGCCGCTCAAGATACTCGTGTCGCTCTTCCCGAACTCCTCTGGGATCAAGCAATCACACGCTTCGATAGTCTCAAAGAAAATGAGAAACTATTCCATGGCCCATATGAGACAACCTTGTGCCAGAAGGATGACTTGAAAGTGCCATTTCAACTGGCACCACAACTCGACAAGAAGCCGATTCTCCCCGCTGACGCACCTGAGCGCAAGTCAAACCATGCCAAGCGTAACCCGTTCGCCAACCCCGATCCAGAGTTTACTCTATGTCACGTTGGGTCTTCGCATACCCTCATGCTTAACATGTACTGCGTCTACCGTCCAAGTCTTATCCTTGTGACTCGCCAATACGCGCCTCAGTCCGACCTGCTTGACGCTTCCGATCTTGAAGCATCGTGGTCTGTGCTACAGCATCTTTCGAAAACCCAGACAAAATCGCGTTTGATGATGTTTTACAACTGCGGTGCCGAATCAGGTTCTAGTCAAGGACACAAGCATATGCAGATCATGCCATGCCCACAGCCTGAGGAGATAGGATTCGAGATTTTCCCCGCGCGAGCAGAGTCAACGGAACAGGTTACGAGTGGTCTGTCAGGTGTACCATATGCACATTTTGTGTTAAAGCTGCCAGACAACAGCACCATCGACGATGTTGTCAAAGCCCACGGAATCTTACAATCAGCTTATCAAGAGTTTTTAAAGACTCGAGGACACGAAGTCTCGCCTTCGCCACCGCACAATCTCTTGCTGACCTCTTCTTGGATGTGCCTTGTTCCTCGTCGACACTCTGGGGCTGAGCGAGGCGCCCTGACAAATGCTATGGGCATGGTTGGAATCGTCTGGGTGGCCAATGAAGGCGAGATGGCCGAATGGTATAATGCCTCTGGATCAGTTGAGGGGCATTTTGAGTATCTAGGATATCCTACATCGGGTTGAAAAGTAATTTAACCTTATAGTATACCCAGAGGGTAGATCAAGGCAACCCAGCTAAATCAATATAGCTATACATAGTTAAGCCATTATGCCTAATGCCTTTTAATATAAGAGTTAATATCAAATAAGCTCTATAGATACTCTCACGCTTAATACTCTGCCTTAATAAACCTTATCTCATCGAGAATAATAAAAGTAATTAACTTACTCTCTATTCTGGTAATAGTAAGTCACTATCACTAATAATATAACATAATATAAGATGGCGACTCCTATATAAATTACTAGGTATGTTCTCCCATTGAATGACCTAAGCCCCATAGCAAACCAATATAGGACCGCAATAGCGTGTCCTCTTGATGGGCTGACCTTATTAGGGCTAGAGCTTAGGGAGGCCCTGCGCTTCCTTAAGCAGACTGGCCTTATGAGGCTACTAGAGCTAAAGAAGCTCCTGACGGTCTCACGGCCTTTATTAGACCTCCAGAGGGTCAACTTAGTCGTCTTTGGTTGCTATTTGTATGAGCTCGATAAAGTTCTTATATCCTAGCAGAAGTCCTTCTTCTTTCATCAGAAATAACGTTTGAATGACCTCATCGGGCGTATCGAAATCGATCACCCGTTGAATGGCGAAGAGCTACATCGGGTTGAGAAATGATATTCTGTAGGTAGCCAGAAGACAGGTGGTTGAAAAAGCCCAGTCTTCTATAGTATCTTGGGGGGTTGTAATTCGTTTTAGATTCGAATGAGATTCGTTTTAAATTCGAATTGGATTCGAATCACATTCGATTTCAATATGGCTCTAACCTTAGGTAGTTTAGGTGAGGCCCTTACGAGTTTGGGACGAAG
The DNA here is from genome assembly GCA_025433615.1 of Fusarium sp. LHS14.1. Classification (NCBI taxonomy): domain Eukaryota; kingdom Fungi; phylum Ascomycota; class Sordariomycetes; order Hypocreales; family Nectriaceae; genus Fusarium; species Fusarium sp. LHS14.1. The sequence continues at coordinate 3,238,275 of CM046483.1, read as the reverse complement.
AGTCTCAGACTTGCACGTCCACTTCCCAACCTCTTAACTATGGCAACGATGAGTTCTATGCCTCTCATTATTGTCGAGCTTCAGTTTTATTTCAATGCAATTCTCTTATTCCCAGTGATCGGCATTATAAAAACAAGCAATGGCACTGCCGACCAATAAAAGGCCCTCATTTAACTGCGCCTCGTGCGGCTGACCTGCATACTCAACTGAAGCCTCTCATGCTCTTCCCCGCCTTCCTCATCTTACTCATTTCTATGAGTGTTTTAGAGATGACAGAAAAACATCCTGTTCATACTGTTGAGTGGAGATGTTACAAGTGTCGCGGCATCTGGTGGGAGTGGAAAAAGTCAGCCCCAAACGAACAAAAAGGAATCATCACATTCAACCATCATGAGTCTTTTGCCGCTCTCGAAGAGTCGGCTGCTGCAGGGTGTTTCCTTTGTGCCAGCTTCCGAGCATCAACTATCTATCACGACTCATACCCCAAAGATCGAAATTCGGACCCAATCGTGCTTGAGGTGTTGAAGTCGACTTTGAGTCCGCACATCACTTTCAAGATTGGCAAATCCGAACATTATGAAAGCTTTGAGTTTGCAAAGTTTGAAAACGGGGTTCTTGGCGGGATTCAGGGAAGTAGATTGCCTGCAAAACGTGATTGTCTCTTCCTCTATGCGATATCATCTTGAGGCTAACGGTGTCTAGGGCTTGCTTCAGACTCTCTCGATAGTGATCTCGATCATCTTGTTCTAAATCTCATCAAACCATGGATTCATGACTGCACAACTGGCAGGGGCCTTCACAAGGACTGCGGTCGCCGAAAAAGAGAAAAGCGCGACACCCAGTCCGTTCCAACGCGGCTGATTGATGTTGGCCATGACCAGTCCAGTACTGTCCGACTAGTTGTCCCTTCAGAAGACTTCCCGACAGAGACGCCGAATTATTTCGCTCTCAGTTACTGTTGGGGTTTGGGAAACGACCCTGCAAAGACGACGCGGGACAATATCAAGGATCGGCGACAGGCCATCGACATAACTCAGCTCCCAAAGACAATTCAAGATGCAATCAAGCTAAGCCAGCTTGTGGGTATCCGCTATCTCTGGGTCGATGCCCTCTGCATCGTTCAATCTCACGAAAAGGACAAATACTTTGAAGACTGGAAGGCCGAGGCCCCAAAGATGGGCTCCTATTACTCCAACGCCCATTGCCTCATCGCAGCATCCGGAGCATCAGACAGCAGCGAAGGACTTTTTGCGGAGCGTGTTGGCCAGCGGTATCCAACAAACACCTGTGTGATCTCCTTCGACCCGGAAAGCAGCGAGTACATGTACTTCCCATGTCCACTCCCAAACATCCTGGACTGGCTCCCACGAGAACCTCTAATGACACGAGGCTGGTGCCTTCAGGAAACAACACTATCCATCAGGACTCTTCACTGGTCTAGTGTCGGTTTATTCTGGGAGTGTCCGGGTGTATCTTCTGCCTCCGAGTTCCAACCCGAGGGCTGGAAGGTATGGAAGACCGGTCCCGAAGACATGTACCGCGTCTTTGACGTAAAGGCCGATAAAGCGCTGGGACAGGCGTGGACTCAACTTGCTGGAAATTACCTCAACCGAGGCTTCACTTTCAAGACGGATCGTTTGATCGCTATCCAGGGTCTCGGGCGACGTCTCGCCGAAATGCACAACACGGAATACTTTGCAGGCGTGTTTAGATCTAATATCTCTGATGGGCTTCTATGGGCTGCATATGACACCAAGGTCGAAAATCGCGAGAAGCTCGAGTGCTTCCCGACGTGGTCTTGGGCCTCCTGCGGCTCCAGGGCCTATTTCACCGGGCCTTTGGCCCACAAGTATGCCAAACCCGCCAAGTCGGACATCTTTCCAGCTGTACGAGATGAGACGGACTTTAGCGACAGCTCAAAGAGGACACTACGGTTAGAAGCGCCACTAATGACTATCGATTTTGGCGACGAAAACAATCAGGATGGGCTCAAGGTCACCCTTGCACAGGGTCAGTACGGGGCGGATCTACAATTTGACACACTGGATCTTACGCCTTCGCCTCTCTGCAAGATCCTTATCCTTCTCTTGGGATGTCCTGAGAGTCGTGATCTTCCGTTCAAGGGCCTTATTCTTCGGCCCAAGGGAAACATGTATGAGCGGATCGGACTGGGTACTTTGACTGTTTGGGGGAATGCTGAACCACTGGATGAGTCTTTCGGCTCTTGGAGAAAGGAAGTTACTTTGATCTAAATGAGGATAGCATCATTGATCCGAGTTAATGGGTTCCGCCGACATACTGGGGGCCTGCTTCTTATCGCCGTGCTTTTGTCCATGTTGAAATCGGCCTGCCCTGTTTCTTACCTTGCATTGTGATAATCAGCACTTGATGGGAACCCTAACCATGTGCAGACAGGCTGTGAAGTCGTTAATTAGCGATAACATTTGTTCATCAAGGGTGCCTGACTGTGTCAAGGTAGTGGCAGTACTATTTTTTTCGGAAAGATTTCAGTAGGCACATAATTAGATAGAATGATACCCATCTCCAGACATCAGTTAAGAGCGAGAGCCCGGTATAGTTTATGGGAGAACACATCTGGATGCCATGATTACTGCTCGGCGTCGTCTATGGGTCTTACCGCCGGTATAGTGACTGATTTCGTCCTCGGCCGCCATCAAACATCCTGGCTTGGTGGTCTAGTGGTATGATTCTCGCTTTGGGCAGTCAACAAATGACTCTAGCTTGCGAGAGGTCCCGGGTTCAATCCCCGGCCAAGCCCTCACTTTTGCCTGATGCTTCGGTGATTGTGTGTCCAATTTGTCATTTCACTTTTTGGCACCTCCAATTTATTTTTCTTGTAGAATGCGAAGGCCGTTCGTTGCTCTAGATTGCTGTTCCGATTGACTTCGTGAGATGGGTGTATCTGAGCCCTGCGAAGGAAGCATCCTGAGTGGAGCTGTGAGGACATATTGTTCGCTACCCACTTACTTACACTATCGCCCTCTGTAATAATATGACCAAACCCCCAAGCAATTCGTGTTGTTCATATGCCAGAATCTCACTGAAAAGCAAAACGCCATGTCAGAGTCACGTGTAGCCAGCTGAAATGATACCCCGCTGAATAGCGCAGCCTCGTCTCATCAGCTACATCCTACACAAACCACTCGATACGTGCATCTTCAACAATGGATCCTCTTGGCACCCTCGCTCTCGCTTTTGCTGTCATCGACCTGGGAGTCGTGTTTGGTCGCTCTTTGCAAAGGGCAGGACCTCTTGACTATGCCGAGTGGAAGAAATGTGTTCGTCTCGGCAAAGACAAGAAATTCCATGGCGTCTGGGATATTCCACTCACAGGAGATGGAGAGTGGGACTCACACACAGATGAACTCATCGGTGGGTGTAACGACGATCCTCCTATCCTGCCGCTACAGGATGCAAATAGCATCCGCCTGACAATATATGAGGCACTTCGGGATGGCCTGCTCGGCTCTGACACCGAGGATGCTTCAGGCTTTACGGCACTCGCATCCCAGTGGAGAAAAGACGGTCGTCATCCGTGGTATAACATCAAGACCTACGAAACATCTTCGCCCGCACGTGCACACAGGTACATCCGTGTCTTTGAAGGCCAGAGCCAGAGACGCCAAGGTATGGAGTACTTTACCCGATTAGAAACGTTTCTGACGTATCCTACAGTTGAAATAGCATGCCGTACTTTTGTGAGGTCTGGGCTCGCTGAAGCACTTTCTCGCAAGCCCCCCGCCCAGCAGTTCCTTCTGGCAACGAGGTTATCCGTGGAACTCGAAGCACTTGACGCGCATTATCGCCTCATCAGAACCGACGAGAACTGGAAACAAGCCTTTCTCTTACAATTCCACCATGCATGCCTATGTTCCTTTGCCCGCTTTCTTGCAACTTTAGTCCTTCAAGATAGGAGAGGCAGAGAGGGCGAGATCGATCCCGCTTGGGCTGAGTTACGGCGCTGGAATCTCAAAGAGATCACCAAATATTCGTACCAGTGTCGAGGTCTAAGGGAGATGGCCCAGGAGCTTGTCTCAACGACCGAGTCATTGATTGAGGTCATCAAAGGTTCACCCACCGTCGCTGGAACACCCGAAACGATGATCAAATTCATGGCTATCGAAGCAGAGTTGCGTGGCTATTGTCGAGAAATCAAGGAGCGGCTACAAAAACTCTCAGATGGTCTCGAACATGACCTCAAGTTTCTCGAACTAGCCAGAAACATAAACCAGACTCGGGGCGTTCAGCAACTTACCCTTCTCGCCACCATATTTCTTCCACTTTCACTCGCCGCTGGGGTCCTCAGCATGCAGACTCGGTTCAAGGATCTTGGAAATCTCATCTATGACTTCTTTGGAGTTGTGATGTTGCTCGGGGCTATCGTCGTTATCATCTTCATAATCATGACCACCATTGCCATCATTAAGGAAGCAGAGAGCAGACTCACGCAGTACTCCTTCTACAGGGAAAATGTCCGAAGCATACTTGTCAACTTGCTAATACTCGGCCTCTTCTCATACAGTAGCCTAGTTCTCTCCTCATTTCTTGTAGGCATGTTCAAGGATGTTCCTCTCGGCGCCAAGATTCTAGGCTACGGGACTGCAGCAGCAATTGGGTTGGTACTGCTACTTTTAGTTCCTCCTACTCTTGTACTTTCCTTCTTTTGGATTTCGTCCCGTGCGTCTTCGAGACCCAAGAAACAAAAAGGAAAGAAAACGGGCGTGGATGGCCGAGAAGGTACAGGCGAAGACATTCAGCTAGAGGTGAGGGCTCCCCGAAGACAAGAGAGCTTGGAAGGCATTTCCATAGTAAGTAGCGACACGAGATGAAGGCGAAGGTGTAGCGTTTGTTTCACTAGCCAACGCAGCAACGAGAATGCCATAATGTCAAAAAGGTATCGGCTACTTTGAAGTATGGTCACCAGACGTAGGTAATAAACAATCAAGGTCATATTACACATGTTCCAAGCCTTCCATCAACACCATAAATATCCATCCATCCATCCATCCATCCCAAATCCTACTGCGCCTCATTACACATAGAAAACATCAAAAGAGTAATGAACCAGTAAGTCTTCGCAAGCACCCCCACTCAGCAGCGGGGGGCAAAGTGATAGTTGATAGCCATGCTCAGAGCCGCAAAGTCCCTGTTGCTAGGATACGCATCAATGTTGATGATGTTCGGATATGTCGATGAAGTCATGGCGGGCCAGAGCTTCTCAATGAGGGCACGGTTGGCTCCCTTGCCATTTTCAACCACGTCGAGTCCAACCTGGGTCAAGGTCCAAGACAGAAGAAACATGGTAGAGTCTGCAGACTGACGCTGTTCTCTCATCTTTTTCAGCTGGTCCTCAATCATCTTGTTTTGGTTGTTCTCATCGGCATATCTGTCGTACAGAGGGAGCTGGTTCCGTCGGAAGAAACCCTTGTCTGCAAAGGCGGAGAGGTCAACTCTGTCCTGGGTCTTGTAAAGTTCGGCATCTACAATGATGATGACAGCAGCACGGTCCTGGATAAAGTCCGACACGCGAAGTTGAGAGAGGTCCCCTTCGCCGCCACGGTTCTCGACGCGATGGTTGATCCTTTCCAGCTGCCTCATGACGTCTTCCCATTCTGCCTGGCTGATTTTCGCATCACTGTCGCCCTTGAAGTTGTCCGAGTTGAGACCTTGGGCAACATTCAAGATGATGAGCTCCTTGTTGTTCTCGGTAAACCTGTTAATGCCATCGATAATGTCGTCGAGAAACTCGCCGTTGCCACCGTGCCAGTTGCCAGCAAAAAACGAGTAGTGGCCGGTTGCCCACTTGCCGCCGGTCTTGGAAGGGCGAATGTCGATCCAGCGAGCACCGAACTCCAGCTGGCCCGCCACGGTGAGCTCTTGGGTCTTGGAATTTACAGGCGCGCCGAAGCCTGATTGTCCATTGAACTGAGACATGCCCGAATCGTGCGTTCCAGGTATGGCTAGCTCTCGGAGCTTGAGGCATGAGATCCTGGGGTAGGTAGCGTGCATCCAATCCTGAGGTGGGTTGCTTGACACAAGCCAAGGGTGAATGGACTGATTCGCGGGGTCTTCCTCAGAGCTAGCGATGATGAAGGGCATGTTGTTGTCCTCGCGCCATTCCAACTTGTGGAACGTGCCGGGCTTGTTGTTGACCGTCTCAAGGGAACCGAATCTGATGCCAGCACCAGGGACTCGGTTTTCTCCCAGCTTGCCCGAGTATCGAAACTCAAAGTCGGGGTGGCCGAGGGCTTCAAAGCGGTAGCTCGCTTCGCCCCCGTCGTCGATGTGACCCTTGCCTTCGATGTAGATCCTGTTGGAGGTTCCTTGTGTCTCTTGTTAGTTTACATAGAAAACAATCAAGTCAATAAAATTTCTCACCAGGTTCAATAGTCTCAGGAAACTCCCAGACGTTCATCTGATAGCTTGAGCGACCAGCCAAAGTCATCTTCCAAGGCGTCGCATTAACAAGAAGGAAGTAAGATCCCTTCTTGCCACGGCGCTCCAGCCCTCCCGACTCGCCCTCCTGCCAAACCTCAACACCTGCACCTTCACTATCGGAACGAATCTCGACAGCGTGAGTGACTGGTCCGATGGCTGGGGCCGCGACAACGAAGCCAGCCAAAGCAACGGCACCAAGAAGGAAACGAGACAGCATTGTGAAGCGAATGCGTGAGAGACAAATGAAAATTGTCAAGTCAAAACAAATGAAAGGTAATCAGGAAATGTGAGAAAAGACAAAAGTGGTTTGTTTGTTGAATCTCGAAAACATCACCGGCCATGATCACGACTTTATGCTACTAGAAAAACTGCACATTTCTCTCAGCCGGCCCAAAAACACGGCCTAACTGTCGCACCAAAAACACCACTGCATTCAAAGGCACAGTCAAAAGGCACAGGTCCAGAGCCTGCTTGAAGGATTTGGGGCTTGGACAATGCTTTTAGGACTTGACATTTGCCATCCTGCAGGCTACCAAAGTTCTTGACGCTGATTGCTGTTGGTACGGGCAGAGCTAAGCGATTGAGGCGCTTCGCAAGCGCCGTGGATATCTCAAGGGATGCTGATTTGGTGGAGTGGCTTCAATGAGGATGAGGCGGAGTAAACGTCAAGATTCAGCCGCTGGTTCGTCGGAACAACAGTCAGCATGTTGAGTGACTTTCATGAAAGCGATTACTCGGTTCTTTGAGTTGAACAATTTTCCGTAAAACGGCAGCTTCAATAAGATACTAATAACTCATGCAAAGATTGGAATCCCAATGATCTTCATTCACCGCGCATGAGCATGGAAACAAACTCATATCCACCAAGACGGGCAACCAGGCTCTCAGTACCTCGCCTCTAATGCAAGCTGACGTGAGAGCCTACCACCCCAAGGCCATCTTTTCGGCCTTTCAAGCTGTCAGTTCTGTCTCCTGCAATCTTAACTGCCCGACTTTGCCGTGGCAAGTCGTGAGTGGGCACCAGGAAGAAACAACTCTATTGCAAGAGTTGCCAAGAGATTACATGTTCAGCCCGAACGCCACAACGGAAGTTCAAGGTAAAAATGTCACAGCCTGCATAGGAGTGAGATGAAACTAAACAAATTGCAAGGTTTGACTCTCGTTCAGCCTGATGGATTGCGACCCCAGGCGCTTGGCGGCAGTTTTGATAGCTTCGGGGAAACCTAATAAGGAACCTCCAGGCAAGGCGCCGTGGCTTAGGTCTCAAACAGAAAGACAAGACATCTCAGCCTCTTATTTCTCGTCAAGACTATGCGGCGATCTGTTGTGAGGCCAGTAGCGTTCCGCCCAGCTTGCTTAACAAGACAACTGCAGGTCACAAGAATACTCCGCCAAACGTCCCGCAGCAATCACTTAGCCGTTTCATCTAATATTACATATTTCCCATGGCCGCAGGGTACTTTGGGCTTCTACCAAGAGCCTGCCGATATCAGTGTCACACTGTCAGCAGTGAATAGCTCAAGCCGGTCCAGCTTTGTTCGACACCGCGCCCCAAGTGCCGAACTGCAGGACCGCTTCACAAACGCCTTCTTTTCCGATAGACTAATTTTAGTATGCTCACGTACCTGCTGTCTTCTCGGCTTACAGTGCCCAAGAGCTAACTGCCACCCAATCTTGGCGAACATGAGCCGCAAACCTCGTCCTCCCAAGCACATACGACCATACCCACTGGAGAACTCGGGATCCCGTCCGCTCTCCCATAGATAAGCCAGTGAGGGGTGGATTAGTAGTTGGGTCGGTGACGACCAGCGAATCCCCGCTGTTGTATGTTTTTTGCTGTATCTTTTGCCTCTGACTTCCATGGTGGTGTCTCTGGAGGCTGGTGGTTGTCCTCCACACCGATATTGTTTTGACCATTTTTTTGTCTACAATCTATCTTCTGACAGGCTAAAAGGCTCAAAGACGTAAATACAGCCGTAGTTGCCCCGGTTTGCTCTCCTATCGGTTAATGTCCCCAAAAGGTAGACGACAAATGGAACACGCCCTTATCGCGAGTGGGACTGTGGACAAGACAACGAAGCCTGCCACAGAAGGTCTGGCGGATCAGTCAACTTTCAGGTAACAATTGGTAGGCAATCAAGTTTGAAATAAAAAGTAGAGACATAATGCTGTCTCTGAGAGTATTTGGCAGATGGAATTGCCAGTGAATGAATTGGCTCACCCGCGCACAGTGAGGGTTCCAATTGCCCTGTGGACCACGCACAAACCTCCTCCACACAAAATGGAGACAAGACTAGCAAAAAAATAAAGCGACCAAGGTCAAAAAGAAATTGCTTGCGGTTTATGTGGATCGAACACATGACCTTCAGATATCGAATGGATGATTGAAGTTTGACTTCAGTCTGACGCTCTCCCAACTGAGCTAAACCCGCTTGTTGGAAGACGACTTCCAAAATGGCTACAGGATGTTTGGGTCGGCGATGCGACGGAAGAGCAAGGCAGACCGTGGAGCGGAGGCCAAAGTCCATCGTCTGAATGGGAGAAACGGATACTAAGACGAGAGTTTTCTTGACGTTTCTGTTCCTCACTTTGTCAAAAGAGTATTTGAAGCGGTAGTTCCGCAATGGCCATGGGCGAGTGAAACTGATGCCATAGCGGTGTTGAAGATTTGGTTCTGCATTCATTATGAGTTTTCCATGAGCTGGCCTACATCTATTTTCAGTTGTGGACTTTAATTGCTCCTCTCATTTGTTTGCTTGACAAGTGAAAATTTGTACTTAACCTCTGCTAGATGAATGGGCATTCTCACAACTTTTCTTTTCCAACACGGAGAGTCATGAAATGCCGACCTGCCGCGCTTTTCGCAAAATTTCTCATCTCTTTTCGAAGCTCTAGGGTAAGTAGTTCGTCGGCACATGAAACCCTGCACTGAGACCCAGATAATAAAGTTAGACTCAAGACACTATCCGTAATTGGAATCCGTTGTCTTGGTTTAGGGTCGTCAACAATTGACGATCGATATGACTTAAAAGACGTTAATGATGATCTCCTCAGAATTGTTGTCTCTATTTTTATCGCCCTCGCACCACGCCAAGCAAATGTCACAATTAATCTCTGCGTTCTCGACTAAATCCTTCAAACCATGTCTTACCTCTCATTCGTCAGCATAGAATTTTGTGCCTTTCACTTCTCAGACGAGCCCGGCTTATTTTTGTTCCATCCATTCAGCCCCTTGCTGACAACCATCTCGCCGGATCCAGTCACCTCAACTCAGGGGTTCGGATGAACTCTCTTCCGACATGGGTCCCACTTCATGTGCGACATTGCGACTATCTAATTGTCTCTATCCCGTGTTTGCGCGTTTCCCCCGTCGCATTTTCTGCCGTCGTCACCGTTCAGTCATTGATGAGACAAAGCTCACACTCTTCACGCGCGCATACTCGGAGACACGAAAAACACGTTGCATGTCATTCTTGAGAGGCTGGTGCTCAGGATGGACCCGCTATGGCCCGGCTACGATGCCCCCACCGAGTACTTCTTGAGTCAAGATAACCCGCTCTTGGTCTCTTCCGCTCCGAATTCGCAGCTCCCTACTGCTTTTGAGGGTCCTGCGCCTGTTACGCTACCGTCTACGGGGCCTAGGACGACGGTTGCTACTCGTGAGACTGTTACTCGCGCCAACCTTCCTTCGATCCCTGCTGCCTGTCTTGCTTGCGTGAGTTTCTTTGTTTTCTAGAATTGTTTTCTCCCCCTGCTCTTGTGACAACAATGTAGTAAATGTCAATGTAGTTGAATGCTAACTTGAGATTTGTTAGCGCAGCAAACACCTCAAATGTGATGGCAAGCGTCCTTGCTCGCGCTGCAGCGCATCCGACCTAGACTGCGTCTATGTCGCGTCACGTCGCGGCTACAAAGGCCGTAAACGCACGGCTACACAAGTCGCCAGCCGTCTTGCAGCAGCCGCTAATCCCCGACCTCTTGTTGCTCTCACAAAACCCATAATTGGACCTGCTCCCCCACCACCGTCACTGGAATTCCCTGCCATCTTCGATCCCTCCATGTTCTCAGGGATTGACCCAATTTACCCAGGCATTAACACAAGTCTCCCAACTACGACCTTTGCTCAAACTACTGCGTCGACTGGTTTGCCTGCTTTCGCATTTCAGAGTCCTTTTGGTGGTGTAGATGAACTGGACGTGGGCTTTGGCTTCGAAGTACCACGGATGCTTCCGCTAAGAGAACAGTATCTCGACTCATTCTATCAGAATTTCCATGCAGCTCATCCTTTCGTACCACCCAAGGGGCCTCTTCTCGTCTTGGTACAGGACAACTCACTGGAACCTCTTCTCGCAGCTATGCGATGGGTTGGTTCTCTATACACCGAGCAAGCCACCTCTCATAGCCTCTTTAAAGACGCGTTCCGCCTAATAGACGGCAACCCCCTCAAAGATGCCTTCTTGGTGCAGGCTAGGTTGCTTCTCATTATCGGACTCGATGGTAACCGGCAAAGGAAAAAGGTCAGAAAGCTAATGGCAGAAGCGAGGGACATGTCTGTTCAAATCGGTATGAACACTCATCTATTTGCGACCGCCAACGGACGAGGAATGCCGATACTGGAAGAGAGCTGGCGGAGAACATGGTGGGAGCTCTACGTGGTGGATGCTCTCATGTCGGGTGTGCATCAGACAAACAGCTTTGCTTTGTATGATGTCCCTACGGATGTTGCTCTACCTTGCGAAGAGTACCAGTACCTCGCAGGCGTAAGTCATTCTATCAGGCTCTGCGTTAATAATCTACTCACGAGATCTAGCAAATACCTCCACCTATGCACCCGCAAGACATGGAGTATATTGGCTTATTCGATGGCACACCGTTCTCGTCGTACACCTACCGCATCCAGTGTGCCTGCTTCTTGGGTACGCTCCAAAGAATGCCAACACAAATTGATCACATCGACAAACTCCTCGCCAACTGGAAGCTTCGTCTGCCACCTTCGAAACACGATGCTTACTTTCATGGCGAGCTGGATGAGATGATGTTCCAGGCTCTCATGATGTGGCACGCTATCAACATTCTCCTACACCAACCTCATTCGCAACTGGACCCGTCCTCAACATACTACATCAAGGCATGCCAGCCCAACACGCCGGCTACGTCTAGCGATGTTTTCAACCTACACACAATACGTACGATCCGAGCTGCGAGGGAACTCAGCAAGTTGATCACGTACCGTGTCTCCCTGTTCACACACACCCACTTTTTCGCTTACATGGTGACACTCTCCTCAACCATCCATCTTAGCAAGTGGTCACTCGCCTTTGTGGCCCAAGACGATGAAGAACTCCGTCAAAATATCCGTCTCAATATTGGAGCCCTTGTTAAGTATGCCGAAATGTGGTCCGTGGCACAACACTTGGGATCTCAAGTAAAACACATCGCAAAGGAAGTCTACATGATGAAGAAGCGGCAACATCAGCCGCCAGAATGGGTAGGGTTACTTCCACAGGAACTTCCACAGGAACAAATAGCTGCTAGTATTGGATTTTAGGCGCGAAAGGATGACTTGATAAATTCGCCTAGCACTATCAAAGCGATGATTGAATGGGTATTTCCCTGACTAGCCTTGAGCTCACTTCACGGGCTTCTTCTTCTTGCGTAGTTTCTCTTCGCACTTGTGACATTGCTGTGGATCGACGCTCTTTTGCTTGATTATGATGGCCAGTTTGCACTTGTCTGGGGTTTTGCTCTTGAGGTGTTCGCACTCTTCTTCGTCCTGTTCGAAGGAGACGAGGTAGCCGCATACGATGCAGTAGAATCTTGTGATTGTTGTGGTACACATGTTATCGGGGAGCTGCGTCTGAAGGCGCGAGATGAAATATGGAACTGCGTTTGATGGTCCTTTGCGCAGAGGAGAATAGTATGGAGGTGCGAGAGTTGAAGGTGAGCAAGGCTGCACGGTCAGCGAGAATATGTACTCGAACCCGCCCGTTACTCACAGTTAAAGATTCAAGGCACAGTAATACACACTGACCGCGGGAAACAACCCTCACGAATAGCGAAACTTGATAAATGCAGTGAAGATGTGAGAAGACGCTGTCTCGCGGGTAGAACGTGTGATGTTTTGATGATGATCATGTGCTCCTGCCCACACTCTGTTGGTTGTACGAGTCGAGTTGACTCGTGATACCGTGGTGAGAAGGATCGACTTATCATTTGTTTGCCGATGATTTGACGAGAGGCATCGTTTCACGTCTTTTTTCTTGGACGACATGATTACGTGTCGAATGTCCACTTACACAAGGCTGACATCCATTGGTTTGTCAAATCGACTCTGACAAGGACTGGATGCCTTGTAAGCCCGGAGATTAGTCCTAGGCCCTTCAAAATGAGCAGTGTTGGAGCCGAAAGATATCTAAGCACGACGGGCTTACAGCACCTTGATTATCTTCTCATGAGATGGAATACTGTTCGGGGTCTGCCAACGTCCCGACTCACGGACTTGGTGAGCTGCCTTTTGTTAGCGTACGCGTTGTTAGCGTACGCGAATCTAGAAATGGGCAAGACTGAGCGCTCTCGTTTTACAAAATGTCATATCATCTCACTATTGGTGGATAATAGAATTAAGGTAGATGTTTGTCTTGAAGATAGATGGCAGAGTGATGCTGGAATACATACTCCCAGACAAAACTCGAGCATATTAAAATCCATTTCTATTTCTATAGGGAAACCCTTCGCTTTAAGCCCAGCTATTGCCAAGCTCAGGCTGAATAGGTTTCAGTCAAGGCTTGGGTGGGCGCAGCTTGAGCCAAGCTGCGGCTGAGGTGTCTACGTGAGCCATTTTTGGGATCCCGCCTGGCTCGAGGCCATGAACCTCCTCGGTCCGAGCCCGATTTGATGCCAGTTCCGACACTTGTGAAAGTCAATTACTCCCATTGGACGTGCCGCATTGACCCTAAGTAACCCTAAGAATCACGCACTTCATCCTTTGCCTCCACTAATACATGCACTCTATCAAAACTATCTGAGAACCTTTTATGATCGTTAAGCGTCTTTATGAACTAAATCGAGGGCAAGACGACATGGATCATTATTTGTAGCTTGCTGATTGTCAAGGTTGAGGGGATGGAGCTTTGGGGGTTCGGTCGTCATTGGGACAAGCAGACCGGGAGCCCCGGGTTATTTAGATCGCGTCATGCCACAAACTTTTATTACCATCGCGTGCTATGCGGATTGTCGGCGTTTCTACAACAAGGTTTTATAAACCCGGGTAAGGAGTCCGAGCCTATTGAACCAGAGCAGGGCAGTTCACAACGAAATTGATCGTTACCGATATGCTAGCCTGCACCCTCTTGACTTGGTATGGTTAAGCCTGGCTTTGAATCCCGAGATTGGAATCCTTTGGCTTCATTATGCTGCCATGCCGGAGCACGCTAAGAGCTAGGAGAAGAGTATGGCCAGCAGCTTGGTCTTTTCAAAAATGTCATTGTTGAGAAGTCGGCGATTTGGGATTCCTTGAATGAAGCTCTGGAAATCATGGAATATTTCCTGAACATTCAGATTGTTAATGTGTTGCTTGAAGCTAACTGGCACAACGAGGATGATTTTAGACTGCTCACGAGCAAGATAGTTCCAAGAAAGGGATCGAAAAGCACTCTCCGGACGAAACTGGATTGGTAATTACGTAGACGATGAGGGGGATATCTGTGATGGATTTCGAGCAAACGCTATCCTGTCTTGGAGGGACAGCTCGTAACAGAAACGGAAGCGGTACTAGCAGTGGTGGCTATCTATTCACTCATTTATGCCACCAAGGGCCGGACTTCAACTATAACAAAGGACATAAGGAAATTGGAATGTTCGAGGTTGATGATATAGTCAAGTAGGGTGGTGGACGAAACCGAGAGACGAGTTGGCGTGAAGTTGCTTGGAGTAAGGGAGAGAAAGACATCTTTCTACGAGAGAGTATAGCTGTGTATAGGCCAGCCGTCTTGGCTTCGAAATCATCTCTCGACCTTCCTTATCTAAAGTCACTATCGGTATTGCCAGTAATATTAACATATCCTTTGACTCTCATCTCGAATGGCCTTAAGGCAGGAGCACGGAAACCTGGATCTTATCATTTCTAACCACTGGATTTCATGTATCATGAAATCCGACTACAACCTAGGCGCATAAGTTTCATCGTTGAAACGCGAATTTGGTTCACACCTCAACCCTTACCCCTGGTAGAGGCTAGGTTAAAGTGTCATAACGAGGTAGATGGGTGGGAGCCTTGTTGCATGTTGAAGCGACAAGCCAACATCTAATCTATGTAACAATTAGCCAGCGCCTGGTGGGATCAAACTATGGAAACAAAGATGTTGGGCGGTTAGTCTCGGAAAAACACATCACTGATATTGCCACCATATTTTGACAAACGGCTGCATTGGGATCCACCTATTACGTCGACATCTGGGGTAACATGACTCGGTAATAAGCTGAAGCCATCGCTTGATTTGAGAAAATTTGTCTTTGTTATGAACTTGTGAGGGGTGGTTGAGAGGGTTTATTGTCACACTGCTACAGCGAATCTTACATTTCTAGTAGAACTTGCAGAAGGTACTGGGTGCTGAAAATGGGAGAATTGTCTATTGGAGAAAATAAAAAGGTTCTGCTGAAGGGAACACAGCAGAGCTTAACTGTGGAGGGGTAAGTGAGGTGTGCTGTGCCATGAAGGTGAATTGTATGTAGGCCGATACCAGTTTGATGCTTGCTGTCACCCCTGGCAAAGGTTGCAAGAGCCAGTGTATTTGTCGCTGTTTAGTAACCTCTGCAAGAAATTAATCAAGCAAGTGGCCGACCTGTAGGCAAAGGTGGCATCACTGCGCCTTCTTACTCTTCTTGGAGACGTCATTGATGCCAACAACAAAGGCGGCATTTCTGAGGTGCCTAATTCCGGTCGAGGTGCGGAGTAAACCACGGACTTTGCGTATGCGGTCCTTTGTTGCAGTTATCAAACAAACCATCAGTAGATGGAGTTAGGTAGCCGACTACCTCTTCAATAGAGCTCTTCATTTACCCGCGTCACTCACCGAAAATCGTGAATTCCGTCAGTCCCTGGGACGATTGTGTCTCTAACTGAAGATGCAGCTGACTACTCGTTAGTGATTACTTGACTTCTCGCGAACTCGTGGCAGGAGGTGATTGCTCAATATTTATCCAGAGTCATCAAAGTCAGCGCGCGGCCAATCCTTGCAAGGTTAAGCTTGACTATTCCGAGCCCAGCCGGTTGTTCCGAAGCTTCGTGACTGGCGATACCCCCGTTCGGCCGAACCGATAAGATCTGATAGTGACTCTTGATGATTGAGTCCGTGGTTGAGGGAGGCAACCGTCTTCTGTAGAGATATATAGTAATTTCCGGAATGTGAGAAATCACATATGACGACGCTGTAATACCTGTGACAACGTCTCAATGACCTGCAGTGGCGCACGGCTGATTGCAGGAGGGGGCGCAAGGCGTATCAAACATTCCCGTAGTGAAGCTGAGAGATTAGACAAGAGATTTGGGCGGCCGGGTTTCTAAGCCGAGTTTCGCTAAAGCGGACTAGCGAGGAGCATGGCGAAGAAGCCGAGACAGTGACCAAGGGAGGCGATGATGAGTTTCTTCTGGTCAGATTAAAGGCGTCGGAGTAGATTATTTGGATGAATATGAGGACGAGCATTCCCTCGGTCGCACTGCTCGGAACTGGTCAGCAAATACGAGCATCGTGGCTGGCTCTCGTCCTTTCGCTTTGACGCTTGGCAGACCTACCTTGCAGGGGCTGCGCTGGCCCCTCTTTCGGGGGCGTGGCATGTCTTTTCTACACAAGCTGAATTGTCACATCACATCATTCACCGTCAATCTTGGGGGGGGGGCTAGTCATGTGGGAGTCCTAGTTGAGAAGGTGGTTTTGTTTGTGCCAGTGTGTACAGTGGCTGTGATTGAGATGACTTCTTGACTTGCCTGGATAGAATAGTCAATACAAGAGATACAATAGACAGGGAGAGTAATTACAGTAATTACAGCTTATGTGATATAATGACTAACGCGTAAAGAGCATCTTTTTTCCTGGTTGCATCGCATCGCATCCGCCGAGAGCCGGCTAATATCGTCTCGTCTCGCCGCGGGCATCTACGGAATAATTATGATCCACTTTTTGGCAGCACCTGGGGCTTGCCTTGGCTTGGGTCTTTCTTGTGCTTCCCTCCCCAAAGGCAGCTCAAAGTCAAGAAATTGAGAGACCAAGGTTTTTGACTGACGTTATCTTTCGTGTCCTTTGTCTGCCGTTGACGCTATCGCCTCTGATCGCTTCGGCCATTATCTACAAGCTGACAGTCACCCGGTATGTGTTGTCTTCCCCCTTGACCTTCGTCCCCTGATGTGTTCTCTCTTCGTTGCTGGGGATGTGAACGTTTGAGTGACGACGCGTTGATGAAGCCAAATGGCAGCGACTGCGCATTGCAAACACGTAATCTCTTTTGTTTGGCGCTGTCTTGGGCATCATGACAATCTCTTCTCATGGTTTTCATCACTTACCGGGCTTCCGACCGTCTTGTCATCATCACACACTTGGCAGGGGCAATTGATCACGCATCAAACTCTGCTTTGACGACGCAACTTGCACGATCTTTACTGACTCTCATCCAGATAAACTTGAATCTATTCATCAAACACATTCGCAAAATGCGTCTGACGAGATCTCGCAAGTCTCGGATAGACACCTCACTGGCAAAAACCAGCCAAGAGGCATCCACGCCAGACCCAAGCGATAGCACCGACGCCTCGTCACCCGTCATCGTCGTGCTCCCTAAGTCGCAAGAAGCATCTCCCACTCACAGTCCAGCGGATTCCTCGCTCGCCAAGCAGCCCATCGTCAACGGCAATCCCAAGCTCCGGCGGCGTGCCCGCGGCAGCGGCGGAACAAAGTCTGACAAAGATTCTTCCTCACTCAGCAGAGACCCCCTCTCCAAGAGACCACGTTCCATCCCCGCCAAGAGACGAGTTCCTGGACTTTTGCAGCGCATCAAGGATCGCGCTGATATTGAGATTTCTCGTGCAGAGGATGCACAAGAGCGCGCTGATTTGCAGATCAAATGGAAGAGAACCACGCCTACGCCGACGCCCAGTATAGGCGGCGAAGCGCCAGACAAGATTAAAGACACGCAGACCTGGCCTGATCAGGTTGCCCTGCAGATAAGACCGAGGGAGGATGCGGCGTACAACGGAGACGTGGTGTATCAGCGGAAATCACATGGTCCACTGCTCGGAAAGCTGGCATCACAGGGTTCCGTCATAACGATTGACGGAGAGGATTACGTCGAGTATCGAGTCCTTGCAAAGCTGCGAGCTGTTTAACAAGTGAAAGAGGGAGTCGGGGTGTTTAAGTCTACGATCGCTTTTGCCAGCAGCACTGCTTTTACATGTGTTTTAGAGGTTAGCAAGAACATATTTAGCCAAAAGATCGATTTCATTATTCTAATGTCTGGAAAAACCGAGGTGACACCTTGAGATATTACTAGCAAAGTTATTCTCTCAAGCGCTGATTTCTCAACCATTGTGGTCGCTAGGTTTCAAGCCCCGTTCACCGCCACTCTGCAGCCCCCGAGGACATGTGCTTAGGCATGCTCGGCTATAGTTTTCAAGACGGCTGGCTGACTTTGGCTTACGAGGGCTATACATGATATAAGTTGGTCCTTCTATTATCTTTGTATTGTAAACTTTGCAAGGCCTCGTATTGGATGCTAATGAGTTGTCTTCTATCAATGGAGATGATATCTGGCTTGGCATGAGTGCATTTTAGTAGGTAGGTGATAGAGGCAATATGGTATCTTGAACTGTTGCCTGTAACTCAGTTAATATCGGCGGCTATTCCATAGATTATTTTGTTCTCTCTGTCTCTTGAGCGTCTCTTGAACGTTGACCCTCACATCCACTATGGCTGCCTGGTTTTGTGGCTCAGCTCAGGTTTGCTAGCCATTTCATTGTCACCAGGGCAACAATAACTGTGGCAATATTGCTGCCTGCATATGCTACATGGAATCACTGTTTCTAAAAGCTTGATGGATTTCCTTGGATTATTCGCGGACCTGGCTAGCAAACAGTGTTGCCACCTTGCTCAACAGCTCAGAGTAAATACTGTCCTAGCCAACCATCGGTGTACAAGACATCTATCAAAGGTACATCAACGCACCCCCTTCGATTCTGGTACTAGAGAATTGCTATCCTATCTATGGTCTCCAGAGCACAGGAAAATATCTCAACCAACAGCACCGGCCCCACTCCCGGGTTTGACCCCACCAGCTCAAGTCCATGACTTTTCAGTGTTTTCACTTCAGCAACTGTGTGGTGGCACGCGTGGACCGTACTCATCCTCGCGGTCATAAACATACCCTCTAAAGCACTGACAGATTAAAAAAAGGCTGGTCGTCATCCAATAAGGGCCTATTCGATATAATCGTCTTCTATTCTGTTGCATGCGTTTCGGACGGAGATTCGTGTGAACCAGGACCCGAGACTAGGCTCTAGTTGTGGCGCTAGACCAGTGCTGAGGGGTCTTGGTGCTTTAGGATGCGTTGAAACTGGTCAATGTATGACAAGTCGCTGAAATCGGAGGCATTAATTTTTGATTGGCATTTAATTCACTGGTGTAACCAGTTGCTAGTGTTCCTGATAGCCCAGTTACCAAATTCTTCAGCGGTGTGTCGAACCTTGGGCAGACTCTCTTCGCTATTTGCGTCGACGAACAAAGCTAGGACTGAAGACGATGTATTTGCTTTGAATTTTGAACGCGATCGATATTTATTTCTTCTTCATGCTATGAAACTCATTGATGATAGCCATATCCGACATGAAGCGGAACGAATCGACGTGGGTATGCCGTGCGTTGGGTGGCGGGTCAAGTCCGGACATGGTGAGAGGCCTGAGGCTTGTGACAAGATACCTCCCTTTCGGGAAGGGCGAATCATGGCTTTGTTTGAGCCTCGATGGTGATCAAAGAGTGCCACGGGGGCCTCCAAAGAAAGATGGAGAGTGGCGATGGCAAAGCTGGGTGCATTGTTCAGCAAGAAAGAAGGAGTGCGGCTAAGATTAGGTGAAGGCGGAAAAAAAAGATGCCAAAAAGGTCACTATGTTAGCATCGGACCACGATGCTATAATGTGTTGATGATGTGTTCTTTATTATAGTTGAAGCTCTGCCTTTGAGAGTTAGCTGAGCCAGAAGACAAAACCATCTCAAAAAATAGTAGCGACATGTGCTTCCTGCTAGCGATCAACGGATCAAACCAGTTGCTTGCCTCCAAGTTAAAAACCTTGCAGCGCCTAAAGACCAGAAATAATATCTTGAAAAGCCTTCTCCCCAATCATAAACGTAGACAGCGAAGGCACAGCACCAGGCTGAACAGGGAAAGCAGACCCGTCCACAACTCGCAGGTTGCGCACACCCCTGACTCGGAACTTGGAGTCCAAAACAGCCATGGGATCGTCGTCTGATCCAATAGCACAGCTTCCAGAGGCATGATGGGAGTGAGTTTGAGCACGGAGGTAACCCTTTTGCCAAGCGTCAGTACATTCGACACCTGGAGCGCAGGGTCGTAGTTCGGTAAAGGTGTTGTCGGTCAAGTTGTTGAACAGAGATCTGACAAAGTTTATGCCCTCGGTCATTGATTCCAAATCAGAATCGTTTCCTTCTCGGAAGAAACCAAGGTGAATATCGGGAACATCTCTTGGATTTGTGGATCGAAGTTTGACAGTGCCGTTGACGTTTCGTGGGTGAAGCTGCATCGCCCCGCACTCGAACTCATTCCTGTTCCAACCTGGCATGCCAGGCCAGAAACCGATAAAGTTCATGCTTCCACAGTAAAATTGGAGGTCACGACCACGAAGAGCCAGAGCCGTCTTGTAGAAGAAGTCAAAGAAGCCAGTGACGGGTTTGGCAAAGGTTCCGTATAGAATTGCCTCGTAGTTATCTTTGATGTTGGTGCCAACGCCGGGGAGATGCTTAACAACGGGGATACCAAATTTCTTTAGCTCGGCTGCAGGTCCAATGCCGCTCAGCTTGAGGATCTGAGGCGAGTTAAAGACACCTCCGGCAATGATGACTTCTCGAGTGGCAAAGGCTTGACCTTTAACACCTTTGGACTGCGGATTGTGGCGTGGGTCGGCTGCGTAGAGACTCTGACCTTGGAGGTACTCGACACCGATGGCCTTTGGTTGCTTGTTCTTGGAATGTGCGTCTGAGAAAAGGACTTTGGTGACGAGAGTGTGTGTCTGAACTGTGAGAGGGTATTGTCGAGCATCCGCCAGAGTGTCGCGGATGTAGTTCAACGGGCTAGACCGCACGCCGTTCCTCGAATGAGTATGCGGGGTGATGACGCCGACAAACTCATCCCTGTTCGGATCGTTGGCATTTATATCCCGACCTAGCAGTTCGTGTAGTGACTTTTCTGTTTCGAGCCCCCCGAGAGAGTTGGAAAAATACGAGGCAAGTGTCGTGAGATCGGATTGGTTGAGGGCCCAGTCGTGATTTGCTTGAGAGGTGTCGAGATAGCCAGTGAATCCATGAGATGAGTCGCTTCCATTGCTGATATAGTTGCATCTTTCAAGCCGAACAAAGTGCTTCCTCATATTTTCGACAGACCAACCCTCATCGCTAGTGATTCTGACAATGTCTCTCCAATCTGCATCAGCGGGCAGGGCGAGGGAAGCAGCATTATGCATCGCGCAACCACCGATTGTTCCAGCGCGAGGGTAGTAAATACCCAGACGTTGAGCTCCTTCGGGGGGATCCAAGCCTACGTAGAACTCGCCGTTGGTCTGTCGCCAGGTTGTGAATTCGTACTGAGCGTCGATCTCGGGGGTGTCTCGGGAGACGAAAAAGTCCCACCTGGTGAGGGGGTCGTTGATGGCGGGCGTATTATTGTATACCATGTGTGAGTTCTCATTGCCAAATTGGTCGTCGCCGGCGTCAATGAGGAGGACAGAGTGGCCGCTCCTGGCGAGATTGGCTGCAAGAGGTCCGCCACCGGGGCCAGAGCCTACGACAATGTATTCGTACGACTTTGGTTTGTCCTGGGAGGCTTGAGCTATGGCAGTGAGGCCCAGTAGGGCGGTGAAAACGTGCATGTTGTGAGCTTTGTAAACTTGGGGGTTTGGACGATGTAAGTACACACAGTTCAATGAAAGGCATGTGAGAAAGGAATTGCAGAACCGGCTACTGGTCGTAGCATATATACATACTGCTCCTCTATTTCCTCGGCACGGGAGTCTCGGAGTTAACTAAAGCTTTCACTGCGTGGTATGAGAGAGCGAGCATCAAGCATTGGTATCCTTTTTGGGATTCGTTTGCTGGCGTCATCTGTCCGCGTAAGTCGCTCTCGCGTTTGTCTTTTGGACCGTACAACAGTGGACTCCTCGGTTTCTCGTAACCCTAAGTCAATGTGACCAGTATGGTACAGTGCTTTGCCAGAGTTTAAACCCCTGAACAAGGTCTCCCTCTGAGCTTCGCTCCGATTCGTGCAGATGACACTATCCCACATCCCACATCCCACATCGCTCGGGAAAGCCAAGGATAGCATGAAGGAATTTAATACGACTAACTTGATAAAGGCAATGATCTATCCCGGACTTAGAGAGACCTTAACTCCATCACCGGCATCTAGTCTGACTTTTCGGCAGTTCGAATATTCGCACCATTGTTCCCCTTCGTCAATAACGTCTTCGAAAGAGACCGTCAACTCCCTCAGCAAAAGACGCAGCTCGATTGCTCTCACCATGCAACATTCTTGAGCTCATTAGTACAAGACGTCAGTCCTCATTTCCACGATATGCTCTTCCAGGCCAAGAGCTAGCTTGGGTTTCTCTCCACCCTGGGACTGCATCTCATACCCGCCCTCTGGCCCAATCAACTGCACCCCTTCCTGCGAGCTGAAATATCCATATTTCTGCTGAGATAAATCGTTTATATCGGCTCGAACTTGGCCTGCCGCAGACCTGATCTCGCCATATCGGAGCCTGTGGTTTCGTAACGGTGACAGGTGCTTGTGAATGGCACTATTGGAGCTGCCACCTTGCAGCAAGGGTGCTCCGAGAGCTCTCGCGACTTCGAACGCGTCGAGTGACACCTCGCGGCCGAGACGACGCCACCCGAGCAGTAGATATGCAATGATTAGTGCTTGTAGAACCATGCATGCCAATGTGATCGCCAGGTACATGTAGTCGCTCTTGTAGGCGCTTAACAACTCTGTCCTCTGTATCGCGAGTTCCTGCGGCACCATAGCCGTTCGATTGGAGTCTGAGTAAGCGATGACGCTACGGAGCATCAGCTCACGGGCTGCGTTAACAATGTCGACTATGGGATCCTCCCACGTCATGGTCCAGTTGTTGTAGGTCGATCTATCCGAGCTTAGGTAGTTGCTGGCTGCTTGACCGGTCGCATTGAGGATATACGGTACGTTTGTGTTGACCCCTTGACGAAGCACGGT
The DNA here is from genome assembly GCA_025433615.1 of Fusarium sp. LHS14.1. Taxonomy (NCBI): domain Eukaryota; kingdom Fungi; phylum Ascomycota; class Sordariomycetes; order Hypocreales; family Nectriaceae; genus Fusarium; species Fusarium sp. LHS14.1. Next base: position 3,215,319 of record CM046483.1, on the reverse strand, counting down.
GTATGAAGTGTATAGGGCTTCCAAGACATAGTAAATGCCTCCAAACATGGTCTGCAAATTATCGGAACTTCCAGTCTGGTAGGCAGAGTCCTGACGGCCGGATGAAGGTTCTGCAAGTTCGAGAGTCTCATTCTGGCCTAACTGCCAGTTCTTCAACGAAACAACACCATCGCTGACGGTAACGGGATATGCGACTGTAGCTAGACGCAGCACACATTCTCGATGGGTCACATTTCCGTCTTTGGTGGCCTCTGGCTTGTACATGATCGTTGTATTGATCATGTCGCTATCTTCTCCGAACCTTATTGAGACATTAAAGAGGGTGATCTGGTTATTCATACCAGAGCGGGAGGGGTTGGTGATTTGATTGCCAGAAGCAGCAGATGCGAGTTTGGAAAAGTTGTAGGGTCGATGTATTTCGATGCAGCTCACGTCAAAGCCAGGGGCTGGCAAGGTAAACGCACATGTAGAGTTCGTCTTGCACCCTTCGATGGGTAATCGAATGTCGTCTCGGTTGGAATAAGCACGGCTGACGTTACTGAAAAGTGGCGTGAGGATCTGAGGCCCGGTCGTTATAAGGCCAACGGAGCTAAAGTCGGATGGGAACGAGGCATTCGAGACGTCGACGTTTGCAGAAATAGACGAGGGCCCGAATTCTTTAATTGTAACAGAGGAGGCTCTCTGGATTAGTGGTCCATCGAGGATGCTGACCGCAAGAGAAACAACTGCAGCAATGGCGAATCTATCAAAGGCGCGATTTGGCCAAAGGATGGCAGAGATGCGACGCTGGACGTCTAGGTCGAACTGAAGCTTGCGTAGCTCAGCCCCTTTTAGAGCTTGATTCCACCATGAGATCTCATAGCCGGTGTGAAGTGCAACAGCGAGGCAAAGGTTGGCGAGGCTGACTGCGAGTGAGAGGAGAACCGATACCGGGATCGGTCGAGATTGAGAAGGCCAAGCTGCGATGTCTTCGCCGTCCGACGTAAAGAGGATGGCGGCCAGTCCTACGCAGCATACTGCGAAGCCGAGTATACTGGCAAATGCGACCAGGGGGTATGTTTCCAAGAGCCTGGCTTCCATGCGACGCCGTGGTGTTTACCCTGGCGCTGCATCGCGGCAGGATAAGAGTAAGACACAAATAATTAGATGAAGTCAAGGAGAAGAGGAGCAGCACTGGCAATGAATTTTATCACCAAGCTTGTCTCCCAAGAGCCGCACCAACTCATCAACGCCTAACCAATAGTGGTTTACCATGAGAGAAGCGAGTAGGCAGCGAGTTCTAGCCTGGTACATAACCGAGGTGAGAATCCTTCGTCTCACTGCCTTATCACGGTTGTGTCTCCATATCAGTTAGGTAAAACGTTCTAGAGCATCTTGGCAGAACCGTAGGGCATATTTTTTGGCTTAGCGAGCTGTCAATTCTCTTAACGGACAGGTTATTGCTTTGGTGTTGAGAATCAGGCTGAGCATCTGTGTGTTGTGATTGGCCAGGAAAGTCTTGGAATGCAAGTCCATGTCGAGGCCCCTGGACCCTGATTTCACCGCCAAGTTAGTGCGGGTGAGGGTTTATTTGTGAATCAGGCTGAGGATTTAGGACCTGTAATTGGTTAGGGGAATGTTTCGAGATCAGTCCACTCTGGTCCCTTCAGCCTAATTATGGAGTTGAGTCCACGCCGCAAGCCCACTTAAACTGAGCCTCAAACAGAAGGGATTTTGGGCATCGGACACATCCCCCGCGTCAAAAATAGCGGCCACACGTTTATAGCTCATGTTTAGAGACGAAGAGTTGTTTATTAACTTCTCTGAACTCGATGGCAGAGAGATCTGATCGGCAACACAGAACTGTGACTACCGTGTTGCTGCTGTATCAATGATGACCTCAACAATAGAGTGACGCATCTTTAAGCTCCCAAAGGACCAAGATCCAAGCCCTAGCATAGACAACAGCAAGATCTGTAACTCACTCCTCTTAAAGATAGCATTAATATCACCATCCAACAGTAGCAAGACAAGATCAGCTTTGCAAATATTAGAAGCGTCACTTAGTTCCGATGACTGAGGCCTCAGATAGTATTTCTTGTGAGGAATACCTTGGAGCTGGTATACTCTATCTAGTTAAATGATGCATATATGTGATAATATCCGTAGCATAGCTACCTCCTTAGATCAGGCCCTGGCCCAATCACCAGTCCTCTCACTTCAACAAGAATCCACCCTCGACTTGGATAACCTGTCCAGTGATGTAACCACTTTTCATGATCCCCAAATACATCTCAGCAACATCCTCCGGGCTACCAATCCGATCAAGCAACGTCTTCTTGGTAAAAATATCCGCAACATCCACACCTCCTGCATTTTGGACCATATTTTCGAATAGTTCTGTCCGTATCGCCCCTGGAGACATCATGTTCACCCTGATGGGCTTCAGGTCCACTGCAAGACCCAAGGCCATGGGGCCCATACCCCCAGCTGTAGCTGCTGTTACGCTGTACCCCTCCATGGGTCGGTAGTAGGCTACACCGCCAGTAAAAGTGATGGATGAGGTGTGCGCCTTGTTCATGTAGCCCTGTGCTATCTTGCAGAGGAGTAATGTCCCGGCGATCCTCATCTTGCCGCCATCAATTATGTTTTCCTCAGTCGCGTTTTCCACAAAGTGATACCAGTTGCTCCTGTACCAGCAGTGCTCACGATGTGATCAAGCTTCTCTTGACCGCCAGTCGTCGCAAACTCGAGGAGCTTGGTGACACTGGCCTCGATGTCATTCTTCAGATCAACAACATGTCCGGGTATGTCGATGCAAGGCGGTTGAGGGCATCGTCGAGCTTGGACTGGCTTCGACCGGCGATCACGACTTTGGCGCCGTACTCGAGGCATGCTTCGGCAACGGCGAAACCAATACCAGATGTACCGCCGACGATGAGGATCGACTTGTCGTGCAGTTTGGATAGGTACTTGGAGGTTGATGCTATTGTGAAGGATACTCCGAGGTTTTCAGGTGTTATGAGGGAATGCTTATGAGTCGAAGAAACGGAGGATCGAACCCAAATGCTCAACTTGGCTGTAATGAGATGATGAGCGAGCACAGGATACTTGAAGACGACTGTTTATATGACATTTATAATGAAACTGTTCGGACCAAGTCCACCTAGAGGCCCCCAGAGGCCTTCTAAAACTCCGCAGAAAGTCTATTCAAAGTGCGCGACAAGTCCGCTTGAGCTAGATCTGTCATGGCCTGATGAAATGGCAATGGCTTGGAATAATTTTCCCGTATGAAAAGGCCACTTCCCGATTGCTAGAATATCAAGTTTTAGTGAGTGAAAAACTGATCATGAAATCATCGGATTATGCTACATTTGCTAGAGAGTTTGATGATCACTAAGCACACGTTCACTGTAGTGGAACTTGTGATGCACTTTTTAGGGTTGGCATTAGGGTCGGGCTTCTCTTAGCCCCCGAGGGACCGAGAGCCAAGTCCTGGCTTGGACGGAGATAATGGGCCTTAATGCCGAAGCCTCAAGATTTGTCTTTTTGTTGCTGTGGCCGATAAATTCTTTTGGAAGCGCCACCGAGTTCACAATTAGATGAAGATAAGACAGGGCCAGTTTTGCAGAGGTTGGCAGTATCATTCTCTGATGATGGTCAGATTGAATGCTAGATTAAGTGGAAACGAATAAGACTGGCTGATTCTTCCCAAATTTACAAAAGAATGAAGTTTTTGCTATTGTTTTTATAAATGATGTCCCTGAAAGAGGCCATTCCCTAAATTTCAGTCTTCATTTGCTTAAATCTAGAGTTTATGGCAGGGGAAGCTTGACTGCTCCGATCTGCACCATCAACCCAAACATATCAGGCAAGCCATATTCTTCAACAATTTTCCCATCAACAATCTTGTACAGATTCATAGCCGTCATCTGAATTGCTTTTCCAGAAGGAGGCGCGCCAAGAAATGGACCGGTATGCGTTCCACGCGTCGTAAATCTTGCGACCACCTTATCCCCCTCACAGACTGTCTCTTCCACTGTCCATTGAATATCGGGAAAGGCTCCTCGCATCATGCCCAAGATCTGCATGTATCCATCGAGGCCTTTTAGTGGTTTGCTGTCGAATGGGACGTGGAATTCGGCGGATTCGTCAATGATTTGTTCGCCGAGGTTGCGGTCTCCGGAGTTGATGAACTCGACGAAGCGGTCGAAGGTTTGTTTGGTAGACATGATTTAGTGGTTGGCGGGTAATGATGATGGAAGACTGGTTGTGCTGGACTTGAGATAGTGGGAGAAGCCTGGCATCGATCTTATATCCTAGGGGAATACGAGCTCACCACATGCGCATGTGTCATGACCTTCGGCCCGACTTGTGATGCTTTCTCTCCATATTAATATTAATCGTGTGTAGTGCTTTATCTTTGAAACCACCGTGAAATGGTCATCCATGGGAAAGCGGACTTGACCGCCTATCACACGCTGTAGATACATTAGTTGGACTTGATCTGTTAACTGTAGACCAAGATTTGCGGCAGGACCTTTGAGAGCTGGATTTCATAGAACTTTCATGTCATTTCTCCCAGCATTTCCTTGGCTTTCATGGATGGCCGACATATAGCAACAGTAGGGCGCGCAGATGCCGATCTCGCAGGGCGGTATTCCGTCCTCAAGTTACTCCATCTTCAAATATCAAGAAACCACGGTGGCAACCCAACGCCGAAAACCGGACGAGTCAGTCCATAGGGCGTAGGGCGCGAACCTTCTTCGCAGATGCTATAATCGGCCTGGCTGGACAGGCGCCTCAATAAACACGTTACCTTCATGCTAAGAAACAATTTCTATTCGCACATCGAACGACAGAGGCGTATTGGCTGGGTAACTTATCAAAAGCCTCCATGAGGGCACGCGAGCTTTGTGAGTATTTTTGTGCCTTTTATGGAGCGAGCCTCTTGTTCGCCATCCCTATACGAAACCTTTCTCGACTTAGTAAACTGGCAAAACGCGCGAAGTAAGTAAGCATGAGGAGCCAGCAAGTGGTACGGAGCACGTCAGTGAAGGGAGTCCGGGCCAGCCGTCACGCACAGTTTTCACTGGGGTGAGCTGCCTTCGGCTGCAGGTGCAGGGGGGAGGGCTTGATTATTTTTCTTTTTTGCTTTTGCTTACATCTTCTACTTCGTACTGTCAGTTTCACTGCAATTTTAACCAGAGCTGAGATGCTGAGGTGTGTGTGGGCACGCGGATCCTATTCGCTAATGTTTGTTCTGGCACAAGACATATTTCAAATTTCATCTTAGATGCCATGGAGAGAAATAGAATGATGGATGCAATGGAGCAAAAGACTTTCTTTGTCCCGCTCGTCATCCAATATCCCAAGGATTAACTTCACAGAGCGCGATTTCCATTGCTCCTGCCTTCTGCTAATGACAGTAGCACCTCCCATAGGTAGGTACGGATTATAGGACTGATGGACCTTGCAGAGCAACGCGTTGTTTCACTCCTTTGTTCACGCTCCGGGACGATAGAGCAGTAGTGATAAAGCGAACGGAAAAATCCAAAGCAGCCTATCGTACGTAAGGCGCACCCAGTGTAGACTTCAAATTGAATGATGGATGAGGTGGTGTGATGGCATGGGTTGTAATATCGGTACTTTTGACTGTGTTGCTACAGTTCGGAGGGACCTAGGCCAACTTAGGAAATGCGTTCGCGAGCAGGGGGTTCAGGCGAACGCTTTTCACTGCAATTTTAACCCAACGCGACTCATCGTTCTCGTAGACGGGACGGCCCATTCCCCGAGGGCTGTGCAGGGCAGGGGCCTGCCGTAGTTTGTGGCCCGAGGGTCACAATTATTGACAGTGGACAGTAAAATCATTTCACTTTAGTAAAAGAATATGAAGAAATATGTAATTATTAAAAAAGATTGTCAATTTTCTGCATCACCTCTAATCTCAACCCATGTGGAAGAACTCGGTGACCCAGTGTCTTGTTCTCCTTGTCACTCAATAATCACCAACTACTACACCATTTTAATACATCTCACCCTTCTTGATTAGCCCGTTCGTCATGGCCGCTAGAGCTTCACAAAACAAACAATCCAGGGCGTTTCGCTCAACCTCTAGAGATTTCTCAGCCTCCAACAGCTGCCTCTCAAGTTTGAACCAGGCATGCCGGCCGCAGCAGTCAGTTTCGGTGTCCTGGATTCTCTGAAAGGAGTCCTCGATCACAAAGGCATTATCCCCAATGTCTTCAGCCCAGGCCTCAAACTCCTTCGACAAAGCGTTGTGCTGGCGGGTCATCTCCATCTCAAGCGCGCTGATGCGCCTCTCGATGAGCTTCATCATGTCGCGAATCGGCTTCTCGCGCTCAAGGAACCGCTTGTAGCGATCTTGAGTGATCAACCTCGTTAGCTCCTGGATCTCAGGAGCTACAATTGATACATGATCTTCCTGGGTCTTGGGACCGGCGACGGCGCCAGGTGCCACTTGGTGATGAAAGCTGAAGTTGAGAGGATATGGGGTAGAGATGCCAATGTGCAAGAAAGCCCATCTTTTCCCAAGTCTTTCGGCGAGCCCCAGCTGACAAGGGGCAAGGCAGTTTATATCGAGCCTGCCGGTCTCGTTCAGATATTTGAACTCATCCTTGATCATGTAGATTGTCTCAATCAGCTCATCGTCATGTGCTCGCTGCCGGTGCTTTGGCGGGCGGCTCAATCGCGGGAGCAGGACTTTGGGGAGGGGTTGACCTACGTGCGTCAGTAAAAACTGCGCCCTGAGGGATAATTCGCGGTCAAAGTTCTGGTCAAAGACACACGGGAGTTGTGATCTGTCGAAAACAAACTCGCGACTCTGGGCTCCCATGAGGGCGAAGTGTTAACAATCTTGGCTCAAGAAAAGAGGGAGGTGCTGCAAAAACAGGTCAAAAAGTGATTAATGGTTGGTTCTTTTGAATTCGAGGTGATGTGTGGAAAGGTTAACATGGTCCTGTGGGTTTGGTCTTTTATAGAAGAGAAGGTAGTTAGGGGCCTTGAAAACATTGTGAAGGGGGTTGGAAATGCGATTGAAAAGGAGGCCGGCAAGACAAAGGCAATACATCGAACATCATCCAAGATTAAGATGTGATGTTAATTTAGGGTATTTGGTGAATTAAACCATTGTCCGTCACGTTTACCCGATCTACGAACAAAGCACTTGGCTGTCTTTCTAAGGAGTCCCCATGGGTTGCTGTTAGGCGCTACGCCATTGTTCCTTTGTTCAGCCATGGGATGTCCGGGTTGTGAGTAGTTAAATACTCCGTCACTGCACATTTGAACGATCTCGGTTAATTCATGAGAATAACCACGCTGCCTCTACCAACAGTACCTGAGAGTCTACCAACAACAGCTCCAGCAGCGCCTCCGACGAAGAACCCACGACCTCGGGGACTCCTTTCTAGAAACTCATGGTGGAATCTGTCCAAAAGTTTTGGTCAAGTATGGCGCTTGAGCTTTTGGTCTGAGAACCGGAGGGAGGACAAAGAATGAGACAAAGGCTCGTGGGTTTGAGTTCTGCTTGCTTGGCAAGAATTGGAGAGACGCAAGGATAAGTTGATTATATACTCTTCAATGACGGTCTAAATGACGCCTGCATCTCAATCAAGACGTTTACTGCCCGATATACAGACAAATAGTTTATCGCGATCTACTGTAAGAACTGCAATGGAGTATAATCAAAATTCTATCAAGTTGGAAATTAGCTCACCGCAGCCCTCAGCCCTCAGCCCTCTGTTTTCCTCCAATGAAAATAAACCTGACTGCCAGGCTTGAGGACGACGTCCTTCAAGTCTTTGGTTCAGTCCGCACCACGGATCGTTTCACACCTCAATAGATGGTACGAGTCTGCATGTTTAGATTATCTTTAAAACCCGTGGCTTGGCGCCATCAAACCACCGGGTGTTGTCATCGAACTCAAGTTCAAGGTTGCGATGCACAATCCCCACGTGCTCGCAAACAAGAGGCTCTCCAATTTCCACAACTTTGACGATAATGGTAGCCTGGCTTCCTATCTGCATAGCAAGATACTCTGCGTCCTTGACTGGAATCAACTTTTCAGGCGGAAGGTCGGGCAACGCTACCCTAGGGATAACTCCGGGCAGGAACTCGGCTTCCGGTGTGGGTTGGACGTAGTCGGGCTGGAAAGCGACAAGCCGTGTGTGCTCGCCAGTTGCTGGATCCTGGCTCTCCAAGGTAATGGTCCAGTAATTACGGCCAGAGAATACTTTGAAGAACTCCTGGGTCAGGCAGACTGGGATAGTCTTGGCTCTGAGGACCAGTTCCGCTGACGTGATCATTCCTAGCTCGTCAGATCCCACTGGAGAGCAGCGGACACTGAGGATATCGGCAAGAAAAATGCGTAGGTCCCCCCAAAGAATTCTTCCACAGACGCTAGCCCATGACCAGGTTGGCGCAACGCAGTTCGATATGCGACGGCCATGTTCACCGCTGACAAACCCGCTGTCAAGCCCGCCGACAAGCCAAAAGAGATCGGTCTGGAGGAAGTTGGACCAGAGCCCCGCGAGGTAAGTCCCCATGTCGATTTGGTTAAACATCCGCTTCTCGTCTTCGCTCGCCGACGGTCGCCCAGACTCGATCCTGTTCGAGACTTGGAATTGTCGCGCCAGAGCGGAGAGAGCAGGGAGCCGGTCGGACCAGAAAGAAAGTTGGCGCTCGCTGTACCTTTCAACTATATCGCGCCACAAACGGTGCTTTTCTTCCTCTGTGCAGGCCTTGTATGGCAGGGTTTTGCGCCAGATATTTTCATCAAAGCTTCTACCCTCAGGTCCCCAAAAGCCACAGTGACACTCGACACTATCAAGACACTCATATGAGACCTCATCAATGGAAAAATGCACGATCTGTCGGGCGACTTGTTCTTCCTGATAACACCAAGCTCTTGTTGAGAGGGGGAAGACATGGGGTCGGCTAAAATAGATCGCCCCTTTGTTCGTCTCGTAGTAGGTCTGGTGTACAAGACCGTAACACGCTTTGACTGAGCAGCCTTTCCAAAGTAAGGGCGACGGTGCTGCGGCTACAGACCAGGGCCTCGCCATGTTGGATGGTCGGAAGAGGCCCACGTTGGTGTCGGGGGATGCGTCCGCACTCAGCATTAAGTCGCAGTGCGAGTAGACTTGGTGCATCAGACTGGACTCAGTAAGCCAGTCCGTAGACAAGCCCTGGATTATGCACAACGCGTCTATCCAGATATAGTTGAACCCAAGCCGTTCCGTCACGGCAACGGCGTCGCGGAGGCTTTGCGGAAGCTCTGCCCAGGGGATCCCAGAAGCTGATAGTCGAGAATCAATGTTTAGTGCCGTGGTCCTGGCGTAAGATGGGAACTCGGGGCCCCAGCAGTGGCTGAGTGTGATATAGGGGCCAGGGCTGACGAGAAACTCCTGTAACGAGGCGAATGAAATACTTTCCACCGACAACCTGCACGTGGATGAGCCGTGTGGGCATGAACGAGGGCAGTCTGGGTGCGCATGCGTGCGTCTCGATGCAACGTTTCAAAGCTCCAGACGCAAAAGCTATCTGTGCTTGAGGCTTAGTGTAGACGCGTTGCTGCTGAACCGGAAGCGCTTGGCAGGGAGAGGAGAACGCTGATGGCACAGTCTGAGGAAACTTCACTCCCTGACACTCCAACAGGATGCTTTTGCGTACCTATAGCACAGTCGGTGTAGAGTATCATCTCTGGCTCTAGTAGAATCTGTCTATAGTTATCATCCAACGTCAGATATAATCCGTCCTTCTTGCTCTCGATCTTTATGTCTCTCCTACTCGGTAGCGGCACGGTGGGATCCCAGGATGGCGAGGATGAGATGTTGGCGTAGAGGACAGCACAGAACCAACATGTCGACTCAGACGCTGTGCGAAGCTCATCGAGTGTCGTTCTGATATCAACAGGACTAAAAGGTGTATCTGCTCCGGTGTTCTGGTTTATGGGCGCTTCGTTCATAGCGGTTGATCCGTCCTTCGTTTCGAGGCTACATGCGCTCCCCGGACCTGCACACCGCACATGAAAAGGAGCGCAGAGGCAGTCTCTAAGCCAGTGGTTCTCGGGAGTCACGTCTCGCCCTTCGCACTGTAGTTGATCTTCATGATTTGGGGCATCCCGAGAAGGCTGTCCGAGGTATTGACGAACCTCATTATCGGTGAAGCATCCAGGATACTCGCGCGCTGCCACAAGGCCCTTGTCGTCCATGGCGGGCAATTCAAACCTCACCCAATGAATTTAGGGTGTTTTTGAGATCAAAATAATCAAAATAGGTGGCGATGTGAAAGTCGGGTGTCTTCGATTGGGATTTTGAACCGTTGGTGCCCAATCCCAAGCCTGCCAGCACAGGGTTGAAACACATGATATGATTGGACTGGCCCTTCAGGTTGAGGCCTTGCATAGCGGCAACCCACCGAGATGCCCGAAACGGGGTAATTCGTGGAACAGAGCATAAACAAGGTCCCAAGTCGCCTAATAATTAAGATGTGCTCCGATGCAAGTCAAGAGGCTGAGGGGGATTAGGTTGCGTGTCGTCTTTGTTCCGTTTAGCAAGAAGATACAGCAAATCCCCGTGATGCCCATCGACTGTTATTAGAACCTAAGAAAATGTCTTCAAGACAAGGTGCCGTGCCACCTTGGGCTGGGCCTCTCAGCAGCTCTCACTTGGTGGACCAATTACTTAATCACTATGCAACACGATTACCTACTTTAAAGTGATATAAAAGGGTTACACAATAGGAAAGGGGTTCATATTCAGTACCTATACACACGTGCTTTATTAAACGTATAAGAAACACGATCTTCACACACATTGAGAGGGCACAAGATGATATTGCTCTACATCAGGAGAGGGACGAGTGCCACGAGGCCAACAGCGAGGGTCGGTAGACGAAGGGAAGCATCGTTGCCTTTGTCTCCATCATTGGACTCGCTGGCCTCTTCGTCGCTATCCTTATCATCGCCACTCTTGCTGTCCTCCTCCTTGTTAGAGGTCTCCTTCTCGTCATTATTATTGCCCTTGTCATTGGTGCTACTACCAGTGCTGCTGCTTCCACTTGCCTCCGTGGCCGTCTGAGCGCTGGCACTACTTTGTTCTCCGTCCTCGTACTCGCTCAGGTCTCAATCTCCATTCTTCGTGCATTTTCCCAGCTTGCACCAGGTGCCATCGCCACAGCACATTCCGGTTGGGGGGATGCAGATTTCGTCGCAAGCGGTGTGAGTATCCGGGCACCCGTCACCATCCGCGTCGTCGTCGTCGCTGCCAGGTCCAGAACCGGAACCGCCGTCGCCACCAGGGTAGTTACCGGCCGTGCTATCTTTACAGCTGCCGTCAAGAGGATCGCACATGGTCTCGCAGTAAGATCCGTCACCGAGGCGGCAGCAGTCGTAGTTGTAGGGGATGCAGGTTCCGTCGCAGTCTATTTCTACAGCGCCGCCGCCGTTACAACCGGTTTGTCGTTCGTACAGGTCGGAGGTGTTTGCCACGGGACGTGGTGGCTTGAAGTAGCCAAAGTTCTTTGAAGCACCGAGGTTGGCTAGAACCAGAAGAAGGGTAGAGTGAAGAAGCATGATGACTGATTTTTAGTGGATAGAATGATGACGTGTGTTAAAGGGCCGTAAGGAACCTAACGAGCAAAGGGTCAACATCACCGAAGGCATTGACAGGCGCCTTGTATACGCTTAAAAGAAGCTCATGAGCCCCAGCAAAACACATAAACTTAAAAATCAGCCGTTTCGTTTCAGGGAGCGGAAAAGGCCAGGATTCCAAGTCAGTGAACCCCGGTTTTTTATTCAAGGGCGCAGCACAGATCCATTGTCGATCGGCGGCCAACACATCTCCACAGCACAGCTGAGTTGCGAGCGAGATTGCCTCGAATCCTTCGCGTGAGAGGGGTGACTAGAGAGCCTGACAGGCTGTTGCTGCTCGGGCAGGGCGATTTGTCTCTATAGTTGTACAGCCGGGACGACAGCATCCATGTTCAACGATTGATAGAAACATACCGAAGGTTCAAATAAGTGTCCTCTCATTTGGCCAATGGCCTTGTGGAAACACCAGACTCCTTATGGGAGTGTCACTGTCTACCTTCGGCGTTAGGAATGATTCTCAGTCCCCTCTGAGCCGATCCTTAGCTTCAAAGGCTACTAGGGCCACAGCGCATCAGCTAACCAGTTAGGTACCCTTACATGAAGGGGTGAGGCTGGGCAACACCATGGATTCTTTGCATATAGATGCATCACATGATCGTCGCTGGGTTGTATCCGCCTTGAAACAGCACAACTAGAAGCCATGACTAAATGCATCTCAAAGCCTCATGAGCCCCGGACTCTCAAGACGCCCGGCTACAGTGAGAGTCCCCACCGAGGTTAGATGTCTCTGAAAGGAACTTTTGCGAGGCTAGAAATGGTCGGTAATAAAGCCTTGGAATCTGCCTGCCAAGGCTCCAGGCAACTATTTTGAAGCCAGTCGTCTCTGTTAGTCGTGCTTCGGTTAAGCGAGATGGTCTTGGCAGTGTTGATATGATCGACCGAGGAATCCATCCACCTAGCTCGTCTAGGGAATGCCAAGAACGTCATTTCCCAGTGCACTATTCCCGGGTGATCAGATGCCGCCTCAGCGATTCCGATAGACGCCGCCGACGTAAAAATTGGAATTGCAATGGCCGTCAGAGATTTCAAGGGGCCGAGGGTGCTGAATTCGTTCGAGCCTCACCAAGGCTCTGTCGTAAGAGTGGACAGATTCTCCCTCTACCGTCTAACATTGGGACCCATGTAAACAACCTAATCCTTAAACCTGAGCCTCAAGACAGGAAGATATACATGATTCATCAGACTAGGAGGGAACTTGAAATTAACACTTTCATTACCCTGGAGGAGACGTGAACAATATGCTATTTGAAGTAGAAAGTAGCAAAAAAGTGTCAGTCAAGCAAATAAGGAGGGAGGCCTAGGGTAGGCCATTGAAGGATGCTGACATTGTCTCATTGGCAAAAGTGTAAGCGGACTGAAACCCTTCCTCATAGCCAAGTTACTTATGGCAACGCGGGCCGCAGAACAAGGACCAAGGACAAAAAGGAATGATGAGACTGGGACTCGAACCCAGGAGGATTGCTCCACCAGGAATTGTAGGTTGTTAAGGTTGACCTTAACCTGGCGCCATAACCAACTCGGCCATCTCACCGGTGGTCCCTGGAAAGGACCCGCTTGTTGATGTCCGGCGGTGGAGAAGTTTGCTTAGATGAAGGCGGCGGTGGATCAAAGGTCACGAACCGCAATGTGTTGTCATAAGAGCATATGAACTTGAGTTGTAGGCTTGTTAAAGGGGAGCACATGTTCCAATTCGTGGGATTAATAGACACATTCTATATCAGTCGTCGCTTAGCATTTACCCCCTTAGCCATGGATCTTGAAGCAGTTCCTTCGCCGTTGGTCTCTCCTCAGGAACCCATGTCAGCACTCTCCGAAGAAATGCAATGAAACGCGAGGGGTCTTTAAGTCTTGTTTCGAGCTCCTCCAACGTTCGATTTAGTGGAATAGGTGCCAGACCTAGCCAGTCTCCTGGACGCATCCAATTAGCTCTAAGCAGACGCCAGTTAGAAGAGACCAAAACGTACCATTCTTATCCCAAAAATCAGCAGCTCTCTCAGGGTTTCGTCGCAAGAATTCCAAGGGTGGCGGTCCCAAAGTTGCGATTAACTCAGCTAGATGTGCGGCATCATACATATCACCATCCTCGCCTTTTCCGGTGAAGAGCCGTTTTGGTCCAAGCAGATCCCAGGCCTAGAAATATTAGGACACCAGAACGAAATTGAGAAGGAAAACAACAGGAAATTAAGGGTGACTACCGTGAGTCCGACACTCCATATGTCGACTGGATAACTCCAAGAGATGCACATGATTGCTTCTGGAGCCCGGTATTGGATCGGCATTATATCGCCGGCGTGAGGTCCTGCACCAGATCTCGCCTCCCCAAAGTCTGAAAGTAACATCGGGCCAGGTTTCGGGCGCATGAGACGAGATAGGTAGATGGTCCTATTGGGAGAAACCACCTTTCGGGAAACCGGGGATGAAAATTCTTGATCTTCTAGTGGGCGAAGTAGTGAATCATCATTAAGGCCCAAGAGCAGATTCCCGGGATGAACATCTACTCAAAGTCAGCTCAGATAGCGAAACGAATTATCTTTCCCTTAGTACACACCTGTATGAACCACATGCGCCTCGCTATGAAGAAAGTAAAAAGCCTTCAGTAGCTCTTCCACAGCTCCCTTTACAAACATTTCGTCAAAGCCACCGTCTTTTCGGAGAACAACTTTCATGTCTCGAAGACTCATCTGGGCAGGCTGGAAGACAAGTGCGGCGTGTTGACCGTGTGGCCCGTCAATCTCGAAAGAATCTAGTAATTGCCGAATGTTCTTCCGACCAGGGTTCTCTGTCGTTGAAAGCTTTTGGTCCATGTCTTTGTATAGCGGAAGTTCCCGATGGAAGCGAGAGGTGTGCACATAGATCTTGAGTGCGACATATCGGTGGTGGCTGCCGTCACTGTCAACAACATAGTTTAATACTCAAGACGTCTCTTCATACCTCAAATCTCGAGCTAGCCAGATAGTAGATGAGCTGCCAAAGCCCAGCTTAGCAATGGTCTGGTATCGGCCGTGAAACACTTCACCCAGACGAACAGGATAGAACCGGTCAGCGACATAGTCGGGTAATTCTTCTTCTTCCACCTTTTGATTTTGATCTATAAGGCTAAAACCCGAGGTCGGGAACGGCCGCGGCTCCTCGGGTGGCTTCCCTTGTCTGAGCCGTACTAACGAGCCGGTGAGATTTGACCACATAGAAGCCATCCGGAAGAGGCCAGTTGGATGATGTCGAGTTGAGGGCCAATGGCTTCCAGAGCAGTTTGGCCCTTCTTGGGCCGAATAAAAAAGCGAATTCCAGGCTCTGTCGCGACAGCATTGTGATTATGGAAGCCGGGTGCGATGACCTCACCTAAACTGATGGCAAGGGAGGGTCATCATGTCGCGACGCGGTCTAACCGCCGAACGCGCTGGAGTGGGTGGGGGTCATGTGATGGCCCAGCCTCACTTGAGAACATACCTAGAGAGAGTTTTCGGTCAGAAAAGCCAGGAGGTTACCTTTATGGATACCATTTGAGAATCCAGACGTCATGATTGGCAAACGTGACCTTCACACAAGACCGACACTACTAGGTCTATATGCCCTCTCAACACTCTACTTATTCAACAAACAAAGACAAGCCGTCATCGTATAGGGGTTAGTACATCAGTTTGTGGTCCATTAAGACACTGAAAACGCAAGTTCGAGTCTTGCTGACGGCAAACCTCTCTTTTTGCCAGTTGAACTGTTCCAGCTTGAGATCCTTTTTTGGTGTTTTCGTACACGTCGGCTGAGCAAACACCACTTGCCCATTCCTCATCAACTAGAAAAAGCGAACATCTCCTGAGTCTTTTGGGAAATCTGTTCATGCTAAGATGATGCAGCTACGTCTTGAGTTTGTGGTGTGCATAGTGCTGAAAGCGTGGCGTCTCATAGAGGGCCAGCCTTGAGGCTTGGGAGCAAAATTACTCGTGCGTACTGTCGTTCCTGTGGGGTTGGGCATGTGATATGGAACAGCATGACATAATTGACTTGATCTCGGCCTGCCCCCTTTCAGCAAGCATGCTTCCAGTCACCCAGCGTCAGCTATTTTACACTGATATATAATACTGCACTTCCATTCTTCTCTAGAAGAGCCATTTAAACAGCTTAAACAGCTGTTGTATCACACGTTTTTCTCTCACCCTGGGAAGCTGAGCAGTTAGGGCAAAGTGTAATAGGTTTGTGACCATTGAAATCAACTGAAACGGGCTTGCTAGAACAAGAACAGAGCATTTAAAACAGCTTCAAAGCTTGGCCCCCTTAGAAATTCTTTCTTGCCTCTCCTTTTCCCTCAGCTTCCTCCTCAAAATCTTTCCTGTGGGACTCTTTGGAATGATGTCGATGAACTCGACACCTCCCTTGAGCCACTTGTACCTGGCTTTGTGCTCCTCAACGTGTCTATGGATATCTTTCGTTACACTATCTTCAGGCTCCTTCTTCGCACCAGATGACTTGACGACATAGGCCTTCGGAGCCTCTCCAGCACGTGCGTCTGGCACTTGGATGACGGCGCAGTCGTCAACATGAGGGTGAGTGAGGAGGTGTGCTTCTAGTTCTGCAGGTGCGACTTGATGACCCTATCATCCGGTTAGAGGGAGTAAAAACTTCGAGCTGGGATTTCTTTACCTTGACTTTAATAAGCTCCTTGACACGGTCGACCACAACAAAGTGTTCGTTCCCAGAGGGAGCCTTTCGCACAAGTACTTCATCGCCAGTCCGGATCCAGCGACCGTCCTTGTCGGTGAAGAACGTTTCTGAAGTTGCCTTTGGGTTGTTGAAGTAGCCCAAAGAAACAGAGTGGCTCTGAATGAGAAGTTCGCCGGGAGTTTCATAGTCGGTGATTTCATTGCCGTCAACATCAATGATCCTAGCTTTAGCGCCCGGGACTAATGAGCCTGTCGATCCGACAAAAGTGTCGTGCTCACTAGACTGTATAAAAACAGTGGCTGTCTCAGTCATACCTTGTGATATTTAGCAGTGTATCGCTTTTGGGGCCGTTCTTCTTACCGAACCCTTGGCCGAGCCGCCATTTGGGATAGATCCTCAACAAGTCATCAACTGTTTCCTTTCCAAGTGGTGCCGCACCGGTGTATAAAAACTCTACACTCTGCAGGTCATATTGTCGACATATATCCTGCTTGCTCAGCATCTCAATGACAATCGGCGGAACGATGCTAAGCTGGCGAATCCTATACTTGCTCACTGCCTTGAGAAATGTCAGAAATGTGTATCGCGGTAGTACGATGATTTCATCGCCGCGGAAAGTGCCCAGGTGAGTAATTAGCATGAGACCAAAGACGTGGCTGAAGGGCAACAAGCCAAGCATGGCTTGGTTGTCAACGCCGAAAGCCTTGCGGGCAACAGAGTCGAAAGTGTGAGTTTGGAGAATGCCTGCAATGATGTTGTAATGCGAGATCATGACAGGTTTCTAGGGCATGTAAGTATTGTGGTGACAACGGGATAGAGCAACTCACTGGTAGACCAGATGTGCCACTTGAATAGCACAAGTAGGCAGCTTGTCGAGTAGCTTGCCCCTGAGCCCAATTAAGAGGTGGCAACTCGGGCAGCTTTTTGCCATCCTCAATCAGATCTTCAATTGTCCGAAAGACCGAGTCCGTCTCGACCTCCGGCATCGGAAGTAGGAAGACGTGGTCATTGGGGATTCCGACAGCAGCTGTAGCCTTGAGAGCGGCCTCCAACAACGGCTGGCAAGTGAATATGGCCTTGGCTTTAGATAATCGGAGCTGATCTTGAAGTTCTGATGAAGACAGTGCAGCGCTGGAAAGGCTGACTACACCGTTGAGTCGATGGATTGAGTGGGTGAGTGGGATATAGTCAATCTGAAGGACAGTGTCAGCGAGGCAATAAGAGGATTTTGAGACAATTGATCGCACCGTATTGAACGAATACACGCCAACTACTTTGCCCCATTCCGAACCCCGTTGAGGATCGAACTTGAGCGCTTGACCGATGCCTCGAGCGAGGTAATCCTCCCGCGTGATCACTTCAGAAGCATCGCGCGTTTTACCGGTCAGGCCGCAAGTATATGGGTTTCGTGTTTTAGAAATGGCACAGCGCCCATATTCTTCCGTGCTCATGAATTCGGGGACGGAGATGGAGTCTGGCGGTTCTAGTTCTTGGTTAGTGCAGTGCTCGCAATGAAGACATGGGAATAAGTACGTATGGGCAACTCTGGAACCCATGGCGGGGGTGTGAAAACCATCTTAACGTGCCGGAATAAACAATTGACAACAATTGACTATAGCGCAGAGATAAGATCAAAGTAGGTGTGGAGGTGTCAAGATGCAGCTTCGTTATCAATCTATGATCTTGCGGCCTTTTCTCGCCCCGAGCCGACCCCGCAACCCAACCGATGCAATGAGACAGTTGAGACTTGGCGATCCGTGGGGGCCATTGTCAATAGCGTGCACAATTTCTATCTCACCGTTTACTAGACATCAATTGCGGGGTTTGTGGTCTCCGTTTGGCTTCCGACTGGTTCGTGTGGATGCGTAAGTGTTGATCGAGTATGTATTGGTCACGAGACCTTGGACATGCATTAATGCTACCTTGGATTGATGGAATGGAGATTCTTCATTGAATGGGTGCTGCTACCCTAGAGATGAGAGGTCCAAAAGGATCGGATGTCTCCCTTGCTCAACGTGAATGGAACTAGCCGATATTTCTCAAGGCACTCATCAGTACTGTCTATTGCAACGACATCTTATAATTGATCAAAGGATTTCTAACATGATTAAGTTGTGGCGTTCAGGGTTCCGGACATCTCTTTGTGTTTACTATTTCGTTGAACAGTGGATATTGTCGCGTAATTTCACCAAATCGCGACTAAATCGCGAAAGTAAGACTTTCATGATTCGTGGAAAATACTCTCAGCTGATAACAGGGATAAATCTCAATCATTATTATTTTATGAGCTTGCAGCAACAATCTTGCTGACCAGACCTAAGATGCCAGCTGCAGTGACGGGCTCCTCTGACCTCTTGAACCCTTCATCAAAAGGCAAACGCTCTTGCTCTAAATAATGTTAGTGGGTGCTCAATAGGGCGAATAAAGGTGACTTACCGAACAACACCTTGACCCACTCAGTCACAGCATTGCCTTCCTGGACGTTTCCAAAAATGGACAAGTAGAGGGCAGACTCGATGAAGCTGAACTGGGCACCATCGGCAGTGAGTGCAAACTCAGGATTGGCTGCGGCGGCGGCCTGAAGACGCTGCTTCCTGGCAGTGGCGGCTGTCTGAATGGAGATGGTGGACTCGGTGAAGTGAGATGCCACAGAGTCCCAGATAGTCTGGTTGAAGCTGTAGTTGTCGCCGAAGAAGATATCGTTGCGGCTCAAGCTGCCGTCATGCTCGATGACTGATCTGGTCAGCACTACAATCATGGACTTTGCATGGAGTTTTACTCACCACCATGCTTGTTCAGGTTGTCCAAGTCAAAAGTGACGTTATCTCCAGTGGTCAATGCCTTTTGTCCCACCAGCGTAGTGGCAGCAGGGTCCAGGTTGACAGCATCGGTGAAAGCGACAATCAAGTCAGCCAGGGAGATGTTCAATCCGTCGCGAGGAAGAAATCCATGGTTTGCCACCGCGTTGACCATTGGGCAAGGGCTTCTACCTGTTTCGGTGTTAGAACATATCTTCACTTCTTGGAGTTGGACACGTACGGTCGTATGCACCGGGGGCTTGCCACTCATTGCTGGCGCTTACAGCAGCAGCAGCTGACAAGAGAAGTGGGACGTGATACAACATGACGAATTGGCTGAAAAACATAGACGGTGACAAACACATTCATTTAGCACTAGGGAGTGTGGACTGACTTTATCTATTTCTCACGACACACAAGCCTCGGCATGACAAACTCCTTAATACCTAATAATAGCAAAGCCGTTACAACTTCCGCATAAGGCCAACGTCCGTACCATGAATTCGCATATTCTCCCACAAAATATGGTTTTTTCTAGCGTTCAATGCCGAGGCACACGGACGAGTTCCACAAAAGTCGGCCGAGCCGTAGATCGTCGGAGATTATTGCTCCTAAGAGACTTGACCGGCCGTTGCCGACACGGATACAGGGGTAGCCCAGGGGCCTCGGACCAATGATGAGGCAGATGATTACGACTTGGTAATGCTGACGCATTGGCGAACAAGAGACGGACATGACGAGTGCGACTCTGACGGACTTTTGTACTCCGTACGCCAGGGTGTGCTTCAAGGGCAAAGTCCAGTGAGATTCTCCCCTTTTCGCCCACGGAAACTGGACTTTGCCAAGCGGTGAGTCGGGCAACGTACGACAGACATGATCTTTTCTCCGTGACATCATAGGAAGCGTCGAGCGAATCGGGTTTGTCGGTAGTGCAAAAAATAGGAGGAGATGGGATCTGGAATTTCACTTTGACTATCGACATGAATCATGAAAAACCAACACAAAGGTCAAGATAATGACTTCATAGCCCCAAAAGTCTAGGCGTCTACCTTGACAGTCAGGACGTTGGGGTAAATGTCAGGAATCGACTGGATCTCAACAAGCTCCGTCTCAGGAATCCGCTCAGCATCGACCCAATTGCCATGAACGGCAGACCGAAGTCCTACGTTGGCTTAGTATATCGGAAATTCTCTATTCTGATGGTGCACTTACGAAATGGAAGGATGATTCTAGCAACGACCGCCTGAAAGTCCTTTGTGTCTTGGATGATCTGCAATAGACGTGGTGTGAGTAAGATGGAACACACAAGACAATTTGTGGGCGCAACATACCACCTCGTTTCGGTTAAGCCGCTGATTATCAATCATGGTGATGAGAAAGCCATCTCCCTCCGCAGCATCAGGATGCCGAGGGCTGAAGCAAGGTTCCTGAACGAGACAGCTCGGACCTGGAGAAAAGTACTCGACATTCCCAGTCTTGTAGTCAAGACGCACCAAAGCGTTGAGGCCTTGATAAAGCTGCGCCGTGTTGTTTCCGTCGGGTTTGTAGCAGTCCATGTAGGTGTATCGAGCTGTGGTTGGTGGTATGTTAGTTGAAGAGATGGGCTAAGTGGGATCAGGGAGACTTACTCTTCTGGCCGAGGAACCTCTCGTCGATTCTGGGAAACTCACACGGATCGCTTAGGAGAACCTCTGTTGGAACAGTTAGTCTGCATTCAAGGGCGTCCGCACTAGTTCTCACCTGGGTCTGGCATGACATCGGATTGACTTGAAGGATCAATGCACCATTTGACATAGTTGACGGTCACATCGCTCGGTTTCGGGTTCTCTCCGTGGCGCGAAGCTGCAAGTTGTAAGCATGATGCCAGGCAGTTGGGATCCTCTAATCTTACGAAGGAACGAGAAGGCATTGTGGGAAGCCACAGAGGAATCGAAGTAGCTAGCCGCAGATACGGTGTCAGCGTCAGCGGACGAGGGGAGCTGGGGGCTGGTAAATACATCTTCCCATCTTCCTCCCAGCTTGCGCCGGTGTGAATAGACATGCAGTTCTTGTACTTGAACCATCGGATGGGGGCGCTCTCGTCGCGTGGGATGACACCAAACCACGCAGGGCATTGCTCATCGTAGTACCTTTTGAGTGTGAGCTTATTAACACCATATAGTGACGGTTCAGGTACCACTGGTGTTTTCCAGGCTTCTCATGGTCTTTGTAGTCGACCATAAACGGCATACGCATGAGGACAACGTAGTTTTTGGTCTGAATAGCAGGGCCTTAGTGAAACATGCACGTGTGAGCCGGACTGAAGCACTTACCACGGCACAGTCGTGAATGATGCCTCCACCCTGAAACTCAAAGTCACGCTTGAAAGTTCTCTTGCCGTGTTTGTTGATGACATAGACGGAAATCTGGTCCAGACGGTATCAGAAAACATGCGAAAAATTGTGGGAGATTGTGTGATTCTCACCTGAGGACTTCCAAGCCCATTCAGCTGGTAGCCAAACGCCACGAGATCACCAGTCTTGGGATCAACCTGCCTGGTGTGAGTTTGGAACCATCTATGGTCGAATGCCAGTATCACTCACATGCGGGTGGGCAGTAAACGGCTTCCTCGGGTCCACACCTTCAAAAGCATCGTGGCCAACGGTGCGAAGAGAGTCTAAGCTCATCAGCAACGTAAGACGAGACAGAATTGAGAGACTCACTTGGGTCAAGCTCGTAAGCAGGCCCGAACTCGGAAAGCGCCAGAAGCTTGTTGGCATGAATGATAATGTTTGTGTTGGCGGTCGAGTCCAGGACTGCGCGGACGCAAGGATGGTGAGAGAAGGGACTGGAAAACATGCCGAAGAGAGCACGGCCGGCCTTGCGCTCGGCCACGAGACGTTCTGTCATGACGTATTTCTGCTGGAACGAGACCTTTCCGTCCTTGATTCGAAAGGCGCTGATGTTGCCGTCTCCGTCAAAGGCAACAGTCTTGGAGCCGCCTAGGTATTAATCCCTCTCGTAATAGGGGTCTTGCATAACCTAGTCACTTGAGTCAAAAGCGAAGTCTTGGGCAAGGGAAGAGATTGGACAAACACGGTAGAAGGTTCCGTTGAGCCCCTTTGGTATGATCCCCTCGACTTCGACATCTTCGATGCCTACCTCAGCTCTGAAGGGGCGAGAGGCGGCGGCAAAGTCGTTGTAGATGGCGTGGGCCTTGACCATTGTGGCAGTTGGTGACTGGGTTGAGAGGAAAGGAGGGAAGGATCGATCGGTAATGGTGATGACTCTACTCGCTGTCTTTGAGGACACATGGCGGCTTATATAGCTGTCTACACGGCCATTTAATATTTTTCTGCGTCATGTTTAACGTTCCGAGCCAGGTATCGTTGGGAGTGTATGTGGGTTGAGTGCCTGTCATGTGGGGTAGCGGCGATGGGATCGGATCCTGCATGTGGGGGAGGTATCATAGGAGGCTAAGCTCAAGGGGCTAGGATGGGATATTCTTGTATGCGCGATTCGTATTTGCTTATGAGGATGGTCTCATTGGACTGTTGTTGATTATCATGTTTCTTATTTCTCGTCATCTTTATCATGTAGTTTGTTTTTCTCTGCATTAATTGCCCATATTATTGCCATATTCCATCTCATCTCCTCCAAGTCTCCTTTCATCTGCCGGTCCACACCCTGGAACTCCTCCTCTTCCCCCGCATTTTAGTCAATCCTATTCCCTTCAGCCCGATTGGCCGATGCCTCTGGTCCAAACATGTCAAGATCCAACCCACATCCCTCTTCATTTTCCAGCTCGTCGTTGTCCTCCGTATCCTCGATCATTCGATGTCAATGCCTCTCCCACATGCACAGTCTGACGAGGGCCCGCATCTGCATACTGTTGGCCCTCGCTCATCTCTGAAGCGGTACCAATGCACGGTGCCGGGCTGCCGCCGAGCGTACCGCCGCAACGAGCATCTTCTGCGTCATATGCGATCTCACGACTCCCAGAAGCCTTATGAATGTCCCAGGTGCCACAAATGTTACAGTCGACAGTAAGTCTTCTGGTGCCTATTATGTATGAAACTGTAGCTGACGACTTGCACCACTAGGGACGTCCTGAAGCGCCATGTTGCTCAACAGCATGGGATCATCAAGCAGCGACCAGACTTATCTGGGCAAAATGGTAGTTCCCCCGAGCTAGAACCACGACTTAACTAGCTGGAAGCATGGAAAATGGCTTACTGACCTCTTGCTAGGGAAGCAAGACAGCCACTTCATGGCCTTGTCCCCATCTACATTCCAGAATGAGACATCCGTGGACTGGCAGCAGGAAGCGACCGAGGACCGGGGAGAACAAGAGAGCTCATCGCTACGAAGAAGCATCAGGGAGTTAAGAAGACAATCACGAGAGTTCACCGACCGAGAGATTTCTGAGGTTGCGCGCGAACATGAGCAAACGCCTTCAATACTAAGTCCGGACACGGCTCTGCAGTTAGCGTTGGATTCATGTGATCCTTGGCAAGCGCAACCGGCTACTCCGGCCTCAGATTTTCTCACTGGATATCGCACTGCAGGTAATAACGCGCCCAGAACTACACATTCTTCAAATCTGGGTCAGCCGCCCTCAACTAATGGATCGTCCGAACCACCCGGCTATGATGAAGGGTCCTACACGAATTCATCCAGTGAGAGGCTAGCCTCCGAAACCAATGTGCTAAGAAACGGAATCTTGGAGGAACTTGGTGCTTTAGAAGCCCCGGACCTTGGCATTCGCCATCCCTTCGGTGATTTGGGCTACCATAGCAAGCAAACCTTCCAGGTCGATCAACCATCAATCGCTGTGCTCCCCACAGAAGACCTCGCTGCTCAGCCATGGTTGGACTGTTACTTTGAGAGATTCCACCCACGGTGGCCGATTATCCACCAGAGCACATTTAACCCAGCCACAGCAATACCCGATCTACTATCCATAATGTCGCTGATAGGCGCATGGGAGTATGGAGTCACTCCTTCATTGGAAGCTTCCGAGCGTTGGAGCGAGTCTCTCGTCCTTAAACTGAGCAACGCTCTCGTGCGTATATACTTCTAAATCATATGCCTTCAGCTAACATGACCCAGTCCCAAGTCTCGACATGGCCTGCCACTGTGTCTGAAAGCGCGATACAAGCCTATCAAGCGTTGCTTCTCAACGTGGTCTTTACTCTTGAGTATTTAGTATGAGTGTATCACACAAGTGTGATGCTAGGTAATGCTGACAGGGACAGGATGACATGAGATTTAAGAAGGCTTACCCTCGTTACTGCATGATAATTGCCATCTTTCGTGGCGCTAGCCTGTTCCAAGAGCAACAGATCCTTGTCCAGGATGAGACTCAAGACATGATTCCAACAAGTTGGCTAATCAGAGAAAAGTTCAAGAGGTAGGCATGTCTACTGCGTAGAACGGCTGGGCTGGTTAAATAACACCTTTTCAGGTTAGCCTTTTACACCTTCCGACTGGACAATTACTTCTATTTCCTCCAAGGATATTATCCGGTCCTGAGGTATGAAGAGTTGTGCCTCGCGACACCCTGCTCTGAGAGGCTCTGGGAGGCCACAACAGTCGAAGAATGGCACGAGATCAAAGAGATTGAGTCTAAAAAGCGAGCAGCTATGCTCTTCATGACGCTGATGGATACTGCCATGGATTGCGAAGGACGGGACACGTTGCCTCCGCTTCTCGAGGATGACTACGTCTACGGCATCTGTGCTATGCAAACATGGCTTTGGCGAGACATCAAGAGGCATAGGCCTCGTCTGCAGGCGTTGCAGACTTCTGAAGGACCAGGCATTATTTCTGCCCCAGCATCATCACGGCCTATCGAGTATTGGTCGGCCATGTTGACAACCTGGAGCGAATGTCTGAGAGACCGTGCGATTGGATCCCCTTTATCATCCGAGAAGCACATAGAGCTGTTGGAAAATTGTACCCCGGCGCTATATCACTTTTCTCAGATGTCTCTTCGAGCAAATCTTGAGGCTATACAAGACCTTGCCATGGATCGATACCACAAGCAGTACTCAGGCCCTTATAGGAGGCAACTCGAATCCCGCATCTTGGAGTGGGTGAGGACTTCGGATGCCCGGTTGGCCTTATGGCACGCAGCACAAGTCCTTAAGCTGCTCCAGGAAACATCGGACAACATGGAGACGAGGGGGAGCTCTCTGACCTCTTGGCGGATAGACTTCATCGCTCCTCTGGCGCTGTACAAAGCCGGGCTCATAGTCTGGGCGTACGCGCGCTCCGTTCAGGTCTGCGACTCTTGTTCCATGGGGTCTATCATGCAGCCGGCGGTATCGACACGTACCGAGCCCTTGGACTTATTTAGACCTCAGCGAGGTGAGGAGTTCCGAGAGTGGCTGCATTATGGAGGAAGAGGAATGATACAGGGGACTGTGGTGTGTGCCTGTAGGCTGGATGAGCTCCTCAGTGCCTATGAAGCGTGGCTACTTAGGTATTATTTTAAGAGTCGCAGTGTGTTGGAAATGGCAGGATTGCTGTTGCTCCTCAAGGAAAAAGATTGATCATTACATCAAGTCAAGATAGGAAAATTTGGAGAGACTATTACATGCGAATTCCCGCGTGATGGAAAAATGCTGCAATGCTCGCTTTGCATCATTATCGAACGAACCAAGCACCTCTAAGCCAGCACCCGTGGGATAACGCCAGATGCCATGGCGGTGTACAGCATGCAGGCCACAGCCATAGGCCCAATTCTTGCCTCCACAAGCACATACGGCCATACCTACTGGAAAATACGGGATCCCGTCTGCTCTCCCAGAGTCAAGCCGGTAAGGGGCGGATTAGTAGTTGGGTTCGGTGACGACCAGCGAATACCCGCTGTTGTATGTTTTTTGCTCTCGCAATCTTAATTTTTTGCTTTTCACGGCCTAGTTCTACGTTGACTTTGGTAATGAGAGTGGCAGGAATGACACTCACTATTGTCACGTTGAGCTTATTAGATGTGATAATGTGCAGGATTTGAGCACCTGGCCCAACCCAGATGGTGGAGATATACATAACGCTAGTGACTGCCCTCCTCAAAAACCTCCAATAAAAGGGGGAAAAGAGTAGCATTGATCCAAATAGCAGTTGGCCCATTCCCGCCCCTCAGCACAGCGAGCCAACCTGTAACCAGCAAGACGAAGATCCAAATCATTTCACCTGGGGACTTAAATTCAGCACCTTCCGTTAATCAAGGTCTATCAGCAGTGGCACCGACTGGCAGGAGCATCCGCAACGGCATGTTCCCGATGCGTTGCATACAGGGCTGTTGCAATTGGTACAGCCGCAAACACTACACCCCATTGTGTACTGTCTTTGCAAGTAGTAAAGAGGAGGATTGTTGAACTAACTTGTATGTTGAGAAAGAAGAACAAGTAGACAGTATGCGTTTGGAGTTTGGTATTGGATGAGGAGAGAGGCTGGGGGGATGGGGGATTATATACAAGTTAGTGTACTCGTCAAAGCTCAGAGCCCGCTTGTCTTCGGCCTACCGTCTTGTATCTCCTCGGTTGGAAGCAAGTTTGCTGAAATTTCACTGCATTATCATGTGCCCTCTTTGCACATTGGCTTGAAAATTCAGTCTCATTTGCTGCAGGGAATGCCAAGCACCTTGGAATCGCATGATATGTACCGAGAATATCCGTAACGCACTCCAATAAGAGGAGCACGTAGTTGCACATTCAAGTTGAGGGTGCTCAGCTCGGCGCCAGATGTGTGTTGTTCTATTCAGCCGAAATGCAAGACGGGAAAGAGCCGGCGCCGTCATATCTACCCGTGAAAGATAAGGCAAGGCCGTCTCTATTCGGAAGCTGACTGTACCCAGCCTAAGTGCTCGAGAGTATTCCTCGCCTTCTGTCTTTGATGCGGGCATGGGCTGTACCAAGAGACCATCTCGAGTGGGAAAACCATCTGGACGCAGGACCCAGTATTAAGTCGGTTATGGAGATTACGCGTGAAAAGGGCATCTGCAAATGTCAAGAGCGACGCGCATCTCACGATGGACTCAACCACAAGATCAGTACTCGGTCGTCTCTTCAAGATCAAGTGATAGATCATGATCCGAACAGCATAGAATGCTGATTCAAGTGTCGTTGAGCAGAAGTCTCCTCCGCTGAGCCAGAATTCCTCCTCGGCAAGCTCCACTTGATCAAAATGGAACGTCGTTCGTGATTCTCTGGCGTATAATTGCTCGCTATAGGCAACGGCGTCGAGGAGTGCCTCAAGTGGCGACAGCAAGCGTTCCGTCTCTTCATCTTCAGCAGAGACCGCGATTTGAAGCTTGGATACATCATAAATGATGTCGATCAAAATATCTGTTGCTGCCTTTGTCGATTTCGCAAACGGCACAGTGTACCAGTCCTTGGTGTTGAAACATGCACCAGAAGCAGTTCGGGTTGACACGTGAGCCTGCAGCGAATGTTAACTTTTTTCATTTCAAGTCAAAAACTGCAAAACTCACCATTATCAACCTCAAAGATCGAAACATGACATGGCATGGACCGTCTTGGCAGTTTTCTGGCCCTCTCAATACCAAGAGCTGACAGCACGCCTTGAAGTGTGTCATCCAACTTCCGACGAAGCTTGGACTCAAAAGCTCATAGTACATCAACATTAGAGATGCACTGATGTCCTGCTCCGATGGAATTTCTGTAGACATGTCTTCGGTTTCTTTTGACCTCGTGATTTGTCGTTTGATGCGGCCTCTTTGGGTTTTAAGTGCGCGAGCGTAGCATCTATCTGCTTCTCGGCAAAGATCCTCCTGCCTTGTATTTTGCCCGTAAAAGAGCAAGGTAACGGCACGGACTGACCAAGTCGTCGTTGAGAAACTGATCCAAGAGGACAAGTACTGCGTCCACGACTGGGTATAGACACGCCCCGGTTTTAATGATGTCGAGAAGCAAGTGATAAAGGTGGCGATTGTTGACTGCTCAAACAACGGCTGCTCAGATGGCTGGGTTGGAAGTTTCCCCTCTTCATTATTGGATGCGATTTTTGTGTGATTTGTGACGTGGTAGGATCCTCGAGCAGCATGCACAAGGAAGACCCCCTTGTACACACCTGGACAAGGCTTTTTAAGTCGCCCGCATGGGGAGCACACCGGCTGTAGTTCATCACACTTGAATCGTCAATTCCATGATTTCAGGAAAGGATGCAGGGTATTAGTTCACCTTGATTTTACGCTGCAGGCATCTACTACAGCCCCGGCTTCGACTAACAGATCGCACCATAGCAAATGGTTACTGGGACAAGACTGATATCTTTTAGCTTGAAGGGCAAAGATGAGGTGAGATGCCTTGAAGCCAAAGATGAGAAGACCGGACCATTGTTGATCCGAAATGTACTTGTCGAGCTCACCCTTTGGTCACCGACACCCGACGGAGTTTTGGATACATCAGTGTTCGGCGAAGCATTAAACACCGAGGCCTATTTTTAGAATGTTCGGCGAACCATATTTCAGTGAAGAATGTCAAATTGAGGGAGTCGAGTATGTGATCCCCTGCCCAACATATAGCCTAAAAGTCCTTGCTCTGAGCTGCATTCTCAATGGGAACCAGATAGGATGCCCTTTCTGGAGCATAAAGCTCCGCATCAATCTTGGTATCCAAATTCTTGGCATCATTCAATGTTCCCGCTTGAACCAATTTCACCCCCTTAAACTGCTCAGCGGTCGCCTCCTTCCACAAAGTACTTCCGCAATCCGGGCAGAAGAATATGGTCAGTGTCATTCCATACTCGTGCTCTGCTGAATAAGACTTGGTCTGGCCCTTTGTGACGGTGAAATTTCCGTCGGGAACGACAAAGTTGACCGTGTTGGCGCCTCCGGAAACCCTGCGGCAAGGACCGCAGTAACAGAGAGCCTTGTCAACATTAGTAGCTCTCGGGGGTTGAAAACAGGGATCGAGTGAGCTTTTACCTTCATGGCAGGTTCTCCAGTGTAGGAGTAAGTGCAACCGCCACAGAGACAGGAACCAGCAGTTTCAGATGCCATTTCGAGAGGGTTGGAAAGCGAATAAGTGGCGGAAGGGTTGGTGTATCAGGCAAGATTGTAGGTGACGAGTTTGGAACTGACGGCCTGCTAAGGGGATGATATATATAGTTCCGCTAAACACATTAGAGCAGGCCACATTCACCCTTTACCATAGATATGCGCTGAGGTGTACGACTGGAACCACCAGTTGCGTAAGCTTTCCGACTTTCGACTAGTTTCTCCGCCTTTCGGCGGAGTTATATAATTGCCCCGCGAGCTTGAATGACTGCCATTACGTGATAGGCCGATATTCGCTGTCTGAGAGCTTGTTCGTGTGTCCAGAATCTTCATGGTGGTGTTGTGTAAGATGGAAGATGGAATTGTGGGGTGGCATGACTTGCAGCGAATGTCGGCACGACTGATGCTCTTGCGGGGGCTGCAGCTCGGAAAACTAACTCGAAATAGGCTAGCTGCTTAGATCCGAATGGAGGCTTCCTGTCATGCTAGTGAGTGTCTTACTGTCATACCCTAGGCTGACTCCCATATATATGCCCCAAAACAGACTGCGATCCTTCTGAAGAGCCAAAATCTTACCACCCTTTTCCATTAGCTTGTTATCTGACACATCATGGCGCCGCCTATTGTCAAAAATGTACTCGATGCCATCGGCAACACCCCTTGTGTACGTCTCAAGAAGGTCGTCCCTGAAGGATGCGCAGATGTCTATCTCAAGCTCGAGTACTTCAACCCAACGGGATCATATAAAGATCGAATGGCCAATTCCATAATCCAAGAAGCCGAAAAGAGTGGTGGGCTCAAACCAGGCATGACCGTGGTAGAAGCGAGTGGTGGAAGCTCAGGTTCTTCACTGGCTCTTGTCTGCGCAGCCAAGGAGTACAACTGTCACATTGTTACCTCGAATGCCTTTGCTGTTGAGAAGCTTCGGACGATGAGTGCTTTTGGGACACATGTGGAAATCATCCATAGTCCGTCTGGCAAAATCCACGCCGATCTCATTCCGTCCATGATCCGCCGGGTCACCGAGCTTTCAAAGGATCCTCAGATGTATTGGACTGATCAGTTCAATAACCGAGACGCTTTCGAGTGATACAAGGCTCTCGGTTCAGAGCTGGTTGACCAGTTCCCGAGTAGGGTGGATGCCTTTTGTGGTGCTGTTGGAACTGCTGGTATGGCAATTGGAGTCTCCTCTGTACTGAAAGATCAGTGGCCGGAATGTCGAGTGGCCGTTCTCGAACCTGCATCATCTCCGCGCATTTCCGAAGGAGAGGCTGGAGCCCATCATATTGAGGGTATTGGGATTGGTATTATCCCGCCATTGCTGGACGAGACATTGTGTGATCATGCTTGGGCACTTGAAGAGCAGGAGGCTAGGGCTATGTGTCGGCGACTTGCCAAGGAAGAAGGTCTATTGGTGGGAACCTCGACGGGATTGAATGTTGTTGGAGCTATTCGACTTGCTCAAGAACTGGGACTTGGCAAGACTGTCGTAACAGTTGCATGTGACACGGGGCTTAAGTACATGAATGGCGACTTGTTTACGGCTTCATGATACCCGTCCAGTTTCCGAGTTTAAGGTACTGGAGCAAGAGCCAATCCACGAAATAGAAAAGCTTCACCTATAGTCGATAGACAGCACCGACAAGGAAAAATAGACTCAGGGGAGGTATGAGCTGAACTTATCTTCTCAGACGTCTTACATAGTCATCGTACTTACAAGACTCTTTCTTCTTGGATCCAGGCACTCCGTATTAATCGGGATACAAGGTAGAACATGACTAGACCGTTGCCATTATGACCGCTAGCCACTTTTGGAACGGTGATTGAGGAAACGATGAAGGAGGAAGGAAATAAGTATAATGTGGCATTTATAGTAAAGTTATGTAAAGCCATTCTTTCTATTTTCAGCCGCAGTCGAGCGAGTGTACTGAAAGTGATCCGGGTGCTCTTCCATTTGGCTTAAGTCTGGTGCTCTTCGGAGACCTCACGTCAACGTTTGGTCCAGACCTTGGCGGCTCAGCTGAACCTTTTGTCATTGTGGCTCTCTTCCAAAGACGTCACGATGATCAGAGACGAACCCTGTGGCTTTTGGGCGTCTTTTCTAGCCCCTTTGGTGTGTGGCGGTTCTCTATGCGCTGGTCTACCTAAAACTCCGTCTTCAGACGGGTTGATGTAACATTTCTCCCCTCACACAAATCTTTTCCAAGAACTGTCTCGTTCAACATGAAACGAGTTTACGCTCTGGGCTTCATATTTCTTGATGTTGTCTTCCGCCAAGGGGCAGGATCCGCCATTCCAGGATGTGTAGTAAGTATCTCAACAAGAGAGAACTGCGCTCTCGAAAGCCTAGCTCACACTCCGCTTAGGGTGATTGCCTCAGCAGCACGACGGTGGGATGTGATTCTGGAGACGTTAAGTGTTTATGCTCAGCTTTTAAACGCAAAGAGCTGATCGATGAACTGTTATACTGCGTCAAGAAAGGATGTAAACCGAATGAAGCAGTTGCGGCTGAACATTTGTACGGTTCTCTTTGTGGTGAACCCATCGGGAGTAAGGAAGGCACGGGGCCGCCCAAGACAACCACAGATGCCAATGCACCACCTATTGGCGGCCAAGAAGTGTCATCTACCACCTTGAGTGACGACACTGAGGAGGTTATGTCGACCGAAGTTGATGCGTCGAACATGGGGGCTACGTCGACCGACGATACCACCACATTGACCTCAATCGACCCTGTGAAAGCTGGGGTAGCGGCTTCAGCATCAACGGCGATAGTTTTGTCAGAACCGACAGCTTCAACTAGCACTGAAAGCTCAACAGCCTCAAGTACCTCAACGGAAGAAGGACAAGCTACCGAAACGGTACTACCTGTTAGTGATAAGTACCACCCTAAAGGAGGACTGAGTGCCGGGACCAAAGCAGGTATTGGGGTCGGTGTAACCTTGGGTGTTATAGGGCTTGGCTGTCTTGTCGCTGCCATTTGGCTTATGAGACGAAGGAAGACCGTTGTGGGTGCATCGGAGATGGGCGTGACACATGCTAGAACAGCGAAATCATCGCGGCAGGTCGAGGTAGCAGAGATTGATGGACGACCAGCTCCACAAGAGCTGCCTGCTTGATCCCCTGGCGTGGCAATTTTGAGATTTGAGTAGAATAAGAATGTATACTGAGTTATATTAGGACTCATGAAGATGAATTGAAGGCTGTTATAAAGTCAGAGGTCATGACATTTCAAGCCTCGGTCCAGACCAGACTTTGCCAACACCTACGAACGCCTCTTCTGTGATATGGGAGAGAAGAAATTGTATACGTTCTGTAATGGGAAGCAACAGGCTGCCTGCTTTGATCTCGCATCCAAGACTCTCAAGCCAGCAGCAGCGGCTGCACAAATGCTTGGTGCCAAGATGAAGAATGAGAAAAAAATTCGAGAAGACACTTGATTGGCGATCGAACCAGACTACCCCTGTGGAATAATGGTGCATTTTTTCATTGTATATGTAGCTGGGCTTTTTTTTCTTTATTGCATCATTCAGAGTTATTCGGCGCATTCATGTTTTGTGTGAGATATCCGAGCGAGTCATATACCAAGCAGAGAAAAGACATTGATCCATTTTCATCCATTTTAATCCATTTCACACCAAATATCAATTAAAAAGGACGGCAACTCGTGCTTTGGAAAGAGGGGGCACTTTTTCAAGGGTCTTCGGTGGCTGAATGTGACGGCGGATACCGACAGTATTGAACTGGTCAAAAAATTATCTCGAGTGTTTGGCAGAACATTTCAGACCTCAAGCCTCTCCACAAGCATCGTTCTCAGAGTTGATCTGCCACGCATTGTCCTGGCAACCATTGCTGGCGCCATGGTATTGGTACAATGACACAGACAGGCTCTAGTATAGTCATACCAGATACCCCTATGACATTGCATCGGCATATAGCACGATATCGAGGATATGTCGTTTTAAGGCACTTGTTATAATTTTCCTCCTCTATCAATCTCGTGACCTATTTGACCACTACGCTTCAAACCATTCGTTCTCTTCATTGGCATTCCAGTAAACAACAGTCTCAATTCCCTCGTCCACCTTTTCGTCCCTAATTGCAACTCTCCCGTAGTCTTGCAATGCCTGCATATACTGTGCGTACTCGGTTGGGCCAAGTGTAAGGCCGTCTGTCTCGGGATTGTCATCTTGTTGGAACAAAACATCAATGGCCCCAAGACTCAGAAGATGACGGACAATGCCGTCAGAGCCATACCATGCAGCATAAGCAAGCATTGTGTAACCCTCTTTGTCAGTCTGCTCTAGATCCGGGTAATATTGTAACAGAGCCTGAAAAGTCGAGAGGTTTCCGTGTGAAATAGCGTGGTCCATCGGACTATTAATGCCAAACCATAGGACCGGTAGGTTTGCCCCAATCGCAATGAGTGCCCGCACTGTGTCTCCTGTGCCGTAGGCTGCCACATGTTGCAGAATTGTGTATCCAGATAGGTCTTGAACCTCGAGGTCTAGAAACCCCGAATCGCTGGAGAGCATGTTGAATAAATCGCCATAATGGCTGCTCTTTTGATCATCACGCCCAGGTTGAGGTATGGCGAGATAGAAGATTGGAGTCCATCCGATCGAGCTAACGTAGTCAAGAACGGCCTCATGGTTCAACAACAGTCGAGTGATGCGAAGGCGCCGGTAATGTAGGGCCATTTGTAGCGGGCTTCTATTGAGACGAGTTAATACAGCTGAGAACATTGGATTCAAAATACATCATGCCGATCTTACGTGTTATTGGTGCCAAACGGACAGTTCGATAGATCTCTATGTTGATCCAGTAGAAGCTGAACGAGCTCCACACTCCCGCTGAGTATTGCGTACTGTTACAGTAAGTTCCTGCTTTACGCATCCATAAATGGTATCAAATGCGTGATAGTCACGTACATATAGAGGGGTATAGTTAGCCGGGGTGACATCAAAGACGCTAGCTTTGCGGTCTCGAAGAAGGATTCGCACCTTAATCGGGTCCCCTTGCTTGCATGCGACCATCATATCCCCGTCTTCAGACACAACATTGAAAATACGAGCATTGAAACGAGGGATGCTGAAAAAATGGTTCCGCGGGAATCTGAACTCCGTTACTATAACTTTGTCCCGAGACAGCCACGACAACCGTAGTCGGAACCTCATCGAAACCAAGATTGTGCTGCCGTTCGTAGATTCCTGGCGAAGAATTGCCCCCCGGAAACCTAGAAAAAGGAGTATAGCTCCAAGTTGGGCCTTTCTTGGGATTGTCCGCGGCCAGTTCCTGCGCAGCGGGAGCGCGAGTGTTGGCGGATGAAGTGAACCCTTCGGACCGTTGAGGAGCTTCTGTTGACCAAGCTCGGGCGGTTTGTCCATTCTCGAAAGCACCTGTTCTATTCGGTCCAGAGCTAGCAGTGTTTGACTTTGGTAAGCCGCAGCCTCGAGTTGGAGACGTTTAGTTTCGTCATATAAACGCCTGGTATAATGCAGTACTCGTTAGCTTATCTTAACATGAAGAGGTCAAGTAACTCGGTGCCAGGAATTTATACGTATTCAATAGCAATAACTGGATTGTCAACATATGTTGTGATTCCTGTAGCTTTTTCTCTAAACCCTCAACCACACGTCGACTCAGTAAAGCCCATTTTATGTTACAGCGAAAGCCGGGGGATTTCTGGCTGGCGCGGGTGATTTCGTCGAGCACAAGACGGACGACCTTCTCGTTGGCATCAAGAGCTTTCTGAAAAGATTCCAAAACCAAGATGGGCATCGGCGTGCTGATCTGGAGGGCGGTCATTTGGCTCAGTTGAGCCTCTAGGGATGTGATTTTGTCGCGCAATCCCTCCAACTCATGCGGAGCGTCTCGGAGACAGTATGCTGCTCGAGCAGCCAGTTTTGTGCCCTTGGATGCTGCCTGTATCAAGGCTATGGAAGATGCCACAGCCCCTAGGACTTCCATCGTGAGATTGTGGTATAGAGTCGTTGTCGTGAAGCGGTTATCGCGCGGTGGCACATGAATAAAAGTTGTTGAGATGCGGCTTAGGTTTGCGTCGGCGTTATGAGCTACAGCTCCTCATTTCTACCTACAGCGCGTCTCACGTCAGATGTTCCCAATAAGGTGTTTGTACTTTCAAAAGTGTAGATGGAAATTCCAATGACGTGTCGCCAAGTGTAACCATTGAACCAAATAGCCGTCTGAACCACAAGCCACGGCGCCAATGGGCTCTCTTTTGAGCCAGTTAAACCTCAAGATCCGCCTTGCAAGGCAACACAGGCAGATGGGCTGTGTGAAACGGCACCGGGATGGAGCCTGAAAGTCTGGCTCAGGCCGCCTTATGGGTTGCTTTGCAAGACACAAAGCAGGTATATAAGGGCTGCTCGTGCCCCCATCTCTCCTACTTGGAGTCTCTTCGGTTGGATTTCGCTACAGTGCTTATTGTTCCCCGTCAATAATAGGAACATATCCTTCGCTCCGCGATAACCATTCACCAAAGCCTTGAGCCACAATGTCTCGGATCAGGGGAGAAGTGCCTCCGCCACCACCGCCACCACCGCCACTGGTGCCCCCTGACATAATACTCCCAACTCCCCGACCAAGCGCGGGGCCCAAAGGAGGAGGTCCCACGGGCCCAAATCCGGGAACGGAGCCTGTCAGAGTCGTCGCGCCTCGACGTTAGCGGTAAGAGTTTCGGTTTCACATCTTGCGATTTGTTGTTGACTTCTCCGTTGAGGCTACCCAGTCAGCTCTATGAGAGCGCAATCGAAAACAGAAGCAGATGTTCTTGCTTTCGAATGCGAGGCTACATGTACTTTGATCGGGGGCTAGCTGTGCGCGGGCTGTGTATCTAGTCAGACTTTCCTGGACAACGTCAGAACATACGACACTACATCTAGATATCCTCGCAAGAACTACTTGTGTTTCAATTGGGTCGATATTATCGCGAGTGCTATCCTAGCATCACTTTTTGATGATGTCTGATTTGGGAGGCCAATGTAATGCGACATGTACCTAGTTAGGGTACATGTACTTAACAAGAAGAGCGTGTTTTTTGACCACCTGTCTCCAATTAAGGATGAGTGAGGATAAAGCTTGGTAAAATTTGCACAGTGACTGTTAGGGCATTGTAGTAGTTTGCAGGTACTGTATTGTGTTGGCTTTAGCATAGTTTGCTAAACGAGAGAGGCTCAACATTTCGGCGCAGCACTTTGGCGGCTCTAAGCTGGTCAAAGCAGGAAGAAAGAAAAGAGTAAGTAACGCAGTTTGCATACCTAGAACCTTCCTTGGAGAGTGCTCTGATTGCAGAGGCGCATATTTTTGGGAGAACCAAGGGGGATCCGACTTAACGTATGCTGGAAGGGGCTATCTTGATAAAAATGGCTACAGCTTCCAAAAGCCGATTTTGCCCATGAGGAAAAGGCCGTTTTCCCTTTTGACAACTTATCGTCTTCTCTTGCCAATAGTTCAGGGCCCCTGCTCCATGTCGAAAACCCTAAGGGCGTACCTTCCCTACATATAGCAACATTCCATCGTAGTTCACCTGATTGGATTTCTATGGGGTCGTGCCTGCCTGCATAGTTGACCATGGGCTGCAACCAATTTGCCACCTTATCTGGATGCTGAGGTCCGCGTTTCATCGGAGATCCCCGCGCCAGGCATCCATGGATCAGCATTGTGCCCGGGGACCGGCAAACGTCATATTGCTGCCCCCGGCCCGGTGTCGGGCTGAAACGATGCCAAGCGCTGGGCTCAGGGCTAATCACCCCGTGCTCACCCTCAGCTCAGGTTAAAGCGGCCACATCTCAGTCTCGGCACTCAATACAGATTGGGAGGGGAAAATTCGTCGGGGTTGACTATTGGGGTAGTGTTCGCATGGATGCCAGAGCCACCCCCTCCACTGAACAAAATCCAGCCCACCCACAATATGATCTGAGGACTCTATCCTAAAAAAAATGCAATCAGTCAATTCCATGAACCCTGTACTGTACTTTTTCATGATGTAACACGACCAACAGCTCATTCTCATTACTGTACATGCTTGCTGCGACCTTAATAGGGGGTTGATTGTGGGACCCCCCTCTCCTCGGATCTGCAACGAGAGGCACAAAGAGGTCTGTATTGTTATTTTTCTTTTCCCCTCAATTCTCCGCTTTGCTTTTCTCAAGCCTGCCCGATTATTAAGCCAGGCAAGATCCTTTGAGGTTACCGAAAGGCCTAGAGTAGCCATGTCGTCTCCGAAGTCTCGTCACTCTCAGTCACCAACGGGGCGCTCTCCCACGACGAGTGAGCCCTGGGGAAACGTGTTGGCTCAGGGAACCGAAGACCAGCCGAATAATGGCGCTATTGAAGTCGTACGGTTTCTCCATCACGACTACCCCTTTCTGGATCTTGATTGCTCACCATGGAGGTGTCATATTTAGGATAACGATTCCGACTCTTCTTACTCGCAGGCGTAGGTTAAGACCAGATATTTCAGATCGCGCTGGCTGGGAAATGCTGAAACCTCACAGGTCTGAAGTCACTGATACCCAATCTCTGAGATCCTCAATCTTGAACTACAAGTGGGAAAACGGACGGCGCTATCACGCTTACCAAGAAGGATCTTACTGGTGAGCGTCTGAAACCCGAAAATACGGGTGCCAAGACACTGATGTGAGGCCCAGGGCTCCGAACGATGATCGCCAGCAAGAAGCCGAAGACCTTATGTGAGACTCATCCACATATGGTTGCTCTTGAGTGTTTTGTGGCTAATGGTTTTGCTCAGGCATGAGGTATATCGGATCATCCTGAACGACAAACTGTACGAGGCCCCTATCGGAGATAAGCCACAGGTTCGCCATCTATGCCTTGAACGGTCAATGGGCATTTGCTTACAAGAGCTTAGAATGTTTTGGACCTTGGCTGCGGGACTGGCATCTGGGCTATGTAGGTTACTGAAATCCGCCTACATCTGTCAGTACTAACTGGTGACAGTGAATTCGCCGACATGCACCCTTCCGCAGATGTTCTTGGTGTTGACCTCTCCCCAATTCAACCCAACTTTGTGCCTCCCAATTGTAGGTTTGAAGTCGATGATATTAACCAGGATTGGACATATCCCGAGAACAAGTTCGACTTTGTTCATCTCCGCGGTCTAACCGGCTGCATTCCCGACTGGACCAAATTCTACGAGGGAGCTATCAAGTTTGTGCTTCGTCATGAGTGATTCCATGTTCTAACCTTGATCAGGCACGTCAAGCCCGGCGGCTGGATCGAACACGTTGAATTATGGGGCACTGCTAGGTCAGACGACGATACCCTCAGAGGTGACTCACCCCTGAAGACGTGGGTCGACATCTTCACAAAACTGGGCGAGATGACCGGCAAGACCTTCTTCTGGGACCACAAAGCAGCCGAGTCAGTCAGAGAAGGCGGTTTCATCAACGTGACAGAGCGTCGAATCAAAGTTCCGATCGGAACATGGCCCAAGGACAAGCAGCTCAAACAATGGGGAGCCTGGAACCGCCAATTCTTGCTACAAGCTCTGGAAGGGTTTTCGATCCGTGGTCTTACCGAGATGCTAGGTGTAGGTTAATTTTCTGTCGCTTGGCGGAAAGCAGATTTGACAGCCCATGCCTTAGTGGAAGTACGAAGATGCTCAGTTGTATCTGTCGGATATGCGCAAGGAGTTGACGAACCCGAAACTTCACTCCTATCTTGAAGTGTAAGTCTGCAAACTCCTTTGGTTCTTAGTCCGCTAGCCCTGTAACTAACGGAGACTGCCGCGAAGTACGGTCGTTTATGGCCAAAGGCCTGAGGCTCCAGATGAAGAGGTCTAGACCTTCCGATTCACCATCCGCAAGCGAGTGCAAAGTAAACATTCGGCCGGCAGAGATAAAACAATCAAACTACATTATTTTGTATCACGGGTTAGGTTACTACATACAAGGTTGTACATATAGGATAGCCCTCCCCAGTGTCCCCAGCCCACTATCAACTTCCAATGTCTTACTCTTTGAATTCTATCCGAATGTTAGCAATTTCGCGCTTTTATTCAATTGAATTCGTTACGGCCTATGCTTCCAAGTGATCCAGGACTTTCGACATAAGGGGAACCACAATACTCACATTCGCCTCGAAAAGAATGTTGCATCATCCCCTCTGGGATCTCTCGTTTTACAATGGTCTAGGGAACGGCCAAGACTCATTTTTAGGATCATCTCCATCATTCCGGACGGAGTCGTCAAAGCGTGCGTCAGCCATCGGGCTCGGGAGGAGATGGCGAGCGTCGCCAAGTGTGGGTCATCGTGGCTCCGGGATCGGGTCGAAAAGACGGTGGTTCGGTTGACAGAGATCTGCCGTCGCCTTGCCGCTGAATATTCTCTGCAGGCACTCTATGTCTCATCTCTGTGAGATGCTCACGGATCCATAAGTCATTGGGGTTTATAGTTACGACATGCCGAGAAGTGTCATGACTGGATTAATAGGATATTTCCTCGTCCACATCCGGGGATTAACTCCGATCACGAGCCCTTCCGAGTTCCCCTTGCGTTGGGTAAATTGGGATGCCGTTCAAGGGGCGCTCTTGGGAGGTGCCAGCCTCATCGGAACCCTGGCCATCGGCTGCACCCGCACGTCTCTCAAGATCCTCTAGGCGCTTCTTCAGCTTCAAACCTAAAAAGGTTAGGCCAATGACATCAAAAATACGAGTCTTTAGAACGACTTACGATAGGCGCGCTGAGCCATTCGGTCCGCCCTCCTTCTCTGCTCGGCTTCGTCTGTGATGAGAGACCAATCCCTGTCATGGTCACTAAGGCCCTCCACCAGACCCGTATCCTCGTTAAGGCTCGGTATCGTGTTATGGATATCTGTAGTGTTTCCCAGCTGAATACGAGGGAGCGCCTGAGAATCGTTGAGGTCGAGATCAGACAACGGACGATTGGCCACTGTACTCAAACGGATGGGATTTAGTTTGTTCTTCAACGCGGCGGTGTGGCTGTCAATGCCAACGCTGGGTTCCATAAAACTCAATTCATGCGGAATGTCGTTGGCTCCGTCGTTGGCTCCGTCGTTGAGTGCGTTTTTGTGGTTCTTGGTGCTTGAGTCTGGCAAGCTCTGCTCTGCATGCCTGGAGCTGTCTTGATGCTCAGTTGGTGGTGCTCCCTCCAGAGATGCGAAAGCGGCCTGACGTTCAGGTTGAACCAGGTGCTGCTGTCTGAGTTGTTCCTCCGCCATGCGCTGAAGGTGCGTAGTTCGGAGTGGTTCAGGTAGAATGGTTTCGAACCCATCACCATCACCAAGAAGGTACGAGCAATTGCTGCAGACAGGCCCCTTTCGGCGATCCTGGTCTTTTGAACCACAGGAAGGGCAAATCCAACGATAGGGTTGTGTCTGCCAATCATCGAGATGTTGGCCAGGCTCAACACCAGCGGCTCTGTCGGCCTCCTTCTCCTGTCTCAGCATACCTTCCTGCACTTTTAACTGCCGTGGAGCGAGCCCCATACGAACCCTAAGCTCCTCCCCAGTCTCTTGCGCTACCCGGAACTGGTCTCTTACCCCGGCCATCTCCAGTCTCGCTTCATACTCGAGTCGGGCTTCTTCCTCAGCTCTCTTGCGGACCTCAATCTCGTTTTGATCAATTGCAGCCCTACGTTGTTGCTCAGAAATCCACTGAGTATGCATCATTAAATCGCGATCCGCTTGTTTGGAGTCCCATGTTAGTGCAGGAGCTCGCATTGGCTGTCTCCGCTGTCCCTTGTCCCTGGTCTCGTGGTTCTCTTCCGTCTCACTCCCGCCATTCCTAAGTTCCGAAACGGGTTCACTGGCTTTAGCAAGCTTCTCTCGAGCTTCCCTTTCGGCCTGAGTGGGGGCTTCGGCTCGAGCCTCGGCTTCAGCATGTCGGTGAGCCTCTGCAGCCTTTAGCTCACCTTCAAACCTAGGTCCCAACTTCTCTTCGGCAGCCCCTGTGGCGTCTGTATGTTTTCGAGCTCGCTCCTCCTCATCCTTTCGTTCAGCTTCTAATCCCTCACGGGTAGCCCGCATCTTAGCCCTCACGGACTGCCTAGGCGGATCGAAGAGATGTAGCGGAAAGTCCTCAGATTTCTGTTCAGCTTGCAACCTCCCGTAGGTAGCCTCCTCGGCCTCAGCTCTGGCCTTTACGACCTCCTTCTCTGCCTCTTCTGGAAAAGGGTTAATCTCCCCCATTCGACGATGGAAAGCTGCTTCCTTACCATTGTGAATCTGAGCCTCAGGGTCATGAGAATCATTACCTATCTGTAGCGACTTCCGGCGCCAGTAGTCACGCTCCGCTTCCAGCCTCGCAATCTTGGCCTCAAAATCCTCCAGTTGCTGACCCTTGCGCTCACGAGACTTTCGCGCCGCCAGGACTTTGCGGGCACGCTTCATGGCAACGGGATCGTTGGGGTCATCCACAACTATGGGAGGGAGAGGCTTGTCACGCTTGCGGGCGTTCACTTCCGCCACTGAGGAGTGGCGGGTCGAGTTTCGCTTCTCCTGTTGCATGACAGTATCTGTCCGCACCGGCCTTTCTAACTGCCCATGTTGTAGATGTTGCAAAAGCACTGCGTCACCGGATGTAGGTCTAAAAGATGACGAAGCGGGATAGTCCGAAAAAATAGGAGGTTCATCTCCATGCGCATCTCCAGCAGCTTCTTTAGTAGTAGCGTGAACGAGATCTTCCCATCTCTTCCAAGTTTCTACAGAGGCTTCCGAAGGGGTAAGACTCTTGTCATTGTTGAACATTTGTGGTTCATAGTCCTGGATACTGAGAGGCGAGGCGGCCTTCCCTTCTCGTTCTGTCGGTGGCCTGAAGAGGGAATAAATGGGGGCATCAACGGTCTGATGAGATAGTGTCGGCTGCTGTTCTTGTAGCTCTCCTTCACTCTCGATTGGCACGGTCTCGAGATCTTGGGGCTTGTCCTCGCTGTCTTGACTCTCCTTGCGGATGTCGTCTCTATCCGAATCGGAGATTTCAGAGTTGGTCTCGGAGTCTGGAGCTTTAGGCAGCGCCAAAAGGGATATTTCCTCAAGATGTTGAGCCAGATGTGTGGTGACGGCAATCTTTCCAGGGCCAACTTCGTCCGCACAGAGAGGGCACCTGATCTGCTCCCAACCCGGTTCCATGCTGTGATCGAGAGCCAGGTGTTGAATCCAGTTGGCGCGGCTGGAGAAGGTAGAGTCGCTGCGTTGGCATGATGTGTCAAGGCATACATACGGTTGTAGATCATGGTATAGATGGCGCCTATCCATGTTAGCGGTGGCTTCCGACTTTGGCTCCGTTCACTTACTTCCACTGGGAGTTGGTAGTCATGGTGACTAGACGTCCGCATGCGACGCAAGGGAATGACTTGCCTCCCTTTGCTTGCTCTGGCAATGGGGGGATTTTAACGGATCGATTGCCATCCTTGTAGCTCATGATGGTTTCTGCGTATGAACTCGCAGGGTTCAAAGAGGAACCAAGGCCGGAGTCATGAAACTTTGAGCCACCAGTGATCTCAACGGCTTGTTCAGTTTGCTCGCCAAGGAGTTGATTGCGTTCTCGTTCATCTTGACACCTCAAGAAACGATCGTAGTTAACCATACCAAGCAATGAAAACAGCTCAGTTCCAGCTTTCGGGAACCTCTTCTCAATGCTTTCGACAAAAGGTTGATGAGGTACCACTTCCCATGAATGTTGAGAGGCGTCAGTATCTTTTGTCTCCGGTTCTAGGTCCGGAACCGGCTCTCGAATTATTTGATCTAGTTCGATGAGACAATCGACATCGGTCTTGAGATCTTCGGCGAGTTCATGAATGTCTGCAGTGCTATATCCGGACGTTGAGTCGCTAGAGGAATCGTCTGCGACGTGGCAGAATTTGACTTCATCTAGAATGTTGTTTACTTGGTCGCAAAGCCCCTCGGTCTTGGAAGTCGAGACGTGTGCTACTGGGAGAAGACCTAAAAATGTTCAAAGACTCTCAGCTGATAGAAGAATGATATCACGCACCATCAATGAGGGTAGTGGAAAGATGTGATAGTGTTTTTATGGTAGCATGCCTCAGCTTCCCCGATCGTTGGAAGCGGTCATCCAAACCCCCAATGGCCACTCCATGGCCATCGGACCAGAGCGAGAAGCAGCTGCGACTTCGATCGAGGCTGATGAAGATATCCCTGGGAAACTTTTCCCTGTCGGAGAGGATCACCACGATCTCGCGAAACAGGGTGTCGAGAGCTGCAGTAAGGCGTGCCACAGCGCTCTTTTCATCAGGCTCCGGGGCAGGGCCGCTATGCTGGCGTTCGTTTTGTCGGGATTGCCATTCGCGAATGGCGGTCTCTAGGTCGAAACCATCCTGCGATCGTAGTAAAGCCGCCATTGAGTCTTATGTTATGAGTTTGATAGTTTGAGTGCGAGAATGGACGAGTTGAAGAGAATAGGCGGCTGATTTCGCTGACCACCCACCGCAGCTGAGGCTGCACAGCCCTCACAGCCTGCATACAAATCACAACGCATCACCTCAGCCGCACTCAAACAGCCAATCTCAGGTCTTGAAACGGCCCAACCTCCACCTCGCCAAGCGGTTGCATGATGCCGTGCAGTCTGCCCAGCTGCGCCACGGTCGGGTTTTCGATGAGGGTTGAAACTGGAACAACTCTCCAAGAGGCAAACTTGCTTCCCCGACTTCTGTCGCAAGAGCCCTCCAGTTTTTCGAATGGATGAACCCGCCTCTTTGATCCGGTATCTTGACTCCTTCTTTTACCTTTAGTCGGCGAAATGGAGCCTGTGTCACTCGCATTAGGCATCCTCCCCGTAATCGGTGGCTCGATTGGCGCCTACAAAGCGGCCGTCTCGAAGCTCAAGATCTTTTGCCATTACTCGCGGGAGGTCAAACGACTGCGACAACGTTTCGACCTTCAACGCGTCGTTTTCCTCAATGAAGCCGAACTACTTCTCTCCGATGTCCTAAGAGACAGGGCACTCGCCAAGAGTATGGTTGACGGAGAAGGCCAATCGCGATGGGATGACTCCAAACTTGAGGCGAGCGTTCGAGATCACATGGGCCGGAGCCTGGACTCGTTCAAGGATATTATGGAAGATATCGACACTACCATGACAGAATTCCAAGAGGGGTTAGCTTGTTTCAAGCAGTTGGAGACCGAGAAGCAAGAGGGATGCCAGTGCAGTTCGATTACGATGGTCTTGCTAACGAACATATAACAGGATGAGAGCGTAAAGGACGCCGTCAAGAGACTACGGAAGAGAGTCAAGATCACATTCAGCAAAGACAAATTCGACGAGTTGACTAACAAACTCAAGCGATCCAACAAGGATCTCGAACGCATCCGCAAACAAGCTCACGACATCAACGCTAAGGATAGTGCCAAGTGCGTGGTCAAAACTTGCTGCAAGGTAGAAAAGCAGCCTCCCCGCCATTTTCCGTCGTTCGGGTCCATACGGAGAGCTTCGCGCGCTCTTCATGAGGCG
The DNA here is from genome assembly GCA_025433615.1 of Fusarium sp. LHS14.1. Taxonomy (NCBI): domain Eukaryota; kingdom Fungi; phylum Ascomycota; class Sordariomycetes; order Hypocreales; family Nectriaceae; genus Fusarium; species Fusarium sp. LHS14.1. The sequence goes on along the minus strand of CM046483.1, from coordinate 3,170,743 downwards.
TTGCTGACAGCCTGGTCCAACGCATCAGAAGGCCAGCTTCGCCATTCTCTCAGGTTGTTCCTGGATGCCGAAGGAGCGGAAGAGGTACGGATGAACTTGGCCATTCTATGCTACGGGCATCACATGACACAGGAGTAAGAAACCCTCCATGGGCTCCTCTACATATCATTAACTTGAATACAGCGTGGCCACCGCTGAAGCCAATTTGATCCGCCTCCATGTTCAGTCACGTACCCTCGAATCTCTATCATGGGCTCATCCAACTGGCCTATTGACGCCAGCCGACTCAACAGCTTCAATCGATTCCCAAAGCACCGAGGAGGGCAGTAGGCGGAAGCGACAAAGAGTACGATTTGCGCCGCCGCCACGCGATAACTCCAAAGACCCTCCAAGCAAAGTTCCTGATCATTCCTCTCTGACACCCAAATGTCCAGCTCCCGACTGTCGAATCACTCCAGATCCAGATGTACTTGAACTTTCAGGTAATATCTGCATGGAGATTAAGCGCCGGGCTACCCACCACTTGATCTCGCAGACCCCGAGTTGTGTCCCTCCATGCCTTGGTCACATTGACTGCGCGGTGGAAGAGAGCTTCAGGCATTCTTTTTATCCGTCACTAGGCGATGAAATCGAGGACAAACAGTGTCAGGCAGCATTAAACCCCGAGGAAGTCATGAGAATGGACGATATACTCGCGAAACCAGTCGATAAGAGACTAACCATTGTCCACCAACTCCGCCTGGCTCTGCAAATCGCGTCGGCTGTCCTCAAGTTCAGCTCGACGCCGTGGTTAAGGGAGTACTGGAGTGCCCGTGATCTATACCTTTTCCATCAAAGCCAATCCGATGAGTTATCCGCATCTATCCAGACGATGCACTTCAAAGTCGATGTTGTCAATTCGCAGAATCTAGACTGTGAGTCCTTCATGGATGTGGATATGTCCTTGCCTAACCCTCCCATGTCAGCACTCATGGACCAGGCAACACGAAAGTACGGCATCCGAAACATGACACTCTACAGTCTCGGTGTCGTTTTGTTGGCTATTGGGCAATGGGCGCCGGTTGATCTCAATGATGTGGAAGAGGTACGCCGCCTGGCTGCTGAGCCGTGTCGCTTGGGACCGAGGTATCAGGAGCTCACGCAAAAGGTGTTGGACTGTGATTTTGGCTACGGAAAAGATTTGGCAAAGCCACGACTACAAGAGGCTGTGTACGAAAATGTACTGGTGGAGTTGGAAAAGATGATTGAGCGGTTAGACCTAAGCAAGTAGTTGCCTTATTGTCAAGTTGACGGGAAAGAGAAGAGTGGCATTACCACATAATACTCCGAGACGTATACACTAACTTTTCCAGTACCATTTTCACAAGTCCAACCTAAATACTTGCTTTCTCCCTTGAGATTAGGCTCTATCGTACTACCATGCATGCCCCTGGTGCTAAATGCAGGTCGTGGAACTCACTCAAAATGCACCAACAAACCAGTCACGTGTTATCAATACCCAGCTGTATTTAAGTCTGGAGGCCCCCGTTTCAACTTGAGCATCTGTCAAGTCACTCTTAGCTGCATGAATTTCAGCCAGTCTTAACAAACACACCTCATCCACCTACTCTTTCTAAATCGCCACGAGCAAGAGCACAGGCACATCCCATTTTTCATTCAATATCACGATGAATCTGCTTCAATTCCCCACAGAGATTCTGTTCATTATTTTCCGCCTACTGGGATCCGCGTTTTTCCGCCGCGATACTCAACGACTAACGGTGTCCAAATCGTGGTATGAGATCGCCAGATCGGTCCTCTTTCGAGACCTTCAGTTCTCTGCCAGGTCACTCCCGAGATTCCTCAAGGCGGACATGAGTTCTTTGGTTCATCAACACACAAGAACCATCAACATCGCCTTCGAGGGTGTCCAGTATCACAGAGCGTTGTCCACAGCATCACCTAGTGTCCAGGAAAATGTGGTTACAGAGTGGAACACAAATGTGGGCAATAATTTGACCTCACTTGCCTCCATTTTACAAGACTGCAGAAATCTGCACGTTCTCAAATTAGGACCAAGACCACAGTGGCGTGCCCCGAGAGCGATCTCGCAGGCCTTGTTCTCGTCAGACGCACTGGTCTCTCTCCTATCGGTTGGCAACCTCACCTGCCTTGAATTCGACACTATCAGCACAGGGATTCTTAGTGCAACTAGCCACCGCCGGTCTGACATTTGCGAAGTGATCAGGAAGCTACTCCCCACGCTTCGACGATTGCGCTGTCGAATGAGAAAGATCTGCCCTAGGATCCTGATGCATCGCGAAGAAGGCCAACTGTTGAGGCTCGAGGAGGTCATCATCAACTTGAATTTAGGAGATGTTTCCCAATATGCCTCGCCTCAACAGTCTTACCCATGCGGAATCTTTGTATCTGGTCCACCTGCGGCGTGGAAAGCGGAAATGGAGTCAGCAGCAAAAGACTTGGTGGATAGAATGGCTACACCTCGAGTTGTAAGGGTCTTGTCACGCTCGGGATCTAGCCCCCAAACGGAATGTTTTGATGCTATTGCACAGCGTCGGATGATGCTCGCGCCTGGTGCGGCTTGGGATGCAGACGGAGAGGAGGTGGTGGAGACGGCGGCGGATGAAGTGTCCTGATCAACAACATCTAAACGTGTAGCTTTCAAACTCAATTCAATTGTATGTAATTGCGATTACTTTATAGGAAAGTGGAAAAGGAATACATTTGCACCAACCTGGCAGCAGATTAATGTCTGATATAGCGCCCTGATCCCGGCCGACGGATGTCAGAGACGTGAAGGGGCGCCGAATTGCCTCCGTATTTCCTCCGCCGCATCTCGGAGTGGGACCTGTCTCCTTAGCCCGCAAACGCCTTGCCTCAAGCCGTCAGACAAGCCGGCATTTGAATGCAGAAGCGCTCTCTATACCAGCGGATAGAGCCAATGGCTTCTTTTACTGGTAATAGGCATCATGGCTTTCAAATTGACGCACGACCTCTTGAACAGATGGGAAGAGAGATTGAGAAGAGTTATCATTGTCAATGGCGTAGCTTAAGGCGGTATGAGTTCGATACTTGACAGGGGAGTACCAGCATTCACAATAATTGTGCTAGTCGAGTTCAAAGCTTCAATTGCGGCGGTCAAAGGGTAGAGTACATGCCGATGCAGCCCGTCCCTAGCCTGAGGACCCAGTCCTATGCTCGCTAAGCTAGCCCCGAGATCATCTACTCGTCGATGTCCTGGAGAACCTCGACGTTGGCCGAGTCTCCGAGCTTCTCGCGGAGCTTGTCGGCGAGTTCTTCAGTGCCCCTACATAGTTTTAGCAACGAAGATTGTAGGTAGCAAATCATCACTGTTGGCTTACCTGAGCATGTACATGGGAGGGAAGATGAGAGGAGAAGGCAGGAAAGCGTAGTCGGAGTTGCCTTCAACGAGGCTAGCTAGGTCTTAGCACGTATAAACAACGGCTTGGGCTTGTGTATGCACTCACTCTCGGATGGTGCGGTCATCCATGGGGTTACCGGTCTTGGTTCGGACTTGGATCAACTTCTGAAAAGGGGACTCTTGTTAGATCTGATGGTGTTTGTCAAGGAGAGCCAAAACTCACAGCCATGATGAAAGTTGGTGGGTTGGATGTGTTGTGCTTGGTGTTTGTTGTTAGAGAAGTGGGTTATGTTGGTGAAGATTGGGGTTTTGGACGGCGGAAGAGCTCGATACTTATAGACAGAAGGATGGCAGCCAGCGTAACTACAAGCAGCGAGAAAACTGTCAATTTGCCTATTGCCAATGTCGAAGACCACGTCATCAGTATACTTGCCAGGTAGGTCTCATCGTGGAATGAAAGCTCCATGACCTCCACTTTGCCAATGAATGCAGGACTACGAACGGGGCAAATACGGTACGGCCCGTGGCGGAGTTTCTCCAATGAGCTCTACATGGGGCTGAAACCTTTGGTACAAAGGGTCCACGGAAAGATCTAGCGATGAAGATCATTTACATTGATGGAATGCTGCACGCCAATGGTTGGCCCAGACGATGCTATCAAGTTCTTCCGCAAGGAATTTCGCGCATGTGTGTTCCAGAAGAGTGACACAAGAGATGCGTCCATCAGTCGATATTTTGATCACCGTGTGGGTTAGCAGCTTCACCGGTGGAGTGCATGTCTCACTCGATCTGGTGCCAAGAGGACCCTGATATTGTGGCGAGCGGGGAACTGATTCGATCCGAAATGACTCGTCTACTTTTGTCTGCCGACAGCCCGATCTACATTTGACAGAGCAATCAGGTTGAGATAAGTGAGCACAGTTCACCTTGATGCATGCTCCGAATGTGGCCTCGTGCTTGTGGCCAAGACACGGGAGAATGAAACATTGTTGTTGAGACATAGTGGGGGCCTCAATTAGTCTGGTTATGCGGGACGTCCATGAGCATGGACTTCAACTCCGTCATCATGTTGAAATCTAAGACAACCCTCCGTGCTGTGAAGGAGATGGTGCCCGGTTTGCTCCGTACCTGGTGAACAAGTACGTGACCAAAAAGAAGAAACAAGGTACTTGAGATTTCAGCTTTCAATGTCACTGCCAAATTGCGTTTGGAATCAACTCCGGGTTTTGGAATACCGGCCATCTACGATTATCCCAGCATAGGTGTCGGAGTAACCCAATGCGGAACGTACGAGACGGAGTGCTCTTATAGGAAGATCATACTCCAACCGTAACTTAATTCGTAGATCCTTGTTTGGCACGACAGATATCAAAAGGCAAGTAATGGAGGTTTCATTTTTGATCCCAACGCGCGCAACATCGACATTGACTTACATATATTCCATTATCTCCTTGGAATCATTTCCCGCTATTCATTTGTGGCCTCTCGCTTCTCTTTAAGTTAAGGTAAAATCATCGCTTCGGCAGCCCTATCCAGCATGCAGCATTGGGCATGACGCTCCTTGCATGGACGAAAATACTGCGTGCGGTATCGATACGCTTTTAGACTAAGAGCTACGAAATCAATCTTGGATAATTTCCAACACGGACATAGACTTACAATACAAACGGCCCACGGGTGTAGGATATCATGTACGTCTAGTTCTCACGCTTCTATAGAGAGTTTCTGTTTAGCACAAGTTATGAGACCACCAATTACTGCTTTCAGTAACACATGGTCTTCAGCCTTACAAGTGACCTTGGCAACAAAGAACTCGGCCACAGCGGCCGTCTTGAGCGTCTTCAGAATGCTCCTCGAAAGCTTACCGCAGGAGAGGGCGGCCCACAATAGGTTCTGCGACTTCTGCTTCTCGTTGCCGGCCTTCAGAAACAAGAAAATATTTTTCAATTCCGAGGCCGCTTTTGTCAGTAGGCGCATGTTCTCAACCGAGAAACACGTCCTGTCTGTCTTTCCCGTCTCGTGTAGCTCGTTGCAGAGTGTTATCGCGAAACGCAAGCTGTTTTGTTTGTGCTTTGGGGTTGCGGAAGGTAGGACAATAGAAGTGTTGTTGTTGGAAGCTGAGCCGTTAGGTAGCCTGTCCATTCAGAACTTAGACTAATTTCTCGGGAAAGATCTCTTTGAGTGAATTCTCATTGAACCAGCTCTTTGTCGGGTGTTAGGGACGGGTAACACCACCGTGGCTAAACTATACGAAATCCTCGCTTACTTGGAGTATCTCAGCAAGGGTGATGGTAAGTGTCTCTTGGTGATAGAGAGTTGCGTAAACTGACATATCCGAAGTGGTACTCAAGAACCCAGCCGACTTTGCTGGAGAATGCTTGGGCAAGTCGGAAATGAACACGAACAAGATTCTGAAGGTTATCTTCAGCATTATTCTTGTCATCGACGAAGCTTACATGCTCGACTCTGACAATTGAAAGCTACAGTGATCAAGATGACGATTTCCCCGAGAAGACGGCTTGCGACTCGCTTCGGGATCAGCTGACAGATGTCCAAAGCCAGTTGCGACTCAAGGAGAAGATTCACCGAGTCCTTCGGCAGATGAACCGATGCGAGTATGGGTATTGCTGGACCAAAGTTGCCCGAGGTTACCGGTGCGAAAGGGGAATGCACTTTGTATCTGAAGCGGAGGTTCAGGCAAGGATGGCATAGTCGTGATTAGAAACCATGCTTTCGTCCCCGGTGGCCGCTTTAGAAGAATTCTTTAGAATGAAACTGGAGTCTTGTTTTATTGTAAAGGACGCGAGATGGATTCCAGAGTATGAAAAAGGAGCCTTAGTTTGTGATAGGTTACCTGTTTTGTTCGAAAGAGCATAGTAGCAGTATAAAATAGAACCCTCATAACGAAAGCTTCCGATGATGCAGCCCGTATCATCTCCCACTAGCATATAGTAAACTTGTGACTGAGAAGTTGTGACAGGGTAGCTGTCTTAACTACTGGCCTATATCAGAGGACAGTGGTTTGAGCTTCTAACTAAGCCGTACCAGTCAAAGCTCATGGTGGAATCGATAACAAGATGAATCACAAAATTATACGTGTTGGCACAAATACGCATGCAAGGCCCACTTATCGAATGGAATCTCTAAGACTCGGTGACGTCTCATGAATTGGTCTCTACGTCAGATGAGGCATTTTCTGACTGATTCTAAGACACTTGCGAATCTTTCGTCAGCCACGCAGGCAACAAATTACACAGCCCTCCCATTGCAGCTTATTCTTGCGTTTCCAAGCCGAAATCCTTGTTACTTGTCCGCTTACTTTCGACTTAATGACAGGGGACGGCGGCATCGGAAGCACCGGAGTCCGTTAATACCCTGGCACACGCAATGTGTACACGACCCATTCCATCGACTGGCAGGCATGCCAAGATTACTTGCAAAGTCTAAGACACATGGCTCTACAACGGCAGTTGCCGTCCTTGATAGATGAAACGATGTCACCATTTAGCTCATCAATGAATGCACTAGCAGACTCTTGGGACACGATATGTCGATCCTTCGTATCCAAGCCAATATCTCCTACGACATAGACACAGAGTTGCTTTTAAAACATCCAAATTCACATGCTGAACTGGATTCTATGGTGCTCATTGACACCCACAACATCTACAAGCTTGCAGCTTTTTAAGAGCATTGGGTTTTTTTCTGGCAGTGACAAGTATTGGGGATTGGTTTACTTCGTGCTCCGTCCCGGGACGGAGATGCAACCCTTTAATTTCAACATCCTTGCTCTTTACCAAGCCGTTGGCTTCCCCGCAGGCTCCGTAGGCTCGGCAGTTGGCACCTAACTTCCGTATTTATTAGGCCCTTGCACTCACGTAACGACGGCCTTGACAAACCTGGAAATGTCCAAACCTTCTCAACAAGCAACCTCGCTCTGGAATGGTGGCTAATCACACTAATAAATAACGGCAAACTTTACCACCTTGACACTTCCAAATCACCCAGGCTACCATTCGCAAGACTGGAATATGCGGCCTGAATTGGGAAAATGAGTAAGCTTACTTGCCGTGTGATGTCTTGTTGCACAAGATGAGAGAATCCGACTCGGCCCCCGCGACATCCTTGAGTGCGTTGAGGTACCTATATCATGCGTCCCCCGCGACGTTTTTGGTGCCACAGTTCCCTTGCAAAGTCATCCTTCTGCACATTTAGCACTCAAGCTATTGTGCACCACTCTGAAGCCGCCATGCGTGTGTCAAACACCCGTCTAGCCCTCTGGGCCTCATTGGTTCCTCACGTCATCTCCTTCGCTTACAAGCCTCCCTCCAACACATATGATGTTGATGTAGCCATCATTGGTGGAGGCTCCGGCGGTATCCACGCCGCAATTCAACTCAAGGACGCCGGCGCCAAGGTCGTCGTTATTGAGAAGAAAGACCAGATCGGAGGTCACGCTGAGACATATACCGACCCTTCCTCAGGCATTCCCGCAAATATTGGCGTCATCATCTTCGAGGACACGGAAGTCGTGAACAATTACCTTGATCGCCTCAAGGTTGAAAAGAAAAAGGGAAATCCAGCTGCTGAAGCTGCCACCCCCAAGCTTTACGACTTTTCCCTAGGTATTCCCATCCCTCCGCAGACCCCAGAGGAACAGGCTGCTTCTCAAAAGGCCATGGCAGACGCACTCAAGGTCTACTCCGAACAGGTCATTCCAAAGTATCCTTGGGTTGATCAGGGATTTCTTCTCCCCAACCCCATCCCGAAGGAGCTTTATCAGCCCTTCGGAGAATTTGCCCAACAGAACGGCTTTGCTGCTTTCCTTCCAAGCATCGTCCAGTTCAACTGGTACCCGGGAAACATTACCACCATCCCGACCCTGTACGGCCTCAAGAGCCTTGGCCCTGGCCTGCTAAAGAGTGTCGCTGGGGGTTTCGTTTTCCCCGCGTCCGGCGACACACGAACAATTTACAAGGCCGCCGCCGCCGAGCTTGGCGACAGTGTCCTGCTTGAATCCACAGTTGTTCATGTCCAACGCAACAAAAAGGATGGTGTCATCCTCATCGTGCAACGACCCAACCACGCTCCCAAGACCATCAGAGCCCGCAAGCTCGTGGTTGCAGCACCCCCAACTCTCGAAAACCTTGATCCCTTCGACCTTGACAAGAACGAGCGCAAGCTGTTCTCCAAGCTCTCTGGACTCGGCTATTTCGCTGGCATTGCCGATATCCCTGGCATCAATGGAAGCATCCAAAACGTCGGAGTTCAGACGCCCTTCAACACTCCTGTCATTCCTGGCAGCAACGGTTACTACCCTTCAGGCACACCCAATCAGGTCACTCTTGGTGTAGCTTTCGACACAACTGATTATACTGACAGCGAGGCTGAAGATCTTGTACGAAAGGAACTCGCCACGCTTGCGGCTGTAGGTGCACTGCCGGCCGATGCCGCGGAGAAGGTCACGTTCCCCTACGTCTCGAACCACGCCCCTTACAACCTCCGTGTTTCCGGCAAGGAGATTCGTGATGGGTATTACCGCAAGCTTCTCAAGCTTCAAGGTTCGCGCAACACTTACTGGACTGGGGCTGCCTTTGCAGGACACAACAGTGGGTTGATTTGGACCTGGAACGAGGGCACCGTGCTGCCTGCCCTGAAGAAGGATCTTGGTCTGTGAGATCTTTGTTCGATGCTATTATTAATACATGAGCAGCTGCCGTTTTTGCGCACTGTTCTGCTATTCTTCATACACATAGCGATGCGTTGTGTGTCTTTTCGCATTAGTCTTCATAGTACATATTAGCTAGTCAAAATTTTACAACCTTACTACTCGACCATACGTAAAAGTAGTTCCCCTCCAGATAGGGAGTTGTCCGTAATGAGATTCAGGAGATAGATCACATTCAAGACTGCTTGACTGATTGCTTTGAAACCGATCACCCTCGCCACCAGCACCCTCTAGCCTACATGCCTACCATCCCACGTCTATTCCTCTAAAAACATAGATTGCTATCATGTAGCAAGTCGCACTGACAAAGTACGGCATTCCAAAAGCCATACCACCGATTCCAATTCCACGAACCCAAAGTGTAGCCATCAAGGGTGTTCCAAGTAGAGAGCCAACAGTCTTGACGAGCATGACGATGGAGAATATGTGACTCTCTGGGTTGGAAGGGTCTGTCGCATCACCAGTGTATGGAGGACATATGGCCGGTGACTTGAGCAGTGAAAGAGTAAATATCGGCAGCGCGGATCCGAGCGCGTAGACAAATAGCGAGGGAATCAGTATCCAAATCTCAGCAGCAACGGCGATGCCCAACGCTCCGAGGACAGACACTATGAGACAAAGGGTGGCGTATCTAACATTTGTCTTGTCAACATGTGAAGCTGTCTCTTGTCCAGGTTCGGCGCGCGAACGCAAAAACTTGGGGATGATCCAAGTGAGTAATGTAAAGTTCACAACCGCCTTTCCCGATAGTAGATATCCAGCGGCAGCAAAAGTCCAATGATAGCGTCCCGAGATGTACTGCACCAGAAGCTTTGTGTCGGAGCTGGCCAGTGATGTGAGCATGAAGCTGATAAGTAGGAATGTAAAGTTCCGTGGGTGGCTGGTGACGATGGTGTAAATAGTCTGCAGACGGTCTGCAGTAGAGTGGAAAAGTGATTTGTGGTCGTCTTGAGCCTTGAGTAGTGGTGACGAAAGGAGGGGTTCCCTCTGCTCTTCATCGGGGGATTGTTTACCCTCAGCAGGGTCGCCATGAGATGGGAGGAGATATATGGTGGGGATAGCCAGCAAGAGGAGGAAGATGCCGAGCCAAAACGGTAGCCAAAGAGAAAGTGTCATAGTGGATGAAGCCAGCGCTGGGCCGAGAAGGGCAACCACATAAGAGACAGAACTCATGTATCCAAAGTAGATGGCGCGCTTGACATGGTCCTCGGTAAGGTTGGAAGCAAGGGCGTACGTGAGAGAGTTGAAGACGCAGTCTCCCCCGAAAACCGATAGTGTTGGACCGGCAATTATGGCTCTCATAGGAAGGAGGTGCTCGAAGCGGCCAACTATGACAGCCCATAACAACATCAAGATTCTTGGGACGAGGTTGAGTCCCAGGATCGCCCGGCGACCCCACGTCTCGGCCAAGAAGCTCAAGGGAATCGTCATGATGAAGTCTGTAGGTCGTCAGCCAAGGGGGCGATTTTAGTGCGGAATCGTCAGTTTCTCACCTCCAGATACCCAAAGGGTCTCCATGATTCCCTGTATCCGACCCAGACTCTTTCCAATCTCATCGACCTTGCACAGTTTCTCATCTATGCTTCCATCTGGTTGGATAAGGGATGGGTCTGTACTCCGGTAGTAGTCGCCGCAGAGTCGTCTCTCGATAAGTCTGTTCAACGGAAGCTGGTATAAACTCATGGACAGGTTGACCAGCAGAACCAGAGCCAAGACCGGGGCGATAGGCTGAGCATGTCGTCGGGCCTGAAGACGCCGGTTGACGTCCTCGTCCGGCGAGGCTGACACATCAGCCATCTTATCACGCACAACAACTAATGAACTAGTACTAAAAAAATCATTGAAAATGTTTGCTTCGCTACACGCTCTTGGACCTAGGATCAAGTATCGCGCTTCTCGGTGAGTGTTTGCAGTGGACGCGTGATGTTGTTGGATTAGAGCGAGTAGCTTATCTCGCGTTGAGCACGTGAAAGTGGCACGTGCCGGCCCGCGGATTGGCGAGTCCGAAAATAGTTAGCTGAGTGGGTCTCAGCGAGCCAACGGGTAGCAGAAAAGGTTCAGATGCGGAATACTTCGCGTCGCATTGTAGCTACACACAACCTTAAGTACTTCTTAGCAAGCACAACCGAGATCTGCGCGAACCAGTGCTCCCTGGCAACACCCCAGCGAGTTGGCGATGGAGATCAATTGAGTGCCCATGGAATCATTACCAGAAGATCATATTAATGAGGCATATAATATAATACGCCCTGTGCTATAATTTTATCCTTATCTCCTCTTACACATATGTTAGCTAGCAGATACCTCGTGTTTCCATCTGCATTAGCCCCCTTTTTTTTTTCTTCGTCTCCATCCTCGTCTAGGGTAGGCTGGCTAGCTGACAATATGTCTCAGTCGTGGATATTTGGTGCCTGAGGCAGAACCCACGTCGCGTCCCACGCGTAGCCAGGTTCAACACCATCATTCCTCACTGTGAGGCCCAACATTGGACATGAATCTGAGCGAGTAGTACAAATGATTTATCGCCACTCTAAGTTCAACTAGCTTGGTGGCAGCGGTGTTTTCGTAACGGTAGAAGAGAATTGCTAATGAGTGTTCACTTGAATGTAAAATCCTGCAGCACAAACTCACCCTCCTCTTGCTTCTTGACCATCTCGCCGCGCATTGTACCCTCGAAGCAGCAGTCCCCCACGAGTAGATATTCGCCCTCATCAGGACGAATAACCAGAGGCGAAGGGCAGCCGTACAGAATGCAAACCTTGTCGCCCACACGTGTCCCTGGCTGCACGAACCCCATGTATCCTCTCTCAGTGATCGCAAATGCCCTTGACACCCAGAGGTTCTTGAATCGCTGCAGGAATATGTTAGCGAACTCGATTGGACGATGACTGACGGTAGGTTTGTGGAAGGCGAATAAATATTCCTCGCCAGTATCGCTGCCATCCTCGTCTACGCGGGTTCCAAAGGCTCTCGTAGCTTGCGCGTAGAGTTGATCGCCAATAGACTGAAGTGCGACTGAATCATCTGTCTGGGAGACGCCTTTGATGTTGTTCTCGTAACATGCAGAGTAAATATAGCTTAGTGCAGGGTTACCCTCCGCGGCGATGAACTGCAGTGCTTCTACCATCGTCGGGTTCTGTCCTTCTCTTTTTCTCGATGCGAGCTCGTTGTCAATTTTTTTACAAAACGAGCTAGTCCGAGAAGGCCCCCCGAGACAGAGCATGAACCCTGATGCCAAAAGCCTCTCGCCCATCCACCAGCGGTCAGAACTCTCATAAGCAGGAGTGTGGGGCTCTATCAGCTGAGGGGGGAATATCGCCCTGAAAAGCTGCTTGTAGATTCCCTCTTGGCCTTTTTGTGTCTCACCGAGTAGTCCAAGCGACATGGCGATTGGGTCCAACATCTCGACAGAAGGAACTTGGGCCATCTTCACTATCTCGTCGAATGAAAAACCCTTGGCGGTAAGATGCTTGCCACTAAATGAGTACAAGGGATCCTTTAATCCAGAAGCGTCGAGTTTGGTATGATGGCGAAAGCCTAACATGAAAATTAGGTACGCATATGGGAATTCCGCATTTCCGATTCTTCGAAAGTCGGGGATCCAAGAAGGGAGGTCTGAACAGGTTGAATCTTCAAACGTACCAACACCACCCATAGCTATGCAGTAGAGGCTGTTGTGATGTGTTATCCCGTTTATGACGAGATCATGATAGAGCTCCGCTTCTAATAGACGATAATTGGGTTCCACGATTCTGTGCTCCGAGGGAATCAGGTTCAGCAAGGCGTAAACTTTGTCGCGGGCGTCAGTAGCCTTGTACCGAATTGTTTTTACAAAAGAGTGAAGATGTCTGAATGGACTGGCGAGATTGATAGTAAATTGTCTCCCAGATGTTCATGCCAACCTTTGTCCTTGTGAAAGTTGAATGTGTCAGCTTGGCCATCTGCGGTATTGGTCTTGATCAGAAGAAACTCTATCAATGGTCTGAAAACATTGGCATGCCAGTCGGAGCTTCCAGCAAGGTCCGACTGCAATTTAGACGCCGTTTCCCAAAAGAAGAGGAAGGCAGCCATGTCGTTCATGTCAAAGTTGTGGCGGCCACAGATGAGATGACAACGGGAGGCGTGGGGGAACTCCTGAAGCACCCAGACCCTCCTCCAGTAAGGGTTCTCGCAAAGTTCCTTCATCGCTCGCTTGTTCGAATCGTCATTGAGAGATTCTATCTTTTCCGGCATAAAGGCTTCCATCCAAGGGAAGATCGATCCGCCGTTTTGATAGTCAGCTTCCATTCCGTCTAGAACCTCCAGTGCGTAAGAAAGAGACGTTTCCATAAACGAGAAGGTTTTTGCTGTGGAACTAAGCTCTTCTCCAAGCCATATGAGAACACCCTTAGCCCGGCTGTAAATCTGGCTCATAAGGGGTACCTGGCGACTCTTCTCCTCGTCATCGCCCTGGTTGATGCAAAGAGCGTCTGCCCAGAGGTACTCAATCAAAGGGTCTTCATAAAAGCGTTGTAGAGCGGTGAATAGGTTCTGACCAACTGGGATGCCATGGTCATCTACCCAGATAGTGCCGGCAGGATCCGGACTACCCCAAGTGTAGGACAAAGCCTTGTACGGCGGAGCCTCGTCAAGCTTGAATGTCAGAAGCCTGCATTTGATTGGTGCTCGCATTTGCCGTGGCGGTGGGTAAACAAAGTCGCTCAAGAATCCGGCAAGGGTTACCGGAGTGATCAGCTCATAAGAGAAGATAGGCGAGCCCTTTATCTGAAGTAGCCTGATTTCTTGGGATGGGTTGTCCAGAGGCTGGTAGATGGAAGGATTGAGGGCGTGGCTGCTCATCTTGAAAGGAAGAAAGCCACAGGAGGATGGAACACGGAATGGAATGGAAAGTAGATGTTTTGCGGAGTTCAAATGCTGAAGGCTCGTGGCAATACTTCAACTGTGCTCTCTGCTGAAGAGAAGAATCATAGGTATCAGTAAGGTTGTAATTGGCAGAGGTGGGGTCAAAGACGGCAAATAATCTGGAGCGAGGCTGGACTGAACCAGGGCCTGTCATGTGTGCTAAGGCTGTTTCAACCTAACAACGTAGACGAGCGAGGCTGTGCATGAGTGAATTTCAGACACCGAGGCTTGACAGGATGGACCGATAAGCATAATACGTCGTGGCCTTTGTTCGATCTTCGGGCTCAGTTAACCCATCAAGGGCCGGGCTGCAACTATAATAAAGAAAAGTGGCGTTTGTTCAAAGTGCCTTTCCATGCAGGCTAACGTTAAGTGACATAATCAACCCGATCCACTATCACACTCTAAAGACAAATTCCTCCACAGTCTGATCCACCGTTCTCAGGATCACAGTCATCACTCGGATCGTCATAGCACCAGAGCCCATCCGGACACTCCAGCCCCGCGAAGCCCCCGCACTGGTGTAGCTTCTTCGGCGCACAGATGCCCGTCATATCGCAGGCCATGCCGCACGAGTTCAGGATACGCGAGTCGTCGATACAGCTTGTCCCCTTCTTGCATGGCGGCGGGGGCTTTCGTGTGTGGCCACCGCAGGTCTGGTACTGATTCTTGAAGTAGCACATTCCGGGGCAGCGGTTCAGGTCCTTGCAGTCAGGAGAATCGGGAATGCACTCCGTGTCGTCGGGACAGGGTGCAATCTTGAGGCCACATGGGCGATCGATGCCCTGCTGTGCAGCTGCAAAGCTGGTAAGGCCGAGGGCGGCGGCGACGAGGAGGTTCTTGAAGAGCATTGTATTTTTGTTCAGTATGTTGGAAGAGACAGGGCCGAGTGAGTTGTAGAGATGATTGAGTGGATGCCTCTACTGACGGGACGATCAACCTATCTTATACCTGTCCTTAGATAGTAAGCTTAATCAATTCCAGCCGCCATTCATCTCTCTGAAACACGCATGTAAGACAAAGCTCTTTTGATCTGCAGTCAGCTGCCATAAGGCCTCCGACAGTCCGAGACTGTGATTCCACGATGGGCAAATGAAAGGGTCAGCCACTTCGTATTACCGCGCCATATGCCTTTATTCGCACAGAATGATGCGCTCGATCGTGACGCTGCACAAAGCTGACAGTGAAACAGTTGTAGCTGTCAGAAGTCGGCATAATTTACCCCGGCGATGATCATCCGTGCTGATGGGGTCCCAGTTTTTGAGGCTGGGTCCATTCCAGATGCTGCAATCAGCCGGCAGATCATCCCAGGCCAAATTGTTACTCGCCGCGATGGGTCGAAATGGGGGACGGGATACAACGTTGAGATATTGTGAAATTCTAAAATGGACCATCTTCTCTGACCAATGATAGCGACATAGTGTTTGCAAATAAACCTATTGGCTCCCTAGAGAATCTTGACTGCCTGCGACTAGATCCGCCCATTCTCGGTATGGACAACCTGCCACGGCCCAAAGTAATCAACCTCTTCATAGGCAGGGGGTAATACGCGGACCATCCTCCCCGTCGACCAGTCGACGAACCACTTTTTGCCACTCGAGATCACATAAGAGCTCTTCCGGGGGCTCTTGAATAGGAGGTTGGAGTAGCACAGCTTGGCGTACAGCATGTCGTGCGCACTCGACCACCGGCACTGTGGAAACCATTTCCCCGTCACTGGATTGATCGAGTCGTCTAAATCTAGAGAACTAAAGGAGCCCCAGCGTCGTGATGAAGAACTCTCAACGACAGGCGGATTCGGATCAAGAGTCTCACTGCTATTAGATACACCTCTGGTTGTTGTGCTTAATGGCCACAAGAAGAGCTCCCCGAAGTCAAGATCGAAGGCTGGTGGTATCCGCTCTCGGCCGTGAATCAACCTTATACGCTCTATCCGTGTAACGCTGTAGTCGAAAGGGAAATCCCGGTCTTCGATGGGCGCTGCAACGTTTATCGCAGCATTCAACCAGTCAAGCCACTTGACAAAGGTGGAGAGTTCGCAGGAAGAGATCAAGAACTGGTCAGTCTCTACCCGTAGCCGGATCACATACCGCCGCCTATATGATCGCATTAGTTTAGTCTTGTCAATACCTTTAAGGGGTTCAACTTACTTCTTATAATCAGACGCAATGCCACTCTCAGCGTACTGAAGGCTATAGCTCTTCAATAACTTCCCCTGGTTTATCCACGGTGGATTGTCAGGGTCAACGCTGGGGCCATCGTCCCTGGTGCGTCCCCACTGCCAGCTTTTCTTGACACCATAGATGTTTAGGGCTGTACCGTGGAGAGTAACGTAGACCATTCGCCATTGCCGATCTTCGGCACGCTGCGTAGTGTCCGTGATTTCTATCTTTCGCATGAAGACGCCTTCCAGGTCAATGTCACAATGATACTCAGGTAACGTATCTTGTGGTAAGGTGATGGCTGCCTCGTAACTAGGCGGTTGGCGTGGTCGTGATTGAATCAGGCGTTTATAAAACAGCTCTTCATCAACAGGCGGCAGTCGTTGAGTAAGAGAGGCGTTATTAGACCGCATTCTTCCCTCTGAGGATCCACTAGAATCCTCAATACTGCCAACGGTCTCATCCAAGAGGCCGATCTCGTGAGATGCGCCCGGAGTAGTTAAGCCGTCTTCAAATCGGACAGATCGTTGGCCTTGAATCTTGTCACCCGCCCTGTTCTGTTCAGTGTCAAAGCCATGGCGTGAGATTCCGGGTGTGGCGATTGAATTGCGGTCATCCCTATCGATGCTGTTTCTGGGCGTACGCTTAGGCTCTTTCGGGGTAAGGGCGCCATCAGACTCGTAATCGGAATCCTCTGTGTCCTCCGTGAAGATGGTAGATGCTCCGGTCTTTATTGTAGTCGAAAAGGCAGTCGATTCCGCCACGAACATCAAGTCCAAACCCAAGACTTTCTCTGAATGATCGGCGGAGAACTTGTGTAATATCCAAACCTGCTCAGAAGTCGAGTTAGTGGCAGATTCCCCACCAAGCTATGTGACTACGCTTGCCTTTTCGGAATCCTTCGTCATCCGCAAGCTATGCTTGACAGCCTCCAAAAGCTCAAGTCGCTGATAGCAGAGTGCCCAAGACTCTAAGGAAGACCAGTCTGATTTTTGCTGGGTTGTTTGTATAAGGCCATCCAGGTAAGTCAAAAGCTCGAAAGCGTAATCATCGTCTCTTCTCAGGTGATCAGTTGCGAGACCACTCAACAGTGGGAGTGGCTCTGGAAGAGAGACGTGTGTCGTCTCCAATAGGCCCATGATCTGATTCATCGTGGATTGAAGTGGACTTATGTAGACTTCACCGATAGGGTTTGATCCCACCACGTGCCCAAACGCAAAATTTGGAATGTCTGATCCTATGACAATAGAGCCAGAGTCTCCAGAAAGGAGCTCTATGCGATATATTAGTTCACTTCAACCCTAAAAGATACTTTTCTAGCTCACCTGATCCTGGAGATAAGACGACGGTCCAGTACTCAGCCTGCCTCTTCCGCGTGATGCCTCCTAGAAAAGAAGCCACCGGCTGCAGCATCCCACGAAATACTCTTTGCCTTGGGGCAACAATGAGTACAGGGGTTTCTTCCTCAGGCAAGCTGCCCGGCGTGCTTGAGAAAAACGTTGGCTGACACGGCTCATTGGCGTCAAAAAAGGCGTTAGGTAGCCGAGGTTCTGCTACGCTCATGTTAACTAAGGCCCAATCATTGTCCGGAATTATGCTGTATTCGCATAATTCAGAGCAGCTAGAAGGAGCAAAGATTGTAGGATTGAGTGATGGGAAGGTCTTAAACGGAAAGGGTTGTGACCCAGGGCCTTCGACTGCCCTTGGTACTTGTTGATCATTTTCTTCTAGGTCCTCGTACTCGACATCATCCACGAAATCGTCATCTTCATCGTCATCGCTGATCTGACTATCAGGAATGGAAGTGTGTGCGGTGTGAGTTGATTCGACCATGCCATAACCTGAAGTCGTGCTGGATCTGTCGTCTGACGAGTTGGCCATTGATCGCGTGGGATAGGAAATCGAATCTAGTTCCTTTGCCTCGAGACAACGTGAATGGCCATGAGGAGGGCTGTTCGTTCTGCGCCGTTGTGACATCTTGATTCCTTGATCGAGCAGATGCGCGGCTGTGAGCCCGTAGAATCTTGAATCAACTTGGAGAATGCAACCAATTGTGGAAGTAAAAAAACCTTTTGATCGATGTGGGATGGCAATGACACGGCCTGACGTGGTGAGTCTGGCATGCGGACTATGTGTTGGCTCAAGGAACACTGAGACAGATTCCATAGGATGCTGGTGCGAATACAAGACGCGTGGCCTTTGAGCTCTCCAGAAGTACAGGTTGAACAACGGCTTGAATGCGTCAGACGGTTTTGCTGGGACACTCTTCCCCCAGCTTTTCAAAGAGTATCTCGGGGACGACTTGCGTAAACAATACTGCAACTTGAGGTGTTTACTGTTGAGGAGTGACCTCAAGCAGCTAAACTCGCTGGGCCGACAAAAGACGATGATGGATGGATGGGCTTCCTGGGCTGATATTCCACACATTCTGAGCTCATAGTCGATGTGCTCCACGTGGGCTTTCAAGGGAGCGTGTTGCTCTGTATTTAACTTGAAAAGATTGACAACCTCGCGGAAACGGCTCCGAAACGCGTCGGGTATTTCTGATCCGCTGTGAGGATAAACGTAGATCTTGGGCGAAACATGGGGCAGCTCGACTACATCTCGGAATGGATTGTTTTCGCGGTAGTCCGACTCATCCGGAGTGGTGATTGGCTCTTGATGCTCGTTGTTATCTGAAGGCGAGATGCGATCAGGTCTCGCTGCTGAAGTAACAGGTTGCTTTGGGGCATCCGAGATATGCGGTATGGCCTTCAAGTCACAGGGAACACTCCCGTCTGAAGAAGGCAGTGGGGGCTCCGGAAGAGCGTTACGAAATACGCTAGACAGAACACAGGGTCAGATGCGCACACGGCTTAGAGTCATTTCGCTGTTTCTTACCTTGTTGTGAGATTCTTAAGCTTCTTCGGGACATGTAGCAACCTCCTTGATTCGAGCAAGGAGATGCTCTCACTCGCAGTCATGGTAGCATCGGAAGCGCGCACCAAAGCCCAAGATATGAATTATCACGGCATCGGTTTGGAGGACGGCACTGTTGTTGACGGAGCGGGGGAAAGACGTTGATGGAGGGAAAATTAGCCAAGATCCGGTACAGAAATGAGCGGCAGGTTGAAAATCAATAACTGGTCTTATTGGGAAAGGTGAGACCGCCGTGTCAACCTATAGCATCGTGTCTTCCTGCATGCTGCCACACTATCGACGCGGCTGATTAGGTTGGTGGTGGCTGTGTTTCCCAAGGCTGATTTTTAGTCTACGTCCCTGGTCGCTATCACCTACTTCTTTCAACAGTGCCATTAAAGAAAATCACAGAATCTGGCCTGAAAATCCATTTCGAAATGCGCTCCTGCGACGAGGCAGAAGCATATATGCTGGCAGGCGAGCTTCTTGGTGCTCCCTCCTACAGTAACTCGACTGGCCCGGTTTTTGGCGCCTTCTTTAAACACTACAACGCAGTTCTCAGCCCTTCAACATTTGGTGATGCCATTACCGAGATTGAAAGCCCTGTGTTGAAGTCCCACAAAGACGTTCTATCTTGTGTAAAAATACTCAGGAGCAACCCGACGTTGACCTTCGACGGGTTTCTAGACTTGGCCTTTTCTGGACGAGACGCTAGGCCCGCCGAGAAGGAGTATGCAGCCAGAGCAATCGTCAGCGCCGCTTTTATGATAAACTGCGCATCCAAGGACTACTACTCGGAAGGGTTCCAGTCTGGTTCCATCATGCGAGTAAAATGGGAACCGAATCAAGGATTTGCCGACTTCTTGGGGAAAGCCTTCACCACAAACCAGATGCCAGTTCTTGACCAGGATTCAAAGAGGACTATACCGTACAGAAGCTCACTAAAAGCATGGAAGCTTGTCAAGAGGAACAAAATAAAGATACGTCCCACCAGCAACTTGATAGACCACCTGCTCTACGATCCAAAGGACCGGGTACTCCATGTATTTCACCAGACTATGTTCCTCCAAAGCCAAATCAAGCGCTGTAAAAACGTCGATTTCGATATGGATTTCAAGGAAAGTTTGAAGCTGTAAGACTCCCCAGAATGGCATGAGACGAGACTGATGGGAGATAGGGGAATTTTGCCGCCGCGGCTGCTCTTTGAAACACTCGTCACCATCCACTGCATCCTCTTCCCAGTAGCGAGCATCGGAAACAAGAGATCTATGAGGTTATTGAAGAAATTGATCAAAAAGGAAGGATTTGATCCTGAGGCAACATGGGTGGAGTTTGTGAGACCGATTCCGGATGACCTTTCCTTCACATACTGGGGACCGCGGTTGGCTGAACTTCATGACGTGGTGAAGCGACCAAGACCTACGAATTCTCTCGTTTCATGGTTTGAGAGACACACATCGGAGAGAAATGCGTTGACTGTGGCTATTATAGGGCTTTTCCTCTCTGTGTTCTTGGGTCTCTTGTCACTGGTGGTTGGTATCTTGCAACTAATTATTGCATGGTTGGCTTGGAGAGATGACAAGAAAAGGAACGACTAGTAATAGATCAAGAGAGTATGCACATAACGGAGTTTCAATGTTTACGTCTTGACTAGAAGTTAGAAGCTGACCATAGGCAGTCTTTGGTTTGATAAACAACACTAAGCAACAAATCTCCTAAGAATAGACTTGGCCCGCGACTTCTTTATCCTCTCGTCTTGCTTGCGGACTGAGTGTAACAGAGATAATAGTGAGGATACAATAAAAATGTCCAAGACAGGGTCTTCCATACCCGGAAGTAATAAGACCCCTTCGCTGAAGTTTGCATATAGGTCTTTCTCGAATCCGCAATGATGGTAGATTGCCACTATAGAGCTATCCCCACCATCCAGAGAGTTTTGGTTCTGCTCTATCAAGACATAACGCAAAGAGCCAGGGTTGTTCATGTGAAGCTGCCATTTGAAGGAACGGGGTGGCATGGCATCCTTGGACTCTGATGCTCCTAGATTAAGTTCCAGACTTGGACACCTGGTTGTGCCATCCGTATTCGGTTCAACGGGTGTGGCACATGTCAGTCTTCCTCCAATGTAGGGCTGAACCGTGGGTGACTGGATGGCCAGCGAGAACTCCTTTGCTCTCTGGGAAGAGGATCTAGAACGATCAGCAAGTTTGTCTCTCACTCCATACTTTGAACTTGCATCACAGCTTCCAACGGGTGTCTCCCGATGCATCTCTCTCGAATAGTTGCAGGCGAACCTCTTGAATCCATGTCTACAAGGTATCTGACGTTGTCTTCAGGATGGTCACCGCAGGGTTTAAGGAGAAGACAAAACTCGATTTTGTACTTCCTTTCACCAAGTGGAAATGGTCCAAGTGTTTCGAAGTAGCGGCCAGAGATATCGTATATAGGCAGATGAGACATATTATGTGTGTGAATTGGAAGATAGAGGGCTCGTGCGAGATGAGCAGGAGCACCCACTTGCACCTGAGCGCGCTGGGCCTTTTGTTTGTGTTCAATTTTGTGTGGTGAAGACGGAGCGGCTTGGCACCTGGCCGTTGAGATACGATGTGAGATTACCATCTTGGATGATGATATGAGGCAAGACAGCAAATCAGGTGACGAGATACTTTGACCGAGCCCGAGTTTTGGGGAGACTATATGCTCTTCTTCCTCTCAGTTATATATCGTGCCAACACGCCATGCAGAGAGTGCCACCGGATCTCTAACGAAGCAGAACCTTGGAGATGGTTTTTGCAATACAGGGATTATCTTGCCTCTTGTAAATGTTGACTAAAGATTTCCACATATTGGCAAGGCTGTTGGCCGTGTCGAGTCACCCAGGTGGGGACATCTCGGACAAACCGCCAACTCCGATCAGCACACATCTCCGACAATTCCCATGTCATGTCCGAGAGCCCTTTTCTCCGAATGTGGGCAGCCACGGACAAGTTCCGATCCTCAATTTCTCGGTAACACCATAAGCGAGCACTTTGATGAAGCTCAAAGGGCAAACAGCGTCTCGCATGCATTACTATGGCTTGGCAGTTCTGCAAATACGCTAGACTAGCGTAGGAGATCCGGAGTACTGGCTCCAGAAGACTAGCTTGGGGCGGGAAAGGATGCTGAATGTAGCCTGAAGTAGGTGCACAGGGTGTCGTTCTGGCTTTGTCACTAGCTAAGCGTAGGATTTCTTGCAGTTTTTTATATACTCTTCCTAAATATGACACTATTCATAGGCCAGGAAACTGTCTTTTCGCATATAATACAAACTATCTACCTACTACGCAGCCGGCAACACTTATCTGTTCTCGGGACCCCCCACCAGCAGATCAGCATGATAGCTAGCAACGTGAGAACAACTGGATGTAAAACAGTGGTACCGACAACTTGAGTAAGTAGGCCTATAAGAAAAGAGGCAATGGCACCTCCTAAGCTTCCGATGGTGGTGATGGTTAGCATCTCCTTGGATGACTCCCTCCCCGCCATAGGGCGCGCAAAGATCGCTGTCACATGTGGATAGATCGGACCGAGCATTGCACCAACAGCAAACGCCATGATGGTGGTGCTGTTGGCATTGGGCATGAACCAACCTAGCAGTTGAAAGGCAAATGCTAGAATAATCGATCCATAAACCAAGTGATTTTGACCGAATCGCTCTTCGGCGTCATAGGTGCCAAACTTGCCAACGGTGATGCCAGCCCAGAAGCTAGCTAACACGAATCCCAACTGCTCAGGACGGCCAGTGTGGGTGTCGATGAGAAACGCAATGGTCCAGCCAGATATAGAAGCCTCAACGCCCCGATAGGCCAAGACAAGCATGGCGCCAAGTAGAACCGTCCTCGTGTATAGCGTCTGGTGAATGTCCGTTATAGATATGCCCGCTGTGGACTGGAGATCACTTGAATCCAAGTTCAGGTTCTTTTCGTAGCATCGGAACAACCAAGTAGAAAGAGCAAGAACCGCAACAGCAAGACCGAAGTTGATGAGATAGAATCCAGTCCAGTGCGTACCCTCGGTTGTCACCATAGCCGTTGCAACAAGAGGACTAGCTATGGTGCCAATGACGTAACACCCATAGAGAACTTCGGACAGAAAAGGCTGGTTCGGAAAGTGCGAGCAAATGGTCTTCCACAAAATCTTGTTGATCGCTGTGCCGAAGCCAACAAAGGAGAACGCAATGGGGATCAACGGGAAGGCCGATGCTAACATCATCGGTACATAACCCATGATAACAGCTATGTTTGCTATCCTGAAAACGTTGACTTGGTTGAGGCTTGAGTATAGGTCATCGAGGAATATCGCAGCGAATAGGCATCCGATGCCCTGTCCGATGAAGATGAGTGAAACAACGGCATATCCGATACTGTAGTCTCTTGAGGGACATTAGCTTCCATACTGCTATAGTAACGAAGTGAAGAGATTGCACCTTTCCATGTATGGGAGTATCGCGCCCAAACTCCCGTCGTTGAAGCCATTGAGTAGGCTTGCGAGGCAAAGGGTCGCTAGCTGAAGCCTGCTCATCGAGTCTTGGACGTCCAGAACTTCCTCCACGATCTTCATCGCTGTTGTCTCGGGGATTCGCAGGACGGTGTATCGATCGGTCGGGTCGTGTCGACATGGCGTGGGTCAATATGCGCTCGTTGGTCCTGCGGCTTTTGTGTTCGAGCAGTTGAGATAGATATCGTGGAAGAAGTTGAGTACTTAGTAATAGGGCACGACAAATAGTGGATTGATGAGATAGTAGGTAGAGTAACATCAGCGGTCTTTTCCGTAACCGCCTCGTGACCAGACAACGCATCGTGTCAGCTTACAGAAGTCCGATAGGATGACATCTCCGATTCAAGAAGGCCCCACACATCTCCGACTCCGACAGCCTTTGTCACGGTCCCACTCGGATCGGAGACTCATGGAGATCATCAGACTGTGAAGAATTGAGATACAACGAGGCGACAGTTATCCACTCTTCGGTGAAGAGGCTTATATAAATACTTTAAGCCCCAAGATGTTTTTTAAATATTGGAATCAACACTTTACAATTTCACCTCACCGAGAACACAAGTCAACCATCTGACCAGACACCTACCATTGAGGACCTTGAGCACCAGACCAACCACGTTTTCGATTACAACGTCACGCTAGAGTTCCCTACGGTATCATTCTCGGCGAGACATTGCGTCTACGTTGCAATTCTCTTATCAAATCCTCCCATGCGATCACTTTTGGCTCGGATAACTGGGATCCCCCCAGTTCGCGTGAAAATAAGGTAGCACCCAAGCTTGAAATATCGGATCAAGTGCTAAACCTCTTCAAGGCCAGAATGTGACTACGTGTTTCTTCGTGGGCACGGTGAAGAAGCCGTTGGACAGTATCTCCGAGGCAAAGTTACTCTCTCGGTCCGTGAAGGTGAAAGTGTCAAGGGAGTCCAACTAAGACTCTCCCGCCAAATATCTCTTTGGTACGTTGCGACGAAATATGTGACCCTTTGGGACAAAGCTAACCTACTGTAGGGATCACAAGACAGGGTCTGGTGATGAAACGAGAGTGGAATCATCGGTCGTACACGAATGGGATTCTTTCCTAGTTAAAGGCCACCCTAGCGAAGTATCTAGGTCTGGAAGAGTCTACGAATGGCCCTTTGAAGTGTTCATCCAAGGTCACCAAGAGGAGTCTTTCAGGGGCTGCGCCCGTTGCTCCAACACGTATCGATTGGACGTTTTCACCATCCATAAAGATTCTTCACAAACACTCCAGGATTTTATCCCCATTCGCATTATTCGTCTGCCTTCGCTTTCCGCCTACGAGCTGATGGATCCTGTCACGGAACAAGGAAAATTGCTTGGGAAGATTGAGCACAGCGTCTCCCTAGGCCACAAGGCGATTGCTCTCGGAGGTCTTATTCCAATTCACGCAGAGCTGGCTCAAATCGACGATGGGGTTCAAGCAACAAAAGCAAAATTTTGTCTATACGAACACCACAAGACACTGAACGATGGTGTTGCGTCTTATGAAGGACGAAGGCTCGTGGAGGAATGGGCGCTGGATTTGAGCCACAAAGATGAGCAAGTTCAAACTTGGGAACAGTGTTTGAGACTACCAAAAGTGGTAAGGAAGTGCTCACCGGACCTAGATCTCTGTGGTGTTGCCATCAGTCACACACTGCACTTTGCTGTGACACTGAAGGAGGGCGACACTGAAGCAGAGGTACGTGATTCCCTTCTTCTCTGAGGTTCTCAACTGACAGGGTTTACAGTACGAAACATCACTTCCAATTACTTTGTTTGTCTCCCCAGAGCTACCAATCAACGGCTGGGGCGCTTTCGTACAGGAGGATCATCAGACCAATAAGGGCGCTCTTGAGTCTCTGTCAGAAGGTATTCAAGCACCACCGAGGTATTGCAAGGTTGACGAGGGAGAGAGGCAGTACGAGATTATTGTGGATGCTCCTCCAGCTTACAGCAGGCTGTAAGCACAGGACTTGGACTTGGGCAGAGTGGACAGAAAGACTGGACTAAAAGATAGATAGATCATAGACGTTTGAATACCCAGATGGCCAAGAGGCCAGTGCATGTTTTTGGAAATAGACAAAAGGAACAGACAATCATAGAACAATTCTCTTAAAACATCTCTATCAGGCCATGAATGGCAATGAGCCCTGGCTTGATCTAAGTAGTGGCCGTGAGATCATCGTCCGCTTGGGGTGTAGAAAAGTCTCCATCCCAAAAGTTCTGTTCGAGTCAGCATTTAAACATTGAGAAGAGATAAATATGTGCGTACCCAATCTATTGCATCAGGTCTAAACCAGTCAACGTTGCTAACCCAGTCTTCAAATCTACTTTCGGCTAACTCTCTGGCCGGTGATGGTGGTGAGGCTCGTGACAAGCGCAATCTAGAATCATCAGATACTGCAGGTGAATGCGAGTTGGGTGTGACTTACTGTAGGCAGCGTAAGATGGGGTAGATATGTGAACATGCCGGACTCTTTCGTTTCAGGCACTCTAAGCGTACTACCGCGGCATCAATCACCGCCAAGTGCTCGGTAAAGTCGGCGTCGTTGGGCATATCCAATAAGCATGAGGTGAGAGCAACTGCTCCGTGGAGTGCATTGCAGCTAATTGTGCCATTGACGAGCCAGCGATAACACTTCAACCTCGGAAGCTGGAAGAATTGACGGTGTATATCCAGCAACGCCAACCCGGATTGAGCGCATCTGTCTCTGGATTCCGGTCGGAATCGGGTTGATCGTGAGTGGTGAAATGGGCGATGGAGAAGCAGGTAAAGCTGATGTGCATAGGTCTGTAGAATGCACCAGTGCGCATAACCGGCAGTATCCAAGATGCTTCTCGCACCGTTGACGAGATATAATGAGTCCCACTGCTTTTGCTGTGCCGATATCTCGGCGTCAAATGGGCCGAGTGCTGCTTCATTGAGCTGGTTCGGACCGGACACATGACTATGAACTCGCGTTGAGAGTTGAAACAGCTGAAAGTGAAACCTGATGAGCGACATGTGTGTAATTCGGCGGGATGAAGCCTGAGCTGGTGGTGTCAAAATGGCATGCTCTTGCATCTCATCGTCATTGGCGTCGGCTGGCATCGTGGCTTTCATGTTGGCGAGAGACGACAAGTCAATGTCTCGATAGAGGAGTGTCTGGTCGGTGTGGAGAATCAAGATGCCTGCCCAACAGCGCCGACGGCGTTCTCTTTCGATGAAGTTGGAAGCCTCACCATTACTATGGCAACGGAGAGCGATGGCGATGTGTAACGCGTTTCCAAGCAGTACCCAGCCAAATTCAGCACCTTCAGTGTTGGCGATGGTGTGAATGAGAATTAGCAATGCCTCCAGGGTGTTGAGGTTGTGCCGGACTAGGAATTGATCTTGTGAAAGACACATCATGGCCGCCTCTCGACACCGAAGTGATAGACCGGAAAGATCCCGGGGCGTAGACGAGTCCTCCCATAGCTCCGACAGACCGGGATCGGTGGGAGGCACAGTCTTCAAAGTCAATCCGCAAATGGCGTAGAGAAGTGCCAACCATGAGAGATCCGCTTGTTGAGGATTTTGTAAGAATGCCCAGTACTGCTTCTGGAACGTTGGGCCATGAAGAATGTGGAACAGTGGGGAGAGTGTCGCAAAGTAACGGGTGACAAGGTACTCGCAGACTGGGTCAGGCGGCAGCACTCCAAGAAGTTCGGTGACTGGCTTGCTCGGGCCGAAGGACAAGGTGAAGGGGACATCCGTGGGAGCTGGAGGGGTCGGCTCAACCGGTGGCCGACATAGGACGGCATCCCATCGGCTCTGGATCGCCTCCGGACTTTGACTTCGGGGCAAGACCGACTCCCCCTCGGGCTCCGATATCTCGGAAGGCTGATGTAGAGGTTGAGATGAAGGCCGATCAACGGCAAGTAGGTTCCGACGCCGTTGAGGTGCGCGCCGACAGCTCGAAGGTGCGTATGAGCATGAGGCCTGCCAGCCCCTTCGCAAACACGTCGAGCATGGCAATTGACGGTCGCATCGGAGTTTGGAGTGTCTGCAGGGCTCACAGCTTAGTGGCTTCCTCGGCCGGCGCTTCAGCTGTCGATCCGCTGTATGAGAACTTGGAGTGCTTATGGTCGAATCGTGCGTCATGGCGATCGGAGTTGATAGATAGGGTGAGGTAGTCGGAGCAAGAGTTTGAAGTGGTGAAGTGAGGGTCTCGGACATTTGTGTGGATCGGATCGGATATGCGACTCGGAGTTGAGTGCAGAGTTTTCTCCGAGTGGTCTTTACGTCATCTCCGATTGACATGATCTCATTTGCCAACTCCATGTCAACTTCATGGTCACCCCAGCCAGAGAGATTTTAGTAGTTCAAGGAAATGATTGACTTCTGTCTTTGTAAGGACCTTCGGAGCTTTTTGATATGAAATCCCAGCCATGAAGGCAGATATCGTCGACTCATCTCACCAATCGTCTCCACAGAACGTCAAGAGATCCGTCCACATTTCTCCGACCATCAAACAAATGATCAAGAAAATCCCTGAAGATATTTTCTGCCCAGTGGATTTATCATAGATCTAAGGCATTTGCACTTGAGATCGATATTTAGCTAATGACAAATGCGTGTTTTATCCCTGTGGAACCTCTTGCACAACCCCCATCACCCCAGCACAGCCAAGGGCTGATCCCACTGACCAAAACCACCAGCTTATCAGTTAGGCATCGCCAAGGCAGCGGACGCGGAAGTTACCCGTAGAAGTCTCAGAGTCAAGTGGAACCCAGATGGATCCAGCATCACCGCTGGGCTGGAACTTGCCCGCGTAGTAGTCGAACAGGGGAAACCAGACGACAACACCAGACTGATTGCCTTCGCACTCGATGGGGATTTCGATGCTTGTGCCGCTGGTAACAGAGTAGCTGGAAGAAACCTCGAGACCAATCTCAGCCGTCATGACATCAAAGAGTGAGCCTCCGAGGCTGACAGAGGCCGTGATGCCAACAGTCTCGGTCTTGCTCTTTGAGGCAACCCATTTGCCGCCGTTGGGCAGACGGTCGGTCATTTCAATTTGAGCTCCAGGTCTCTCGACGCTCTTCCGGCGGTTTGTGATTTCAAAACTGTCGTCGTCCTGTCGGCATATTAGCTTAGCTCAGCCAGAGGCCAGTGCAGTGACTTACCCGAGCGTGCAAAGCGTGCTTAGCTTTCTGCTCTTCCTCAGTCTGCTTCACCTCTGCCTCATTCTCCTCAAGGGTCATAACTTCCTCAGTCACGCCTCCAGTCGAGGCCGCCTTCATGGCAGCCTTCCAATCTGTGTTGGCCCTGATGGCAACCTCGGTCCAGGGCTTGGGCTCAGCGGGAGACTCATATCCGCCGCCGTCATCAGGCTCGCAGTAAGAAATGATGGCACTAGTGCGTCGTCCCCATTCCTTGCTGGAGTCGCAAACTTCCTTGTCCTCGTTGTTGCAGAACGAGATGCGGCAATTGCCTTCGCGGAAAATGCGACAGGCACGTTGATTGACGCAGACATCACGCTCGTCGCCATTGCCGAAGTAGACATTGCCGTCAATGATGCTTCGGCCTTTGGCTGAATCAGTAATTATGCTTCATGGTTCGAAACCAAGGTGGCGAGACCATGGGTCATGGCGAGGAGGGCCAGAGAGGTCTTAGGAAGAAACATGATGAAGTGGTGTTTCTGTCAGGCAAAAAAGGGGTAAGGGGTAATAGTGCACTGCTGTTGTTTCTCAGGTGATTCTGTGTACTGAAGATGTCTTGCTGCTTGTTGGACTGAACTCTTATCACGAAGAGTGAGCCATCTTTATACTTGATGGAATTCACCACCAAATGCTCTCGATCGCATCGTTTCTCCCAAATCGTCCCATTACTTCCTCTTCTGTTTCAAACGTCATCCGCCACAGACGTCGAAAAGGCATCCTGAGATCCTCGACGCCTTGCGCTCTGAAGGATGAAGATACATTCACGAGTACAGCTCACTATGACGATCTTGTTGGTAGTTTTTCGGACGGTCGGGGACTCGGGGAGGCCGGATCCTAGGGGTGGCCTACTCCTTCAGAATCTAGTGCAGATAACATCGCGAGAATCATTTGCGAGGATACTTCTTGGCGAGTCCATCCCGAGTATGTGATAGGACAAACAGGCTAAAAATTCTCCGCAAGATGGAACGGTACTGCCTCATTAGACTGAGACATGCAACTCGGCTATGAAGGGGAGCGGCCATGTGAGAGAAGAGGGATTTGAGGCAGCCAAGACCTTGTGCTGACTTGTTTCGAGTAAAAACTTGTTGTTTTCTCGGTATTTTCAAAAGTTCTCGGGCAGTTTCGAAGGGAGTTTCCCGAAACTGAGAAATATCGCGATGATCCGATGAGTTCGATGGCTTGCATCCCAGCACAGCACCACGTGGGTTGTCTAGACGTAAGAAGCTGACAGTGAAGATCCTTTGTTGTCCCTTTTTCTTAATCTCTCACGTCTAATACGATGTCATGGTTGCTGGATTTGAAAAGTCCTATGCGGTGAAGAGTGCTAAAAGGGAATATTCATCGCCGATTGTTCTTCTTTAAGAAGTAAGCGACAGGCAACTGACACAGCAGAGGGAATAAACACGAGACGTGTCAAGAATCCTTGTCAATAGGAAGCACGGGGAATTAAGTGATCGGCACAAGCATTCTCGGAGACTTGTCAACGCTATCTAGATTTCCCGACGGATGCTAATCTAGCGCTTCAAACAGGGCCTTGACGACAGTTCCTACAAGAGTTACCCGGGCGCATGAAGAAACAAAGACTATGAAACACATAATCAAGCTCTTTGTTTTAAGTTCAGAGGTTTCTACTCAGTCACAAACAGTCTCTATGTCGTCAGCCAAGATAACCCAGCCCCAGATGATCAGTCTTTGAGAACCTTGATGGCCAATTCTAAGACATCACAGTGGGGCGATCACCAACATGCATTTCATGTGAGGATTGGGCTCTACCATAGAAATGGCAGAAACAACTATGCCAAGAGCAAACAGGAGTCGTGTTGGTAGGATCATCGCTGTTTGGACAAGTTGGGAGGGAGTTGTTGGTCTCAAGGGAGGCTGGGGCCCTACATAAGCTGAATCAGAAGGGAGAGACTGCACCTTCATCCTCCAACGCAATTCCATCGTTTTTCTTCACAATTCTGTAGTCATGACTCCCTCGCAGCGCTTCCTTTCCGCCGTAGCGGCATCTGTTCACATGGTGCTGACTGTGGCAGCTCAATGCCCTGCTTCGGTCAGGAAAATCAACGACGGCAATGTCACGTTCAATGCGACCGGAGACACCTCAGTCACCTTTGTCGACAGGGAACCTTGGCACTTGTCCTTGACTATCGAAGATTCTCGTCGAGGAAACACTCGTTACGGTTCAGAATGGAACACGCTGCAAGACTTGGGTGTCTTCCTTAGCGTACCGGAGTCTTTCATCGGTACAAGGGATGGCAATCGGACTCAAGTCTGCACGTACCGAATGGAAGGCCAGAATGCGACTTCCAATGCCGAAGACAGCAGTGCAAAGTTGTCTTGCAACGGTATACTGAGTGAAGATTGCCAAAAGGCGTTGCGAAGCGTCTCAGCCCCAAAGGATGGGGAATGTCCGTCAGCGCCATCAAATGTGGCTGAAGCCTGTGGGGAGTCGATCAACATCTGGACCTGTAAGTTGCTTTGTCCGTTATTCAACTGAGCGGATGCCAATGATCGCTTCTTAGCTGTTCCTCTCAACTTTTCGAGTTCCAACTGCTCAGTTGATGAGCTTCCAGGCGTAACACTGCCCGACGACTATGAAACCTTTCAGCTATCTGGAGGTGGCCTTGTTCCTCCTGATGCAGAGAGGGACTCATTCGAGGTTTATGACTTGCGCGTCCAACAACCTATTCCAATCCTTTTGTCAGTCCGACTCCCTGACGGCAAGGCTTCTGCCGAAGTCATATGCCTGGCTCCCAGCAACATTACCCAGAGCAGTCGTGAGCCAGAGGCAGAGTTCCCACCGAATGCTGCCGGTAGTTTGAAACCAAAAGGGACTTTTGTGTTCGCAGTGGCGGTCATGTGTGTTGTGGGAATGGCTCTCGCTCCTTGATAGAGACTGAAATAATGCTGCTGTGTTCTTGTGCAACTGTTCAGTAATTTTTATTCCTAATGAACGTTTCGAGTTTTTATTGTCTCTTTCCTAAGCCTTTCCACGTCATACCTTTCTCGTCAAGTCCAGAATTCGAATTGCCAATGAGGTCTCGAGCCAGATCTGAAAATGGACTCACCCACATCTTGCCAAGCCTTTATAGGAAGGTCAATCTACTAGAACTTGGCCCCAGCCGCTGTCAACATGGATTCACGAGAGCCTCAATGGCCCGCCGACGACACCAACGTTACACGACGAAGATCATACCCATAAAAAGACAAGATCTTTTGCAACGTTGGTCCCGAAATTGACGTGCAACCAAGGATCATGGTTCGTATTGCAAATCGATTCCCAACCGACCGGTTCCTTTGTATTAAAATTGCCGTCGTTGCCGGATGTCGGTCTACTATGCCAAACAGCATTTTAGCCTATTGGACCGGGTTGGAACTTCTGTGCACTTCGACATGCCCCAGTTATATTGCGCCATTTGCCTCTTTAACCAGCGTCGCAGTTTGAGGTTGACATCGCGTGTTGGTTTGCCTCCAAGCAGAAGTTCCTGTTGATATTAATCGGGAAGGATTTGATCAGGTCAAGATCCTTCAGAGCACGTTGTTCCTGGGTGGACATTCTTTGGGGCATATGCCGTTCGTTTGGTTCGTGGGTCACGCCATTTCGATCACGAACTCATCGGTTGTACAAGTTCGGTCCTTTTGATGGGTCCAATGTTTGACATGTTGGAAACATTGTTAGATCTGTCGATCGTACTTATAATGCTACCATGTTCCATTCGCGTCCTTCGACTTTCTAGATCTGCAACTGTAGTCAAACACAGACCACTGAATCTCATGCCTTTCTGAACGATTACCTACCTACCTTAACAAACAGGTAACCATGACAACCAACGCCAGCCCTGATGGGGGCATAAAGCCCACTACTATTTCAACCACGGAGGGCGCGTTCGCGCCCGAGGAGCCGTCCTCGCCGGACCTTTCCTCCAAGAGCAAGGATGACCAGGACCACGAGGTTCATCGACTCCAAGACGAACACGATGAAGATACAGTTTATGTCAAAGGACATCCTGTCATTCGGAATGGTAACTCGGTATGGCATGCCTTTCTTTGATCTACTACTGACATGTTTAAACAGGCATGGATGTATCCAAGTACTTGATTTCAGACCGTGATGACGGGGATCCCTCCTTGACCTTTCGCGCTATCGTCTTGGGTTCACTTTTCACGGCTCTTTCCAGCGTCATTACGATGCTCTATGTTTTCAAACCAACCCAGATGCAGGTTTCTGCAGTTTTTCTACAGCGTGCGCTATCTCTCATAATGTGGCCCCTCCCAGTCTAACACGGATATCCATCTAGTTCTCGTTTACATATTCGGCCAAGCCTGGGCCCTCGGAACTCCTCGCCCCGATCGATTCAAGTCTCCCTGGGTCCAGAAAATCCTCCGATTCCTTAACTTTGGCCAGCCCTTCAAAATCAAGGAACATGTCGTCGCCGCTCTTATCGCCTCATCCGGGAACAATGGCCTGTCCGGTGTCGAGGTCTATGGTGTTGAACGACTATTCTATAATCGCAGCGTTACTGCCCTTACCGCTGTTCTCGCAACGTTCTCCATCTCCCTTTGCGGATTTGTCCTGGCTGGAGTGCTACGACCTTTGATCGTCTACCCTGCCGAGATGGTATACTGGTCTACTCTGCCACAGGTGGTTCTCTATCAGAACCTTCACTTCGATCCAAAGGCCAACAGAGACCGCCTCATCAAGTTCGGTTGGGCTCTCGGCATCACCGCTGTTTGGGAAATCTTCCCAGCCTACGTTATGCCCTGGCTTGGAGGCATCTCCGTCTTTTGACTTGCATCAATGAAAGCACCCGAACACACTCGCACCATCTTCACCACCGTCTTTGGAGGCCTCTGGCAACGAGGGTATGGGTCTCTTCAATATCTCGCTGGATTGGCAGTACATCCAGAGTCAGTTCCTCTCGCTCCCTCTCAAGCAGCAGCTCAACACTTGGATTGGTTATTTCTTCTGGTACATTGCAATGCTTGCTCTCTACTACGGCAACGCCTGGAGTGCAAAGAAATTCCCGTTCATGTCGACATCTCTCTTCCACGAAAATGGAACCAGGTTCGATAGTACAACTATCCTCAATAATCACGGCACCATCGACTTTGACAAGCTGGAGCAGATAGGCCTGCCATATATGACCTCAAGCACGGTCTGGGGATACTTCACGATGAACCTAGCCATTGGTGCACTGATCACACACGTCATCCTCTTTTACGGCAAAGACATGCTTCTGGCATGGAAGCAGGCTCGCAGCAGGACTCAGCCTGATCCTCATTATCAAGGCATGCTTAAGTACAAAGAGGTACCAATGTGGTGGTACATTGTGCTCTTCGTACTTTGCTTTGTCGCTGGCATTGTGGTCACTACTAAGGGTGAGACGACTCTTCCGGCCTGGGGCTTCGTTGTCGCTCTTCTTCTGGGAGGCTTCATCGCCCCATTCTCATGCATCCTCTACGGACTCTACGGGACGGGAGTTGGAACCAACGCGCTATCAAAGATGATAGGCGGTGTTGTTCATCCGGGTCGACCTCTAGCAAACCTGTACTTTGCCAGCTGGTCCCACCAAGTCATTCTCTTGGCCGTCAACCTTTCCAACTGGCTCAAGGTTGGACAGTATACTAAAGTTCCGCATAGAGTCATGTTTGCCACCCAGATCTACGGAAGTCTCCTCGGCGCAGCACTCAACTACGTTGTCATGACCACCATTGTCACTAACCAGAATGAGATTCTGCTGGACCCAGTTGGCAATAACGTGTGGAGCGGCTCTACGATGCAGAGTCTCAACTCGCAGGCTGTTACGTGGGCAATGGCGAAGCAGATTTATGGCGAGGATGGACGTTATCTTATTGTTCCTCTTGGCCTAGTCATTGGCCTTGCACTGCCCTTTGTGCATTGGGGCCTCATCAAGGTGTTCCCTCGCGCGAAAGACTGGCCCATCAATACCGCCATTATTGCTTCATACTCCGGCGCCACAACCTACTTTGGCATCACCTCCTGGATCTGGTCGTCGATTGCAGTAGGTATCTTCTTGCAGGTTTATCTCCGACGCCGGCTCCCCAACATTTACACCAAGTACAACTACCTCATCGGTGCTGCATTGGATGGAGGATCTCAGATCTCAGATCATCATCTTTATTCTGTCTTTTGCAGCCTTTGGTGCAAGCGGAAAGGAGAGGCCGTTTCCTACGTGGTGGGGAAGGCCGGATGGAAACCCAGATCATTGTCTGTAGATTAGCAGCTCTGGCCGGGAGTCAGCATAAATGCAGGAGGCGGTGATCTCGTGGGCCTCAACGATCATGGGCTAAGGGCTTCTTGACGCCTGGCTTCGCAAAATATCGTTTATGGACTGTTAGGGTACCTAAGATGCAGTAGTTCCTAAGCAAAATTGACTCCTAGTCTAAATTTACCTTGTAAATTCCAGAACGGAGCATAACCTCCTTAAACTGAAAAGAGTGATATAATACACACTGTGGCCCAAGCGGAGAGATGCTCAGCTGGTCTTGGCAGCCAGGGTGTGGTGTGACTGGCCGGGGTAAAGACGCCACACAGTTGACTGACTGGACGAGTTATGCCTGCCAGTTTATATAAAATGATTGGCTACTATTTACTCGGTATGTGGTAGGCTGCGCATAGTAAAGCACATATTCATACAGTGCTCCTATAACAGAGAATAATAACCTGGGAAAACGTTTGTTTTACCTAGACTGCCATCTCGACGACTAGGCTCGGGACTCAAGACAGAGGCAAATAGATATGATCTGGAGCTTTTACGTCCTTTTCGTTACAGCCCTTTTCCACCCTAAGCTTTCTTTGCTGACTTTGTCGGTCCCGTAACAAGCCTGGCTGCGAAAGGGATGGGCCATGCAAAGCTATCTATAGGATCCTCTGTTACTTCGCCTGAAGTTACCAGATCAACTATCGCAACGCCGATGTAGCCTCCAATAGCCGTAAAAACGTGCCACCTATTTGCTGTTAACGACGAATAAAAGAGCACAAGAGTATAGAGCGGGACATACCATCCGTGCAGCTCCAGGAAAAACGCAACAGGTATACCGACTGAGCGTCTCGCGTCGATAAGGTGATGGCACGCCCAGTCATCTATCAGCCACACAATGTATCCAAGGAGAAAGAATCCTAGACTAACGTCAGTTGCATTCGTGAGTTTTTACGAGACAAGATAGCTTACCGCCTCCAAGCAGAGCAACGTTCCGAACTGCCCTCCTGACTTCTGGGTCTGGTACTTGCTGAGGAATCAACTTGAGGTTGCGAGTCGCAATTATATAGACTCCCAGGCCGAATGTCGTGGCATGTAATAGGAATTCATCCATGACCATATGGGTTACCATGACAATAGTGAAGAGTGAGCCAAGGATTATTCCAATCCACTTGGTCTTTTGTGGGCTTGCCTTGAAGGTAAGAAGACGATACATAAGCGGCGTTGTGAGGAGATGCATCGACAGTTCATCAGCTATCACATAGTTAGAAGAGTCAAAGATAAGCAGGCAATGTGAACCTACACATCTGAGTGTGGTACTTCATCGTCATATGGTATCCGGCTGAGCATATGCCCACACCGATTAGACCACAGTATGAGATCCATCGTGGTACCGTAGGGGATTTTGAAGGTCGGGACAAGCCATAGATGCCGTAGGCGACTACACGGTGTGAGCGAGTTGTCTACGGATTTCGGATGGGACCGACGGACCAAAGGTGAGACTGCTCAGGGTGTTTACGAATTCAGCGATGTATCGCGTCACGACATAATCCTGGAAGCGTGGAAAGACACGTTAGAGCTCTATCTTGATGATGAATGCCTGAATCAAGTACCTCCTCGCAGAAGCTGTAGACGCCAGTTAGCATAGCCACAATCTCAGTGGATACAAATACCTACTTCAGATATGAAGTCTGAGGTCCCCAAAATGGTGTCGCCATGGCCGTCTCAACTCCCGATTACCGTCGCGATTTGTTGTTTTTGCCACTTTTCCCCAAGGGCTACGTAAACCATTTTATACGCGACCCCCCGGACCAGCCGGCACGCAAACCCAAGACACAGTTATGACGTTGGGCGGTGGCTTGCAGCAGAAAACCTGCAAGATCTGACCTCGGGAGGAATGGACCAATGGGAGACTAGGGAATTAGACACATATCTTGGACTGCAAGAAAAAGTGCCGAGTGTTCCGGTGCACAGCTTGTCTGCGGTATTTTGGCCGAGTCTTTGTTTACGACGTGTCCTTTAGTCGATTACACAATTCTTCGAGATGGAGTTATCTTGACGAGTCAACATATCGTAGTCAAGTTGTTCATGATTGTTGACCTCTCATAAATGTCATCGTTATCTCCCCCGGAAAACTATTCCCTGACTTTGTCCAATTGAGACAAGTGCCAAGAGTCTAGACGAGTTGCACCCTTGCGCATTCACGTGAAGCCGAGCGAGGGGTGCATTACCTAGTAATGCTACGCGCTCTGTGCAAGGGTAGATAAGGTTGCATAAACTCAAAAGGGTTCTCTAGGGTAAGTGACAACCCTAACAACACCAACCTACAGATGTCATTGAGACGGCTACGAATAGGAAATCTGCATCCTTAAAACTGTTCAAATGATTATTTCCGTCTTTTATCACGGAAAGACTCATTTTAGATAGTAATAAGGGAGGGAAGAATAGAATTTCCATGCGCTCTAGATTAATACTAAGTTCCACCTTTTTCACCGTCTCTTCACTTTGAATCAAAACGGGACGGAACACCAGTTGATCAAATTATTTATACCCAATCGAGATGTTCGTTTTCAGTGAGCCAATTCCACACATAAAAGACTTGTTGAAGTGTAGAACCGCAACGCTACATAAGCTGCGAAATGTCTGGAAACTGACGGCACATGGTCACAGAAGCTCTATGTCAACCCGGAAGCCATCCCAGAAGCTCAGTTCCTTGAACCCCTTTGACCCAACCCATGTAATAAAGGGAAGTGTAACCAACGCGTTCATATATAGTACTTCTGGCGCGGAGCAAAATGCCCTTCTGCACCCTCCCAAGGAGAACGATGAGGATGTAGAGATCTTCTTGAGTAGTCGGTACCAAGCCCAATGTGTCATAAGTATAGTAGACGTTAAATTGTACTCCTGAAACTTCGAAATCGTATGAAGTGTGCGTCCCATGCTGATACTGACCTGGCTTGAAATTTAGAAGCGGCGCATTAAGTCGAAGCATCCTCTTCTCAGGCGGCTGGAAGTCGAGAGGATCTTGTACGGCTGGGAACCCTACGAACCTTGCACACTCGATCCAGGGCTTGGTCGTATCGGTGATGATGACCCCGAGATCAGATTGACAGGATGCCCATGACCAGCTGGGGAAGTAGTCCAGCTTCTTCCTGCCGTCGTTCTCGGGATCAGCTTCCCACATGATTCTCCAGGAGATGTGGCTACTGAACACCCCAGCAAAGTACTCGCCCCCATGTATGGCCGCAAGTCGACTCCCAAGGCCATGGACCGCGACGAGACGATCTTTGGCGAATGAGAAGGCTTTGGCGCTGTACTCATGGATGTAATTCATCCAGGGCTCCCACGGTAGTCCCCAACCCACCGTAGGGCCTTGGACGCCATGAAATACGCACGAGTTGGAGATTCTGGAATCAGTCGCAAATTCCTCACAACGAGTGGAAAACTCTGATCTGGTCGCGTTGTCGCCGATACAGTTCCAGAACACGCCGTTTCTAGACCAGTAAATGGTGCGGCGGGCTAAGAGACGCTCCTGGAAACACCATCCTCTCTTGAGAAGTGGCGACGCGTCAAATTCGTCTGCGAGAGTTCGTTTTGACGGTGGGAGGTGGATGTACTCATTGGTACGCGTGTCAAAGCCGATGACGCAGCTGGAGGTTGGGTACCGATGTGCAGGCCGTGGAACAAGTAATCCCGTGCTGCTATCCGGGGCACCGAGTGCCGAGATGAGGCATACGGCGTTGGTATAGTAGGCTCCCATCTTGGGTGCTTCGGCCTTGAAGTCGTCTTGGTAGTTGTCATCGGGGTGAGACTGAATGAAACAAAGTGCATCAACCCAAAGATATCGGAATCCAAGAAGCCGGGTGACCTTGATAGTGTCTTGGATAGTCTTTGGCAACACTGACTCGTCAATGTACTTCAGACGACTGGCTAGATTGGCCCGGGTTGTCTTTGCTGGATCGTTGCCACTGCCTCAGCAATAGCTAAGAATCAGATATCTGACCTGCTCGTTTTCAGAAAGAGCTTGACCAAACTCATCTTCTGATATGATGAGCTTCGCTTTGGGGTCCTGGCCATTTCCGACGTCGATCAGGCGTTTCGGCATGGCGCCTATTTCGTCCATCTTGAACTTGTACCTGCATTTGCGGTGAAGCCGATTGCCGTTGACACAGTCGTTGAACCATGGCTTTATAGAGTCTTGGATGAGGGCTTTCAGGTCATCGTCTGTCGTTTCTGGCAAAAACGCTGTATAGTATCAGCCGGAATCGACGAAGCTGTCTTTGCAAGTTCTCACATTTTGGCGACGGCGCGGGACCGGGCGTATCATCCCACTCAGGAAGCCAGGTAGCTGATTTGGACCTCACCAAGGCCTCAAAAACATCATGATGATGGTTGTCGCCGATCTGGAAGTGAATGTCGACACCCCGATGGAACCAGAGCTTGCACTGGCCACTGGGTAGTTCATCTCGGTCTGATAGCCAATGGAGGATGCGGGCTCTTAGGTTGCTGCAGAGACTACACCCAGCGGCAGCGGAGGCCTCCAAGGCAACAGAGGAATCATGGTGATCAAGCTGAAGCTGTAAATCCCTCTCCAGTAGCGCTGTCTCGGGATTTAGCTCCCACTGTTGGCAATCCCAGGGAATGGCCCGGCATTTGAGACATCTCCATTCAGTGGTATGAACTAAATCGGATGATCCGGTCATGCTGGTCAGTATTTCGTCGTTTGTGAAAGACAAGGGAAGAGATGACGGACTCTCCAAACAGTCTTTTTTTCTTTTTTTTTCTTTTTGCAATCAGGCTGTGGCAGTCTTCCCCGCCCTCAGCTAGGTCGATTGATTGGAAGTTTCAAATGCAGGTAAGTTACGCAAGGCAGAATTAGGACCACAGCCCAAAAATGCCAAGACACTACTGTTGTTGGCCACCTCACAGTTGTGTGGTGGTGTTTGGATTAAATGGGAGTTTAGTGAGAAAGGGACTAAGAAAACAGTATTGCGATATGAAACTCATGCGAAATATGACCGACCATAGGTCTCTGCTTTACAGCCTTCTTAGTTGGTGGCCCAACCTCAGTTTGTTCATGCATTGGTTCGCCTCAGCTCTCGCCCCTAGAGGATCTCCTCGTGTGAGATGTGACCACAGCAGCTCAAAGGGTGAAGATCTGCGTTCAGGTACCTGGTCGTGCCTTTTAACGAGCGAATACCTGACGCACACGCTTCCAAGTGAGGCCTCAAGAGAGACCACAACTGTGATTGGATTGAACCCCTGTAACCTGCAGGTTGTCTTCACACACGCAATTTCTGACTAGCCCCGCTCTCTCAGCCGCACTGTAACCTTTATCTTCTGGCATCAGAGCTCATCTTTAACTTGTGTTTCTCCGGGAAAGAAGGAGACACGCTCCCGCATCGAAACTATGGCTGAGGCTATCGGGTTGGCCGCGAGCGTGACAGGTCTGGTCTCGCTGGGCCTGTCAGTTTGCAAAGGCCTGGCTGCCTACTACGATACCTACCAGAGCGCCGAAAACGACGTTAAGCGGCTTTGCGAAGAAGTCAACAATCTTAGTCTGATACTCCAGGTAGATTTGACTCAAGCGGACGTAAAAAAATTAGTATTGACTTGCCAAAGAGCTTTGAAGATGCTCTGAAAGACAGCGAAATGAGATTGAAACTGGAAGCGTCGGCATCCACAAGACCTATCAATGTCTGCATGGGTAAGGTTGCTAATCCGAACTCTCCATTTTGGTGTATTGCTCGTGAACTTTCAACTGATTCCGTGGTCTTAGAGAGGATAAGGGAGCTGGACAAGGAACTACAGAAGCTCATGAGTTCTGGAATGGACGAAAAACGATCTGCGAGGAAGTTCATGTCCAAGACCATGAAGGCCCTGTATCCGTTCAAGGAAGAGACGCTACAGAAGCTCCGGTCCAATATCTCGAGGACTAACGAGATGCTGCAACAGGTGGCAAGCACAGTTTTGATGTACGGTGACTGATCCAATCGTCTGCAGCTGTTCGCGAGTCTCTTGCTGATCCTATCCACATTAGCCGTCAGAATCACAAGATGCACGATGCCATCAATCAGTTCTACGAGAAGGGAGAGTCGAGGGAGATAATGCGATGGCTTGACCCACCAGATCCGTCACATAGCCATGCCGTGGCTTCCTCTAAGCGTGGCGAAGAGACAGGTTCCTGGTTTATCAATAGTTCCGAGTTTTCTTCCTGGAAATCCTCTCCGTATTCTGTGCTGTGGGTGTACGGCAGTGGTAAGTCATGCAGGAGGCTTGCACCGACTTTTTTGCTGACCTCGGCTTCTCTTTACGTACCCTTTAGCCGGACGTGGCAAGACTGTACTCTGGTAGGCATCATGAGTTCCGCATGCAACTTTATACTGACCTCGGCAAGCTCCACTATCATTAACCACCTTTTGCAACATTGTGAGAATAAGCCAACGTCGGGAATTGCCTACTTCTACTTTGACTATACCAACGCCTCTATCTCGCAACACCACAATAGGCTTTTACGATCGTTGATTGAGCAGCTATCGTCGCAAAATGGTGCGATTCCCAAGTCTCTCAAGACCTTGTATGAACGGTGTCGACATGGAACCACGCAGCCCACCGAGGCCGAGTTGACTCAGACCTTGCGCAATATCATTCAACTCTTTTCTCCTTGTTATCTTGTCATCGACGCCGTCGATGAAAGCAAAGAGAAGCAGGAGTTCCTGAAGCTACTCAGCGTTATAGCTGGCCAGTGGCGTCTGCCCCAGATTCACTTTTTGGTCACCAGCCGAACCGAACTCGACACTGAGATCCCAAAGAGAACATGGCAAGGCGCCACTATGTCCATTCAAGATGGAATAGCTGGGGACGTCGAGAGTCAAATCCTCTCGACACTCAGAGACGAGAACGGGGCTCTTAGCCAATGGGATCCAGATCAGCGGGAGATGATTGCCAAGTCACTCATCGACAACTCGCGAGGAAAGTGAGTCACTTAAAAAACAAGAATTGATCGTCAGTTGAATGAGGAGGGGTCTAACCTTCTGACCGCTCCCAGTTTCCGATGGGTTGCCTGCCAACTACAAGCGTTGGAGGACTGCCATACTGCCCAGGAGCTTGATGAGGCACTCGAATCGCTTCCGGCGACTCTTGAGGAAACCTACGAGCGATCTTTGCTTGCTATTGAAGAGAAAAGGAGAGAAGGATTCCGGCACGTTCTGAGATGGCTTTCTTTTTCCGCTCGCCCGATGCATCTCGATGAGATCACAGAAGTCCTGGCCATTGACTTCTCGGTGAAGCCTCGTCCCCAGTACGATCCCCGTAAGCGACTGGTGAACTCGGTAAAGTTCTTCCACAAGCATAGCAACTTGGTTTCGGTATCGACAGTCAAGAACAGAGCTAGGCAACACCAGCAACTCCGGCTGGCCCATCTATCCGTGAGAGATTATCTACTGTCAAACAAGATTGTTGGATCGCCGGCTTCCTTCTTTACGATTAACAGTCTATCCGCGCACCGGAGTATCGCCGAGGCATGCATAGTGTATCTCCAGCAGTTCACTAAATCCGATGAAGAGCTTGAGAAGTCGCCTAAAAACCACTCTCTGGCTCCCTATGCTGCTCGCTTCTGGTCCTATCATGTACAAGCAGCAACCGCCGCGGCCGGTAAAGAGCGTTCGTCCTCATCTAGAGCACTTCTTGAGACTACCAATCCAGAGGCTGTACCATTGATCATTTTGATAATTGAGCTTCTTGCCCAAATACTCAGGGTATTCGGGTTCCCCATCCCGACTACTGAAAAGGCGATCCAAACAGATTTGAACAGTCTCTGTGTAGAGCTTCTCAGTGCTCAGCTCGAGGGCCAAATCAGATTCTTTGACCCAGACACGCCATGGATTGACAAGCCCGACGTTTCCAGGCAAATAAACGCTCTGCCCTCTGGTCTTTATTACGCGGCTAACTCTGGCCTCACGGACTCGGTCAGACTATTACTCGCAAAGGGCATGGATGTCAACGCTATTGGCGGTCGACATGGCACGGCTCTACAGGCTGCGTCCTGCAGAGGATACAAGGATATTGTGCAACTGCTGCTTGAAAATGGTGCAAAGGTTGATCAGCTCGCAGGAGATTATGGTTATGCGTTGCAAGGTGCTGCCTG
The DNA here is from genome assembly GCA_025433615.1 of Fusarium sp. LHS14.1. Taxonomy (NCBI): domain Eukaryota; kingdom Fungi; phylum Ascomycota; class Sordariomycetes; order Hypocreales; family Nectriaceae; genus Fusarium; species Fusarium sp. LHS14.1. Next base: position 3,127,576 of record CM046483.1, on the reverse strand, counting down.
CTACGGCCACGAAGAGTGTGTGAAATTGCTTCTCGAATGGAAAGCAGATGTCAACGCAAAAGGTGGAGCACATCACACGGCCTTGCACGCGGCTGCGTTTAACGGATATGAGAAAATCGTCGAAATCCTAGTTGAGCGAGGTGCAGCTATCAACGACCCAGGATCAGAAGAGCGAGGCCAAAGCCCTCTTATAGAGGCGGCCGCTGAGGGACAGACGGCCACAGTGCAACTTCTCCTCAAGCTTGGTGCGGATATCTTGATGAGGGACCAAGGAGGATGGACCGCTCTAGACGAGTCTGCTCCGCCTGGATTTGACGCCGTGGTCCGTATTCTTATCGATCATGACCCTGCCATTCTCCAGTCCAGGGATAAGAGTGGAAAGTCGGCACTCCACCACACAGTGGGACAAGGGCACATTTCCACTGTCTCCTTGCTGTTGGAGCGGGGAGTGGATGTCAACGTAATAGACGCCGAGGGACGCAGCGCCCTGTTTGGAGCTGTGAGGTCCGGGAACAAGGCTATCGTCGAGCTTTTACTCAAACACGGAGCGAACCCATTGGTTAAAGATGAAACAGGCTGGTCTATCCTCCATATGGCTGCTTTCTACGGGCACGTGGAGGTAGGCGAAGTGTTGATCGAGGCAGGGACACCTATCAATCAAGGTCCGGAAGGGATATCACCGCTTCATATCGCCGTATTGAGGAAGCAGGCCAGTTTCCTTGAGATGCTCCTTGACCACAGAGCCGATCCACAAGCCGAGACGGAGTCTGGTGCGGATGCAATGTACTTTCTGGAACTCAACGAGACCTACGAAGCAGACGCGGTTGCTCAGAGGCTGAGCATCGATATAAACGCTTTGACAGTCACTGGATTACGAATCGCAGCATCCGAAGGTCGTGATGCTCGCATCCGAGAGCTTCTAGAACGCGGTGCTAATATCAATGCAAGGGACGAGGGCGGCCATACAGCTCTCACGTGGGCAGCCATGAAAGGCCATACATCGACCATGCGGTTGTTGATTGAGAATGGTGCCGATGTGAACGCCTGTACTGATGATGGTAGGACGGTGATGGATTGGTTCTACGGGATGGATGAGGACATTGTCAATCTGCTGTGGGAGTATGGGTACAAGGAAGAGAAGCAGTCTGTTGATCTTGACGGGGGAGATCTTGACGGGAGAGCGCCCCTGGACACTGTGGAAAGAGAGGTTTTGAACAACATCAGAAAGCTATTGTTACGTTAGTTGGTTTTACCATCTCATTTGAATTGTTTGGCAAGGTATCCTAACCACATGAAAGTGAAGACGACATCGTCTGCGAAAGGATGGAGGCCGTGTTCGACGAAACCCACGCTAGCTACACCGGTAAAGACCGAATCCCTTCAACATCGTGAAACGCCTGGTTAGTTACAGGGTTCATATTCCCCTTTACTACTGTCTCTACTCTGGCTTTCGACCGACAACAATGTTTTGCCGATAGTACGGATGAAACTTGGTCGAAGCCAGCTCACGTCTGAGATGAGCAGCATACAGAAAGATTTCTTCCTTCTTCCAGCCCAGGACGTCGGCCATGAAAATGACAGCACCCTCGATGTCCTGACCAAGAGCCAGCTTCATGTACCTGCCCACCTCCTTGAGCTTCTCGTCCTTTGGCCACCCACCAATGGGACACTTGGCATATATGAGTTGCGGCGATGTCTTTTAGGGAAGTGAAGACTTACCTTGAGTGTGGTAACTTTGATGTCAACAAAGCCTGCTTCCTCCATTGCCTTCTTCTGTAGCTCGTCCTCGACGACTGTAAACGGTCTGCCAATCTTGCGGCCGCCTTCGATAAAAATCTCTCCCCATTGCCCCAGCGCCGAGTCGTCATGGACAGACCCGTCGTCACTCAGGACCCGCGCTGAAGCTTCGTGGCTCTCGAGATAAGCGCCGGGCTTGAGACATCGGTAGGCCTGCTTAAACAAAGCTGCCCAGTCTGGAATACTACCAACTAGCCAGCGCACATGCACAAAGTCGGCCGAGTTCTCTTTGAATGTCCAGTCCTGGGTGCAGTCATCAATCTGGCTGTTTGACATGTCAGTCGGTTGTCGGGAGAAGATGAAGAGTTGCTTTACAATTGCAAATTCGGCGGTATCCAGCTGGGTTGGATTGACGAGACGTCGGTACCAATGACACTTGCGTTTGGATATTCGTCCGCAAAATCGCTTGTTCCCGGTCAGTACTTGAGGGCTCCCCTGACGAAGGTGGAATCTTACATGGCCCAGATACCTGTTCCAGTGCCGATATCAATAACTGCCTGCCTCAACTGTTAGACCCACCTGCTTCTATGTATGGAGGAGTGACAAACGTTGATGTCCTTCGGCAGAGGAGCTAGATGAAGCTTTCCATCTAGCAAAAGGTATTGTACGTGATGACTGTGGATGGGTTGAGCTTGGTCCCGTTGTGGGTTCCAGGTGTTGATTCTCACTTGATATCCATCGCATTATTCTGTTCCTCGTCATTGGACCCCCTGTAACCTGTCAGTTTGTGCTGTCCATCAACAGACTTGCCTTACCAGTATTGAGCATTTCCACGTTCACTGTGGAACGACCTTCCTAGTATAGTCCTGTATTCGAGAATGGAGGACGTCAAGCTAGCTGTGGAGCTTTGGTTGTCGCTGTAAGTCGAGTCTTGATCACTCGTGTCGGGATCCTGTTTTATCAGTGACCGACTTGTACAATGCACTTCGGTAGGAATTCTTACTTCTTCTAGCTGCGCCCAATGCTCTGCTGGAAGCAGGTTGCCTTGGCCCACAGAGTCGGGAGCTGCTTGGTCCGGAGACGAGGTCGGTTGTCCCTGAGAAGGGTTCTCCTGCGGAGACGTATGGTCACTCATATTGCGCATAAAGACCAGAGCAATCAACGACTGTGAGAACCAAGACTTACTTCAAACGCAGCGGGACACCGCTTCTTAAGTGCACTCAGTCCTGCTGCGACCTGAATGGCGTGGTCCGACCAACATGATTCGGAATGTTCTGACGACCCCGCATGCAGTTTAACCATTTGAGTTAATTTACGAGGTTCGTGATGTAGGCCCGCGGGGGTCAATCCCGTCATCCCCCCTTGGCATATTATTGTTCCTTGACTGACACTTCACTATTGGTTGACTGCGAATGCTGTTGGCTGTCCCTGGTCTCGGAGGCACCTGAATGGGTCAACTCCCTGCTTCGACCTATCAGCAGGCCCCGGCTTCCCATTGCTTGTTTCTGTTGCAGCGGCCTTGTCAAGCGAATGGAACCCTTGCTAGGTTCAGTAAAGCTGTGATGGACAATCTTTGAGAGGATATCAACACCAACGTAATAAGATGTGCTGTCTCTTGAACCATCGAAAATACAGAGTGAGCTGTAAAGCTTCCCCGACAGATCGCCAAAGGGCATATAGAGTAAGAACTGGATTACAAATCAACAACTGTTCTCGCTTACAAATAATACTGACGCTCCAGAGCCAATAACTATTGGTCTGCAACTCGGAATTAGTTGCCTATTTCATTTGTGAACCACTGTATAAAACTTTAATCTTTTCTCACAACTTCATCCAGCCACTCTTGGTATAATTTTCAGCTGTGCATGACAAGTATTTCTGCCGCTCTGAGCACTTTCCAGACCTGCCATTATCTCAACTCATATATTCCTTCACTTCTTACACATATCATGGCGAACAAATCGTCTTACTGGGTTGAGTCTGAGGACTGGCATACAGCTGGAGAGCCATTCCGTATTATCCAGAACCCACCATCCGGCTTCCTACCCAAAGTTCAGACTGTTTCGGAGCGTTACCTCGAGGTCACCAAGTCCAAAGACCATCCGCTTGATCGGCTCCGCATATTTCTCAGCCACGAACCTCGAGGACACGCCGATATGTACGGTGGTTTTATTACCCCGCCGAACGACTCCGGGGGTTCCTTTGGTGTCTTGTTCTGGCATAAAAATGGATTTGCGACGGCTTGTGGTCACGGGACTATCGCTCTAGGCTATTGGGCCGTCCATAAGGGCCTTGTTGACGCCCCTGAGAATGGAGTCGTGGACGTCGTCATTGATGTCCCATCAGGCCGTGTGGTCGCGTCAGTCACAAGAGAAGATGGCAAGTCTATACATGCCGACTTTGTCAACGTCTCTACCTATCAGATAGCGAAGGGATTATCTGTGAGAATTCCTTCTCGCGATTCCGACATCGTCGTCGACCTAGCGTTTGCTGGTGCTGTGATAGCATCGGTAGACACTGCTCAGCTGGGCCTTGAGGTTGAGCCGAGCAATGTAAACGACTTCATCAGACTTCAACGAGAGATCAAGGCATCTCTTGGAGATAGGGGAGAGTTCGACGGCAATAAGCTGTATGCGATGCTATTTTTCGAGGAAGATGAAAATACCAAGGGACCGGGGTGGATCGTCCAGAAGAGCGTCAATATCTACGGCGATGGACAAGTCGACCGGTCTCCCTGTGGCTCTGGAACTTGCGGAAGGATAGCTATTCTACTTGCTCAAGGCCGACTCAAAGAGAGCTCGAGACTGTTGCACCACTCTATCATTGGGACAGCGTTTGAGGCCGAGATCGTGTCCAATGGCCAGAGTCCACTCGAGGGGTTTCCTGCCTGCGTTGTGCGCGTAAGGGGAGAGGCGTATCTTGTTGCGGAAACGCGGTTTTTTATCAACGACGAAGATCCAGTATCTCCGGGTTTTGTCTTGCGTTAGGATTCATGATGGTTCGATGAAGGTAAGAACAGGCCATTGTGCATTTTGTACCTTTATCAGCCTATACGACATCTCTATCTTTTGCAACTTCTTTCTCAGCCTCGTCGGTCTAGCGTGTCTCTTTCCTATCGAATGCGACATATCTCATTGCTCTTCGTATGGGTGTTTCCATGGTGCTAAGTGTAAACGTGCCGTCTCCTATTCTATGCGCCAAGCAACCGATAGCGGTGGACCTTGACGTGACGACCTCCGAGTCTAAACGCTAAGGGGAAGAAGCCCCTGAGTTGCAACCACACGCAGTGAGATGCCATCCCAGTGCTCTCTCAACATTCCTCAGCTTCGGCGGTAATTCCTCTCCTTCTTCCCTATTCATCATTACCAACAGTGGTAACGCAAGTTGAGAACTCGGATCAAATTTCAGCAGTATCTCTTGAATCTCTTGCCTTATAGAAGCGTCGCGGCATTTAAACATGACAAAAATGAGCGGCCGAGCGACCGCGTTGTCCAAGACTGCAATTCCTCGTGCCTGGCTCCAGTTCTCCTGCATCTCCCGTGCCGCTCGGACGATTTCGAGATAGACTGATCGGTTATCAGGGAAAACGTTTGAGTCAGGACGGAATTTTAAGTGCAGGTTTGTCAAGGCCTCGAGATATAGAGCTTCCAGAATACAGGTACTCATATAAGTGTAAAGGTCCTGGGTTTTGTTTTGCCGGGCGTGTTGAAGAAGAGGTAAAAAGCCGTTGTGCCATTTCTGCATAATGCTGACAGATTGCTCCCAGGGTGTGTTTTTATCAGGGGCTTGCTGCTCTTGGTATTTGGCAAGGTCGTGGTGGTACAGATAATGCTGGACCACATCCCACCATGACAACGCATGTGGTAGATCACGAAACCAGGCCGGTAAGTCCTCAAAGCTATACCTGTGGTCACTTCTCTCACAATACATGTGAGCTTTGTGGTCTGTCCTGGACCTGGTGAAGCCCAGTTCGAGAGCCCAAGGGTAGGTGGTGAGTCGCTGCACCATCTCATAGAGGGCCACTTCAAGTGTAGACATCGGCAAGGCGTCTATTGTGACGCCCCTTTCTTTGCATCGTCTGTCAAAGTAACTGTCGGCGACTCTCCGGCCGTGATTAAAATGAACAAATGCACTCGATGTATCACCGCGCAGCATATCGTACGTAACGAAGAGGATCGACGCCACAGCCACCGTGAGAAGAGTATCGTTTGTAGTTTTGGCTTCAGTGATGGTGCTGACTGCACGGTTATAATGCACGAGAGAAGTCCTTGACAACTTTTCATCAGCCGAGGCATCAGAGTTCGGGTCTGCGAATGCGCCCGCGGCGGCGCCGATTGCGATACAGATCTCGCGTATGACACTATCACCGTGGGCAATCTGTGGAGTAAGAGCTGCCAAGGTATTGATAGGTACAGTTCCAGTTTGCTGGCTGCTAAAGACGAATGCGGAGAAGAAGTTCCATTGCTGCTGGTTTCCAAATATGGACAATATGTGGTTGGGCTTGGTTAGAATGCGATAGTCGGTTATTTCTGTGCTTTCATTTGTCGTGGTAGAAGAGGCGCTGGATATGTCGCCACTTTCTCGGGGTCTAATGGCTCGGTTTCTTGTTGGAACTTGGGTGAAAGAAATGTCGCAGGTCAGGCCAGCGATTACGCATCTCCGACAAGCCGGCTTTCCCTCGTCGCATTTAATGTGCCGCCGTCTATTCGTCAGTGTTAACGAGGTCAGCCTGCATAAGACAGGGGGGCGACGTACTTGCACTCCTTGCATCCTGTCCGAGTGTTCGGGCCTCTCTTTTTGGTGGGCTTGGACCTATTAGGGAGGTCCAGGACCAGCACATTGGTGCCAGGGAGCTTAGCCTAACCCGCCGATTTGGGTCAGTTACGGGATCGAAGTGCAGGGGGGCAAGTCTGAGATTTCGTAAACACTTACCATTGGTCTCAATTCCGAAGTTGAGGTAAGTTGATCCTCTGAGGCGGTCAAATACTGGCTGAGCTATCAGAAGATCTCTCTGTTCCCGGATGGTTCGGCAGCCAGGGGACCTTTTGACACACTCAAAGACAGGCCTGAAGTACCGATAACCTGGGATAAAGAGAAGCACTGCAAGGTCCTATGTTCTGCCGTTTGTTGATTCGACAGTGTGAGACAAGGAGTGAGGTTGGGCGTTAGGCTTGCGAACTCGGAATTTGCCGTTCCACCCAAACTCGGCCAATTAGAAAGCGAGAACTCCGAATTACCTGTTCGAGTTAGAGCGAGTGGAGATTAAGATAAGCGCTATTCCAGTTATCATCAAGTGGAGGATCCTGTCGAAGCGAGTATAGGGTTGCAACCGGCTGACGACGATTACAAAGCCAAGAGATGTCTTTTGGCTATGATGGGTAAGTTATTTCATTGCTGTGCTCTTCAAGAAACCGTAAATCGAGTTTCTGACCTTTCTCGGCTTTGTTGACGGGCTCCAGACAGTACAGTGGTTCTGTAGCAGCGGAAACCTCAACTAGCATGGCAATGTCGCACTACACGTGGTCCGGCCGACGAGTGAGAACATGAGAAACTTCCCACAAACCAACTGCTGACTGATTCAAGATTGTCTGGACCGCATGTTCTACGTCCAACACCGGATAGGTGCTCAGTCCAACGTTCTAATCTCGGCACACTATGCTCCCACAACCACCCGAAGCGGTCGTCTATCTAAGGAGGCTGTCTACTATGCTCTCCGCTCTGTCATTGAGGCATATCCAGAGCTTTCTCTGATTGGAGTTCCAAAAGCATCCGACAACGGGAAGAAGCATCTACTCGTTCTGGCGGCACTACATGAAATCGACTTGGAGACCTGTGTCGAGTTTCTCGATGACCACGAGCCTGCCTCTGGGCCAGAAATACTTGAGAAGCTCCACAATGAATGGCTATGGACCGATGAGACTTTCAATCCTAGAAACCCATGGTGGAAGATCGTTGTCCTTGGGCGACAAGAGGTGGCATTTGTCTTCCATCATATTGTTTGTGACGGTCGTTTCGGTCACTTCTTTCACCGGAAATTCCTTGAGGCGATCAACTCTTTTGATCAAGACCAAAAACCAGTTGAGCGTATCGTCAAAATCGACCCCGAGCGGGTGAGATTGAGTAAAGAGACGGAGCAGTTTTGGGTCAGCAAGCTTTCTGCCCTCCGCATGGCTCACATATTCTTCATGTTCCTGTTGATTCGACTCTTCTTCGGCAGCAGACTTTTATTTAGCGACCTGCCAAAGGTAAAACCGTACGCCAACTCTTTCCTGATCGAGGCTGAGCCCCATCAACGAACCAAGACACGCATCGCCAGCGTGCGTATCACTGCTGCCAAGATGCGTCAAATCATTTCGGCCTGTCGAGAGCAGAAAGCGAGCTTCACGCCTCTTCTCCTGGCCATGATCTGTTGCACACTTGCCATTGACCACTATCCCGAAGCCAAGATTGGGATTAGCAATTGCGCGCTTGATGCGAGATCTCTCTATCCGGAGAACACTGATGCTGCGGGAAAGCTTCTTCAATGTGCTGCCGGCGTCAGGAAGGTGACGTGGTTGAGTAAATACCGCCGCGTATTTGGTCCGAGGCCGTTGAAGCCAGGGAAGACGCACGTGGACGTTGAAGGGGCTTGGGATCTTGTTCGAGAATATCGAGAATCCTTACAAAAGCCATTTCAAGGAGCTCAGCCACAGATTCTCACCGTGTTCAAAGCATCTAATGGTGTTTCTGAGGACCTGGAGGGGCTCCTGACGTCCACTCTCCCGGCCGTGGGTCTTCATCTCAACAATTCCTTCCAGGTTTCCAACCTCGGAAGCTTTTCGACTAGTGAGGAAAAGGAAGGGCTATGGAAGATTGATGGCATGAACTTTTCGGCTTCTACTGTGAACGGAACTATTAGCTACAGCATTTGCATCAACGTTGCCGGTATTGAAGGGGGTGATACTGTAATTAATGCATCATATGAGGATGGAATCATTGCGGAAGATATGGTTTATGACATATTGGAGGGGGCGCTGGAGAGGATAGAGGCTATCCTGTAAGGGCAGATCACAGGTGCTTTCAGGTGTGGGCAATAGTTTGGATAGGGGTGTAGGATAGTCATAGAAAAATGGAGTCCATGGACTGACTGTTACAAGATTTGAACAGAAAACGATAAGCAAAGGTATCGAGCACTGATTGAGGCCATGCTGCCGGAATCTTCAGCTACGTCATCAGCGCATCATAGATTTCGTCGTTACACTAGACCACATCAGCTCCAGGAGCAAATGCATTTCTATAAAGAAGTAACAGAGCCATTATAAATCTTTCCTGACTGTGCTCGCAAAATATTAAGTTGCTTCAAAGAACTCCTCCACAATAACAAACATGACAAGCCAATCATCCACGCACAACCAAGGCAAAGTCTTGAAGCAAAACGACAACGTCGATGCCGAGCAGCTAGCTACACTTTCCGAGGGGAAAGTTGCGGATGCTGTCAAGAAAACAACTGGTAGAGATAAGCCGCGGAAGGATGACATCGAGATCGAGGACTACACCTCAAACCTTGAAAGGTTGAGTCGCTGCGCTGTGACATGAAAACGCGAGCTGACATGTGAGATTAGAAAAAGGGCCGAGCAAGCTGAAGCTAGGGAGGATATCAAGGCACAGAGAAGGGCTGGAGTTGATGTTGATGGTAGCCTTGGACAGGGGCGGTTACGCAATGAAGACAATAGCGATGTCTGAGGACTTCCCGTCGTGTTTGTCCGTCGCTCAGACTTGAGAGAGAACCAGAAACTTGAAGACGGATGGCATTTTACGTCAACGGGTCTTTGGAGGTTCTGTACAGTGAGGTGATGGGAGAAGTGAGGTAAGAGGAAATATGAGTAAACTCAGAGATAATGAAGAGAAATAAATACACGATCACCTTCCAATATTATCTCATGATAAGCTTTTGAAAGCTCTTAGGCCTTGATATTAGACATTTTGCGATGATAATTCAAGAGGATTAGTTGAGTATCTCGTATTTTTTGACGACCACGTCACTGCCTAGGCTGACGGTCACAGCTACTCCGTCCGAAGTCTCGAGACCTCACCATGCAATTTTATGAGGTCATAGAATAGGTATCTATTTCTGTTGAGATATGACAGCCTCTGCTTCAGATAGATCGATGAGGTCCAGCCATGGAGATGGGAATTTATCGGGTTCCCTACGATGAAGAAGCTTAGAATAAATATCGTTTTGAACCCAATCCCAAGAACGGCTCTCATTCCACAAGGAGAGACTCCCTCTGGCCGAATGTCGCTGAAATCGGGCATAAACTTTGCCTCGTCCGCTCCAATGTATTTCATTGTCTTCGAAATAACGCCTCCGACCTCTCATGTTCTCGCCCCGCCTCACCGGAAAGTCCGCAGAATTTCTGGTGGCACACTGCCAAATTGGGTCGCTTAAGCTACTGCAGTAGCCGAACCGGTGGAAGGTGGTGAGCTCCAGGGTCCATCCCGTTGATCTGTTGGGGTTCTTTATCACGAGGATATAGTCGGTGTAGCAAACTCGACAGGATCGAGAGACATGGATATTACGGTCAAGTTTCAAGTTCCCAATCTCCGGAAGCCCCATATCCACGTTGTAGTAGTACTTGCTGTGGAACCTATGATCTCCGCTTGGTCGAATATGGCGGCAGAGCGGAAGATCAACGGTTTCGAGAAGATACTTGAACGAGGCAACTGAGACCGGGGGCCCTTTGATGACATGGTGGCGACGCAAGTACAGCTCGTTGCGGATGATCTTTGCTTCTGAGGTGTGTTTGAAGTGCCACATCTGAGAAGCTAACAAGGAGTCGGGGCGGTGAGAGTGTATCGCATGTGCCGTGGGAGCAAAGTCGCAGTCAGGGTTGGTGAGGTACTCCAAAGCAGCATTTTCATCTTCGAAAATCCACTCTTCTTCAGGTGTAAGAACCTGTTGACCCTCTGAGTGACGTTCAAGAGGAAAATGGCTCTGATCATATGGTCGATCCAGGTTGATGAACCTCCCGAATTCGTAATCGTAGGCCAAATGTTCAAGCGGCAGACCATGCTTCTCACCGTACAAGTGGCGGTTCATGACAGAATGAAGCTCGGAGAAAGTAAGGTTCGGCCATACGATCCCAGGCATCCAGGACACAAGATTGACTGAAGCATTCACCCAGTCACTTGAGTTGATTGGGAGAAGAAAGGAGCTTTCTGAAGACGCAGCGCAAGGGGTTCCTGAGTACCACCACTTGGCATAGGCGAGATTGGCGGAATGTGTGCGGCCCTGTGCCCGCTGACTGAGGGTTGGGTCGAAGGGGCGAAGTTTGTTGTGTTCACCGCACAAGACGAGGCGAGGGTTATCCTTTTCCAAAAGCGAGAACAATATCTTTAACTCCGTGTTTCTGAGTGTTGGTATCCGAGCAGAAGGGTAGAGCTTGGCGAAGAGGGGCTTGGAAGAGAGAGCGAGGCAGACTTTTGACAGAGGGATTAGTAGCTTGACTACCATGTCGAAAAGTTCATTGGGCAAAATATAGAGCCAAGCTGGCTGGTTCTGGTTTTGAGTCGTCATCGTAGGCTGCGTGTCTGTTGGAGTAAAGATGTTTCTGGGGGAAGAGTCTTGAAGCGTGGGAAATGAAAAGGATGGCCGAGATAATGATTTATGATGATGAGAAGAAAGCCAGAAGGTTAATACACCGAAAACTTTTATTGTTGCGTCTTGCAATGTGGCTTCAAGGGGGGCCTCTCGGGGTACGTTGATTTTGAGTTTTGACTTGTATCATGCAGCCCGGCCCTCGATGGGTTGATTGAGCCCGAAGATGGAGGATTATATTATTAACCAAATTAACAGTAGCTGCCGTTCGTGACCAAAGTACCCCCCGTGCATATCCATAGCCCCATTGGGGCCTACGCGGCATACCACTCAAAGCAGATGAGTTCTCAAAAGTACTAAAGATACTAGCCCATTGGCGAGTATATAGCGTTCCATGATTATCTAGTTCCCATGGATCGGGAATATGCAGTAGGCACTGAATGCCTAATCATAGTTGTCCCGAGGACAGGCTCGAAGTACTGGTACTGGTTGGAAGGTTACGTCCAGTGTGGCCGACAGTAGTTGTTGCATTTGTGTTGGCTGAAGAAAGAGCTGATACCTTCGGGACTAAGATCGGTGACGCCGTAGTCGCGATTGCGTGACAGAATAACAGGGTCGGAGAGGACAATCTCGCGCTGGTAGATGCCACCCTGGAGATCGCATAGAACAAACTGTCCACCCGATACGTGGTAGCTAAAGTGGCTAAGGGCTTGCATGACCTCTCCCCAAGCCCTCGAGTCGTCATTCCATCCACTGTTGCTGTTGAACTTTTGGTAGTTTTGGATAAATGGTTCACACAAAACCTTTGAGCAAGCCCATTCTTCGTCACCAGCTTCCAATTGCCATATGCCAGGCACATTGATCTTGATGTCTTTGTCGATCAAGTTCAATTCGTTAAATCTGTTGACAATCTCAAAGGCCTTGTTGACGGCTTTGATGTCGAGGGTGAAATAGTCTGCTTCAAAGACTGCGCCCGACTTGAACCATTTCACAACACATGCTTGGCTTTTGCGAGTTCCTGAAGCGTAGACCCCCTTGGCTACCCAGCGGAAGGCACCTTGAGAAAAGGGGTTTCTAAGCGCGGCGTACGGAATAGAACACGAGTTGGAAATATTGTACCTGCCACTGTTGGACTGTTGTGCAGATGGAGTATCGGAGGAGTGTCCGTGGACGCAACTCGCACATCGCGATACACTGATACCCTTTGAGTACTGTTTGGCCGTGTAGGATGACCGAGGGAGGGTTCTGCCGCATTCGGCACATTTTCGCATGCCTGGCCTCATCTGTAGGATTCAGGAACAACAAAATGAGGACACGGCGTTGAAATATGAGGTTGAGATGTATGTTGCGAACCTTGGGAAATTACACTTCGATAAGGAGGGGCTGGATGCTGATGGCTTGAAGCGATTTTCTCCCCTTGTGTCTTCCCCATAGCGAATATTTAGAAACAATTCGATGCCATTGCGTTTGGATTCCCGATAGGTGGCCTTGATCGGCGACCTTAATGGGGGCCTTGTGGGTGGTTTGTGTTTGAGCGGCCTTTATCAATGCGACGTAAGCAAGTCTCGTTGATTAAATGATCTGTGTCCAAGACGCTCTAATGGGAAATAAGACAAGGCTATCCTCATTAATTGGACATCCTGCCCTTTCCTACAAGCTTATCCTACGTACTAAACCCTCACAAAGACTCACAATCTCATGCCCATCACATTGCTCGATCCTGCCTTAGCTCGTCCTTCGATGCCATCTACGCTTCAGTAAAACCTCCAATTGCTTTCTGTCCTCCGGCTCAAACACGTTCTTCAAGATCCACTCAACATCGTGGCACACTGGATACCTGATGCCCTTTGCTCTACCCACCGTAGGTTTCGGGTCCGTGTACCCAACTACACACTCAATTTTGGGGTCGGCATTGTGCTCCAGAAACCTTCGAATGATGCCAATGTGCGTTCGTCTGAGCGCTGTGTTATCCTTCAGCTCCGACCTTGCTTTGTACACCCTAGTCATGTATTGATTCCATAGTGGTGTTTCCTTGTCTTCTGAAAGTTCATCTACTTTCGCCCCGTGGTGAAGAAGGAGATCTATCATCGTGATCGAAGGATTAGGAAGACCGTCAGTTTGCTTCCGTGGCCTTTCCCAGCGGGGAAACAAAATACTTCCAAGCAGCGACGCCCCTGGAGCGTGTAGAGCACCTGGGAGATGTTGTTCCACATAGAAATGAATGTCCTTTTGTGCCATGATGCCAACAAACGAATCGTAACCAACGGTAAAGTTGTTGCTTCCCGTCTGCTTCGCAATTGTCTCGTGAAGCTTATCAAGTAGCTCCATCTGCGTTTGTTGGCCTCCTTGCTTCTGCTCAAGCTCTGACACGTAGTAGGTTATTTCGTCAAGTAGTTGGAACATTTTCCCTGCGGTGGGGGACCATGTCTGCCGTCCAAAGACTTGGGCACCTCTGATTTGAGCCAAGAGGGCTTTGCTGATGAACTCGATAGGATCAAACTCCTTCTTGGCGCGATCTTTTAACATTTTTTGAGTATCCTCCAAGGAAAGAAATTCTTTGACAGTACGATGTAAGAACTCCACTTGGTGCTTCGTCATCTTCTGGGCTGTTGTCATGGTGCCCGGGCTACCCCTGATTTTGATGAGATCCGGGCATCGCACCTTGAGGTGTTTCTGTGTCTTCTCGGAAATTTCAAGGCACTTTTCTTTTGTCCACGGCTTTAGATCGTCTGAGAAAGACAGGTGGCCATCGCAAATGAACGAATAGACCGCCACGTACATTGGTGCCCTCGCGCGGGATGCCACCAGGAGTATCCGAGCAGCCTGCTCGTGATAAGTGTCCTCTACAGAATCCAGCATTCTCTCAAACATGGCATTGAGAGTCTTGGGGGTTTTTGCGAGTCTTTCATGAAGTAAATCAACTGAATCATCGTTGCCGAGTCCATGCAACAAGGTCTCCACCACAAGAGACACCCACAAGAAGACCCCGCCAGAGTCCTTGACCATCAAGTCGCACAAGTTTCGAAGTTCTTTTCTGGTAATGGAGGATTTCTGGATGGCCGGGCTGCTAAAGAATCTTTCTCTAATATAGCGGTCAATATCATCCCGGTTCTCATCGTGGACGTAAAGCTTTCGGTCGTGTGCTCGACCAAAGGCCTCCTCAAAAGCAAGCCATGGCCTGCTTGAAATACAGAGTTTGATGCTTTTGTTGTTTGCCAAACCATTGATGACCTCGATGATATCGCTGACGTGTGCAGCAATTCCACTCTCCTTGCCACCACGCGGGCCGGCGCTGTCCTGATATTCATCAAGACCATCGATGAGAAAGAAAAACTTGGCCGATGTGGACTTTAGAGTCAAGGATTTTAAAGTCTCCTTGAGCTCAGCTCTAGTCCATCGAACAGCAAAATCGGAGTTCCACCTCGACCGACAGATTTTGGGGATTAGGTGATGGCACTCTCGAAGGATCTCGAATAGGAGGGATCGGAGCAAGCCTTCTTGGGACCTTTGAAGAGCAGTCCCCGAGAACCAAAAGTAGAAGCTGACCTTGACTAGAGTCTTTGGGGCGGCCCACTGTTTCAGCTTCTCATGTGTCGTCGTGTGATGGTTGAGATATTTCATCAACGTCGATTTGCCTGAACCTGGATGGCCAGTCACCCAAAAAAGACCATCATCCTTGGAGAGCCACTCCAGAAAGTTGAGCTTTGGCTTCTCCACCCATTGGAATGTGCACAGCTGGGCTTCGACTATACCATCTTTCCGGTCCTCCATCTCGTCGAACCGGAGGCTCTGAAGGATGACCTGCGCCTTCTTCAGCTCGTAGACCCGCTTTTTCCATTCAAAGAGCTTGGCGATGGCTTCCGCCGCAGACTTTCGAGACTCAGAGTCTTTCGAAATCACGGCCTGGATCTTTGATTCCATCTGATCGAGAGCGCTGGAGTGCGCCATCCCGAGCTGGAGACTTTGGTCCGTGAGGTCCTCCAGGGCGGCCTTTAGCCCACTTTGCTGTTGGCTGTAGTCTTGTGTTAGCAGCATCGTGCAAGGATGGGTATAGAACAAACCTCATGTCGGCAGTCATATACTGGAAGAGTTCTTTCTTGAGATCTTCCCACTCGGCCACCTTCTTGCCGACTTCAGCCATTCTGTGCCGTCCCTTGACGGCATTCAACACCAACTTCTTCACATTCGAGCGGTCTTTTACAGATCTACTCTTGATATCTTCCCGTAACTCCTTGGCAATAGCCTGACACTTGAGAGCAACATGGCGTATCTGGTGCTCAGTGAGTGTCAAGTCGCCTTCCAAGAAGCCAAGGCCATCCGAAATGGGTCTGAGAACGTCATCCATCCTCGACGTCTTGCTGAGTAACTCATCATTCTTGTTGGTGAGGCCCTTGGGGGATGCTCGGATTTCTTTGATCGCTGTGTAGCAATCTTTAGCGAAATAAATGAATTGAAGAATGTTTGCTGCCAGGGAGAGAGCTTCAAGGGAACTGATAGGATCCATTGCAGGAACCAGCGCAGAATGATAGGTTATGGGTGCAAAAAGAACGAGAAAAAAGAAGGTTTCTGTGTAGTTATAGACTCAATGGGGGCCATGGGGTTCCATCAGCCTTTATTCACATCACCAGCGAGTTCTATCACATGGCGGAGCCGACAAGAGGTTTAAAATAACATCACAGAGGGATGTTAACCGAGCCTGATGGCTGAGTGGCGGCCTGTTGTCTGACACCTCCGCGGCTAAGAGCGAAGCATGGTGAATACGGCCTCGATATTCATTGAATAGACTCTACAGCCTGCATTGCCTGTTAACCACTGGGTAGTATTGTTCGCTTACCCGTCAGATGACCAGGTGTTGAAAGTGCAAAGAAAAATGGCGCAGCTGGCTTCCCTGTTGGCTTGGCTGAGGCGGAGTCGGCCGCCGGGACATCAGGCTCTGAGAAGTAGTTGTCTCTTTTCGCGGAGGAAAGAGCTCTATGAGCGACTCAAGTACTCTATTGACAATTCTCGGCGTTGAAGCCAACGAATCCCTTCCCCCAAGGGAAACAACTTTATCAACACTTGTTAGACTCCACACTATGCTGCCCCCTACCAAGTGATTTCATCAACAACCATAAAATATCAGGCAACTACTAGCTCCTCTCGTTTGAAGAAAGCTCCAACGTCTCAAACGCAACCGACCGTCCATGCCACCACTTCGACCTGATTGGTGGGAATGAGCTCTCGGGGCCTTGGAGCACCATGCCTGGATGCACAACGTTGAGTACAACCACTGCAATGAGCATCGGCAGCGCGTCTAGATATAACTGGAACTCTTCGTGGCGCAAGATAACATTAGAAGACGAGACGCCCTGACTGAACTCGACGAGACGGAAGATGATGCGGACCTAAAGCTATCAGTTTCTTGTACTTGATCTTTGGGTAACCGAGGCGAGACACTGACCACAATGAGAGCGAGAACCACATAGATAACCCACAGTAGAGACATGACCCACAGACTCCGAGTCCTGAGCTTCCCAGTGCGCACGTTACGAGAAATGTCCCGGTGGAAAAGAGTGTGAATGGCCAAAAAGACAAGAACACAACCCAACTGAACACCCACCCCAGCCATATACACCTTTCTTCCCAAATCTGCAGTGTCTGAGTTGTTCTGATCTGCAAGCATCGCACCGCCTGCTGCTTGAATGATGAAGCATAGAACATCGACAGCAACAAAGCATTTTGCCAGCCACTGTGCAGAAAGACCAGCGAGGCGGCGTCGTGGATGAAGGAAGTGGACGAGACGAGCGACGGTCATATAGGCAAAAGCGTTGATCCCTAGATACTGCGTTAGGAAATGTCATAATAGATGATATAGTTGAACATACACAGTGGCGCTAGTAATAACAGCAGAGTTGAAACGATCATGTATGCCGATTCTTGCTGGTCTCTTGCACCCAATGCCCGCAGGATGAAGCAGACGCACTCCCACAAGGCGCCCATGACGATGACCCAGCAAAAAGACTGCAGTTAAAGGTTCAGCTAAGCTCGATTTGTTGCCGGAAAGGACAGACCTTTTTGAGAATGACGGCTTGGGCGAGGTGAGCTACGGTAGACAGGCCGAATGCAACCGCAAATGCAGTGTTGTCCTCCCACTGTGGGTAGAAGCCATAGTTGGCGTTGCATGAATCGGGCGGGACATATCCGTACTTGTCCGGGATCGCGGTCGTACAGGTCGGACTCACAGATGAGGAGGTTGAGGTTGCTTGGAAGACGGTTTGAGTGGGCATGATGGCTTGGTGGTTGAGGTTGATGTCTTTGGGGACGCTGTTAAGAATGAAGACGATGATTGCGATGAATAACCGAGTGAAGACCGTTGTTTAGAGTACTTATATATACGTGCATGTCTGGTGGGCGTCGTCATCAGTCTTTCAAGAACATCTCAAATTGACCCTTTCTGAACAGTCAGGCTCGTTTTCGTCGCAAGTGACGCGTTTCGTCTGATGACAACAGCTCGCAAATTATAACGAGCGGCTCTTCCAAGCCATGTGATGATGAGCCACGCGAGTAATGTTGTCAACCATGAAGGTGTCGTCTCATTGGTCAGTTCGTCGCTTTCATCGTTTTCGAGATCCCTCCCCTGTCTGAAGCCCCCCACTCAATTTCTGGCACGCAACCCCTTAGCCCCTAGCAACCAAGTTGGGGCGAAGGGTGTCGTGCTGAGGTGATTGAAACAATTCCCAAAAGTATTATGCGCTTACGGTGGAATGCCATGGAATCGGAGGAAATGCAATGGTTTTTGAAGCACAAAGTTCTATGAACATTTGCAAGGAGGAATTTAAACTAGCGTGGAGACTCTCGGAAACTCTTGGCCAAACCTAATGGCCACATCATGTACTTCAAAAAGCTCTTGGGAAGAGCACTTGCAATATTGTTGATCCAAGCTTTTGTAATGCCCTTGCTGAAAGCAAAATGTCGTGTTGTGGCCTCAGAGAAACAGGTCTCCAAGACATGGTCTAACATGAGGAAGTGCGCGAGCAGCACTTGAGCCACGTGATTAGAAGGGTCTGTGAAGCCGGCGTATTCGTCTTCAGTCATCTTGTTTGTCAAGGCGTAGCAAGGCACCATCTCAAGAAATGCTGGTAATTACATTAGTATTGAAGCCGAGGATAGGGTGTGATAACTTACCATCACGTGGAGATGCAGTGCTCAGCTGCGCTAGCCTCTCCAACATAGACCAATATCGTCGTTCTGCATTGCCTCGACATAAAGGTTCCACTGTCTTCAGTGAAGCAAGGCAGTCTTGGATGAGTGTATCATTGCCAGAATTTCCCTGTTGTTCAATATATCTTTCCATGCTTCCAACGAATGATTCACGAGTGAATGTGCAGAACATGGACTTGGTGTGATCTGCAACCAGAGTGGTCTGAATGAGCATCCAGCCACGCATCATGGCCAAAAAGTCCATCATTCCATCCGGCATGTACGAAGACTGAAACGTGAGAGCAATCACGGCAGCGTACCGAGCGTCGGCTTCAGCTGCCGTGCGACAGGGCCGTGATAGAGCGTGGTTCAGGCCATTAATAGCCGACACTCTGAGATCGAGAGCCTGCACTGAGTAGTTGGCGTGGTTGAAGAGAGTCAGGTGTTGAGCAGCGAGGGCTAGCAGAGATGATGCTAGGAAGTTATACTAAAGAGACTTGACTTAGCATAAATAGTGAAACGGGATCTTTCATTAGAACATACCTCGTGCGACAGTGCAGCGACGTCCTGCCATACAGCTGACGAAGCGTGCGGATGTGGTGGGTATGCTTCGATAAGAAAATGATGGAAGAACCTCAGATGATCAAGAGATAGGTTGGCTCTTGACGGTGTAGATGCTATTGAGTGGCGAACCTGAGGTAGGGTGGTCGCTGGATAGACACAGTGCATGCCCAGCCGTCGACAACCCTTACATTCGGGACGACACTCGGAACATTTCACCCTGCGCCGCTTGCAGTTAAAACAACCTCTCCTCGTTTTCCCGAACCCTTTGCCGGGGACCGGTTTGCGCTTTTGTGCATTCCGTGGCTGGTCTTGCCCACCATGGTCTGCCTCGGCCATGGCGGTCACAACTGATTTGCCGACGTGAGTTTTGCTTTAGATAGAGAAAGGAAAAGGACTGTTGAACGAGTATTTGGATACGACCAAGATGGTTTTCTGTTCAAGTCAACGAATATCTGGGAGGTTAGCTGATGTCGAGACGCTTACGTGTTTTGTGGCTTGCTAAGGGCATGCATGACATGGGATGGGTTCGGGTCAACATTTACGCCGACTATCGTTGTTGTCGTGTAAAACCGTGCCTTCACATTTCGAGTCTAGATATCGTGATAAACAATGCCATTAAATTTGAAATTATGATATGATATTGGGTCGAGAGGATCGGCCTCGAAGCTTGGTTGATTGAAAACTCAGAAATATTATACAGAGCGAATGTCAAGTTTTTGGGCGAAGTTTGCAGAGTTGGTGACAGTTCTAAAAGGAAGGCATGAGAGAAAATTGAGTATGACCTCTACCAAGAAATAAACCTGGTAAGGAAGATCTATCATTATACGAGATGTCCCCAAGAGCAATATTGAAACCTCATCATTCCAATTAAACTAGAGAGGCGTTTCTCTCACCGGATATTCATCGCCCGATAATCCTTTACATATCCACGTTTCTACAACCCTAACAACTCCATGTGAATTGGCCTAAATTGAAGTTCATATCCCCTCACGTGTTTGCTTCCAAGCACTTGGTTTCGTACAGCCTGTAAGGGTCTATAATGTTATTGGATATCCATGAGCCACAAGGTGTAGCGAGGGTGAGATAATCTGATAATTCGCTCTTGGAGTGATGCCTCTTGCTATGCTCTAATAAAGGCTATGATATATAGTGAAAGCTCCTCATGGCGAGGTAGATGTGTCACCATCTTTTAACATTACTGATCCCTACAGCCTGTACAGGTATGCCAAGCTTGTAAGAAGCTTAAGGAAGGATTAGCTAGTCTAATAGATAAGCTAGAGGAAGTAGATAGCGACGCTTCTAGTTACGATGGGTTTTGATTAGTAGGCCCACCTAAGATGACTGGATTAAGGGCAAACCCCTTGCCAGCAATCCAATCACTTTTAGTTCGAGTCAAGAAGATTCACCTACAGCCTCGTCGATTTGCTTAGCGCGTCAGGAGGACCGAACTGAGTCGAGTTGAGTTGTGTAATTTGCGCTGAATTGTCAAGAATGTTGCACAAGCCTGGGTATCTGAAAAAGAACGGAGCTCGGTGAGAATCAATACCGTAAAACTCATTTGATACACACGGGAGGAGGGAGAAACTAAGGCGCGAATCAGAAACGATCATTCGTAGTAAGGTCCCAACCTTTCATCTAATTAGCAGAGGGCCTCTTAGCGTCTTCAGGCTGCCGTGTGCATTTATTGAGTTTTCACGGTAGCACAGGCGGTTGAAATTCATCCCAAGCGCCGAAGCATGGATTCCAGCGCCACGCTGAAAGTGTGATGAACTTTGATTTAATCTGCCGTACTTTGGTGCACTTCACCTAACCAACTCATAATAGGGCGGTAAAATGTCTTGTCTTGGCGGCTCCCCCAGCCTCCTGTTCCAGTTCTCTTTCCTTCTCTTATCCCCTTCCACAGTGAGCTAAGCCGCAACTCGCAAACCGAACACAATGTCGGCCAAACTGAATGAGTGGAGATTCGCGACAGAAGATAGATGCCCAGAAATCGGGTTTGACTGTATCCCCCTGAGTGCCTACGTAAGGTACCCTACTACCGGTAGGAATTACTGCTGTAATACTGATGTGGAAGTAATTTATTAGAACTAGGGCAACGCCGGAGAAGATAATAAGTTCACTAAGGCTTACTCTATGGCCGAGGAGCTAAAGGAATGGAGATATATGAGGGGAAGGCTAGTTAGACTCTAAGCATGAATTATAGCCCCCTAACTAATAATCTGCTAAGCGAAGAGTATGTGAGAGGAGGGAAAATTAATCTATATATTTTACTGCGTAAAGAAGTAGAGAACCCGCTGCCTGAGATAGGAAGCTCTATCTTAGAAGAGATATATTCTTCTTTGAGCGTTTCGGCGCCCTCTAAAACGTACCTAAGCTTTAACCTATTGGCGCTTATTGCGGCGATATAAACCTTTTCCTCGAAGGCCACTTTGACAGCTACCTCGATAGCCGCCTCGATAGAATCAACTACTGTCGACGGAGCCAGTGCGATAGCAGTCGTTACAAATACGACCGAGCCTAAAAGCGGGCTGAGCGGTGGTGCCATAGGGGGGATCGTGGCGGGGGTCGTGGTTGGAGTGGCGCTGCTTGGCTTGGGAGCCTGGTTTCTGCTGAAGAAGAAGCGGCGCGAGAGGGTGCCCAAGTTAAGTGATCTAGGAGAAAAAAAGACTGACGTAGATCGCCGAATACAAGGCCGACAGGTGGCAGAGCTTAGATCAGGCGAGCTTCGAGAGTTGCCTTGAAAAGGGGTGCCCATTCACAAGAGACGTGTAGTGTGGTCTCCCTGATTGACTCGTTGGGAGGGTGAATCATGGACAGTCAGAAGAAGTATATGACGACACGGAGGGCAACTAATGCTCACCTAAATATCTGTCCGCTTGTAGCAAAAATATGACCAGGAACAAACTGTGGATGGAGAGGAAAATGGTTGTAATAGAGTGACATGAATGACGACAGGAGGAACTGAGGTAGGGTTGTTTGTGAAGCGGAGGCCCTGGATTTCGAAACAACATCATGCTCTTTAGTGGTGGAGGGCTACTCGACTCGTGAATCCCCTGAAGTTGCCTGATCTTGCGGTGATCAAGTTTTCAACGGTGTACCAAGGACATGAATTTTGGCAACCCTTGCATTGACTAGAGCATGCGTGATATGACCAATTCATTGAATGTGACAGGTTCCAGGGCCAGGATTGGGTCATGACCTGTCTTGATAAGTTAAACACTGTCCCCCCAGCTGCTTCTCATAAATTTCTTCTCCAACATTTGTACGCGAATAATTACCCCTCAATTGAAGTTCATATCTCCTTGGATATTTTGATCCCCAAGTACTTGATTCTGAACCTCGCCCCAGGTGTTGTTGACAATACTTCTTCCATGAGACTGTACCAATTTTTGACACGATCATGTCGTAGGGAGGCATACATACAGCTTCTTGAGGTCGACCATGAGCTTTCGCCGAAACCTTAAGAATCGCAGCAAGAACGCTCTGATAAACAGGGCTATCTTGGTCGGCGAATTTACACATGGTGGAGTGATGTGCGTTGATGGACGCGTGGTCTCCGAACCCACCTAGATATCCACGAGTTTCGCTCAGGAACCTATGCAATCATAGTTAAGTCCGAATGAACCAACTATGAGCGATCACTGACTTACTAATACGCCATGCAGTTTCTTCGTCTCGTTGAAGAAGGCTACGCGAATCTCATTGTTGTCTCTGATACGCTGGTGCAGAGCGGAGGCGAAGGAGTCGGCCAGGATTTGTAGCTTCTCCGACTTCTGCTTCAGATCTTTTACCTTTTGCGAGTCAGTGCCCTGAATGATGGATACCATCGTGCTGATCGCTTTGCCCCAGAGTGCCGCTGGAGAGCCATGAAAGGGAGTTCCCAAGAAGACCATTGATGAAATGAAAGGCAGCATAATGATCAAGTACAACACGTGACAGCTGAGAAACAAGTAGAGTTGCTTGTGAAGCAGGGGTAGCATATGACGCGTGTCCACGATTCATCTCCGACTCACTCCCATTCTTCCAAGGTCTGAATATCACATCTACCTTTCCAATGCAAGTGATTCGTGGCAGGATATGGCTATAAATTCTGGCGACTCCTTCGATCTCAACTGAACATACCTTAACCACAACAACCTTCCCACCGCGAAACGAACAAAACACTCCCATCAAAGCAACGCTTTCCGCCAAAGACCCACCATGAAGCCTAGTCTCCGGATCGCCATCCAGTTCCGGCAGGATGCCGTCCTCAACAAGGGGACTCTCAAGGAGACCCTCTCCGAGATTTTCGGATCAACCTACTGGACCTTGAGCGAAGGTCCTGACACCTTTTATGTCAAAGCGGACAACGAACCGAGTGTTGATGTTGTGTCGGCGCTCGAGGCAGCTGGAGCAATCCACATGGAGAGCGAACGTGAGCCGTCGGCCAGTACGGACGAGGACGGAACTGAGTCGAAGGAGTCCGAGATGAAGGTTGAGAAGAAGCCTTCGAAAAAGGCAAAGAAGAAGAAGAACGCTGAAGTCAAGTCGAGGGATAGGTCTGTCAGAAAGGCGTACGCAGCTGATGAAAAGAGCACAGACAAGCCTGCAAGAGCGATTTGTAACTTCACCAAGCCACGAAAGCCGACTGAAGGGGTTGGAAAGGCAATGGCGATGCCTCCTAACTATCGTTCGTGAGGATGGCACTCAGACAAGTTAGTCCGTAGCTATTAAGCTAGAGCAACACAGTTTTTGACTTGATTGCGTCTTGTCTACCCTAGAATTGTCACCTAAGATTACAATTTGACAAGAACATGGATCCTCGTAGCGGAACATCGTTCCTGATGGTTCTATATTGAGGCATTCAACGATGGAAGAGACATTGAGTTCCAAGACTTCAAATTGTGAGTAAAATTGCAATGTTTGAAGTCGCAATTGTTTCTAACTCGCCGGAAGTCTCACCCCTTTAATGTACCTACCGACGGTTTTCACTTCTGGCACACCGCAACAATAGCTGTCATGGGAAGGCCTACGCCCTGGCTTCCATCGTTCATAATGTAAGGAGACGATGCCTCACCGATCTTCTAACGAGCCACTTGATGGAATTTGCTCTGCTCCTCTTCCGACCAGTCTTTCCAAAGCATTTTGAACGAGTTCAGGATCAGGCCCAGCAAGTCCTCCACAGATGGTGCACCGTAGTGAACAATACTTTCAGAGATGGTGACATTTGCAAAACCGCCGTCTTTCAGACACTTTCCAACAAAAGCCGGATCAAACCACTTCTCTGGAATGGGTAGCTTGAATGGTGGATCGTCTGGCCGCACGGCACTCTGGGCTGGCCGAATCACTTGTAGATAGCCGAGAACAGCCCAAGAAGTAACCACAGCAACACCGCCAGGCTTCAGAGTGCGATAGATTTCCTTGGCACCTGCATCTCCATCTGTGAAGAAGAGGATGCCAAGGTTCGTGATGCTGTGGGTAAACATCTCATTCTGAAACTCCAGCTTTTCGCCAGGCATTACGGCGGTGCTTGAAGTGGTAGGTACTCCAAGGGCATCCAACTTCTTGCGAGAAATCTCGACCATGTTTGGGGCAGGGTCGACGGCGTGAATCTTGGGCACATTCGCGTTTGTTCGATGAGCACGCAAGATGATTTCCTGAGCCACGATTCCAGTTCCGCAGGCATTGTCTAGCACGGTTGCACCTGACTGGTAGATGCTCTGGAGCTGTGGAACATCGAGAAGCAACTGAGCTAGTTCACGAGTGCATCCACCAGTAGAGGCCTCATACTGAGCGGCAGTTGAGTCGAAGTGGCCGATGGCGGTCGGCACGGGTTTTTGCGACATACTACACGGAGGCAAGCAAGAGAGGTTATCAACAAGTCAAAGTTTACAGAAATCTAGATAGTGAAGACAACGTGCCACGGATACCTCGAGGTAAACTAAATACCTCATGTTGAGAACCTTGATGAGTCATTTCGCCAAGACAAAAGTGAACCACCGACAACCGCGACGCCTCCAAGCACAAGCGTGGACACAGATACTGAAAGAAGAGCAATACGGTGGATTCACCACCGTAGAATTATATATAGATCCCAAAACACCACCACCCGATTACATCCGTCGACTTGGATGTCCATACTCCCGACCCTGATCGTGGAACTCGCCCCGAGACATCGGTCGATCTCCGCCTGCAGGATACGCTCCAGGAGGTAAGAATGGTTCTTGTCTCTGCGGCGTAGGGGTATCAAGATCTTGTCTCGCATACTCAGCATCTCTCCCAGCAAATGCCCTACCACCTGACGGGGAGGCCGGATAGGATGGACGTTGATTTTGGAACGGCCTCGGCCTCGGATAGTCTGCATACATGGGTCCGTAACGCGGACTCTCACGTCGCCCGGAGTTGTCACCGCCGACTCGGGAGTAGCGTTCCTCGCGGTCCGCGGCTAGGTCGTCGTCTGTCTTGTGTAATAGGTCCTGACGGTACTGGGTGTATTCTTCCATGGCCTGGAGAACTTGATCGAAATGCTCTCGCCCAAGATACCTTTTCTCATCGTCCTTTTGGTCTCTTGCATCAGCATACGCAAGGGATGTGGCAATCTGGAAGGCATTGCGGATCTGACGTCCATTCCACCAGGTCCCCAACCCGCCTGGTCCTCCAGCATGTTTGGCAAAGTGAGTGAGTGCAAATCCTCTGATTTCCTCTGCCTTGATAAGCAACGGGGGTTCCTTGGTGCTCATAGCCCTTTGCTCTGCAATCATCTCTGAGCGCTTCAGGTTCATGTCGAAGAGGGCCATGGTCTGTTCCGCGTCGAGGTGGCGGAAGTAGATGCTCATGTGCACCCGAGAGTTCAGGGCTTCATCTAGCACGCCGACTCGATTGGTGGTAAGAAACAGGATTCCTGGATAGTACTCAAGGGTCCTGAGGAAGACTGCAGTAGATTGTTAGTCGCCATGAAATAGCCATCAGGTTTTGCTGGACACTTACTCGACACAAGGGCGTTTCTTTGAAGATTGTCATCCTTCTTCTCCCTACGAGATAGAAAGATCTCGGCTTCATCAAGAAGCAGAATGCAATCCCACAAATTAGCCAGTCGAAATATCTCAGACAAGGTTGACTCAACCTCGCGGGGATCAATGCCTAGATCACCGCAAGTGATGGCGAACAAGGGCTTCCTGTGCGCAGAAGCAATCGCTTCGGCCGTAGCAGTCTTGCCGACTCCAGGAGCTCCATGGAGCATTATAACAAGGCCCTTTCCTTTCCCGCGGATAAAGTCTTGCTCGAGAGGCTCAATATCCTGTGCCCGCAGCTGTCGCTGGACCGATTTTTTGTCAAAGTGATCCTGCACAACAGATCTGATGAGACGTTTGTGAGGTTCCTCGATCTTGAGATCGCCGAAAGGATCCAAAACGACCTCAATAGACTTCAAGTTTTGAACGTCTGCATTGATGAACTTGCGGTTCCTCAATGAGTACACAAACATGCGCGAGGGCAAGAGTGCAAGGTCCTCACCATACAGCCTGCGCCTAGCTTGACGGATCTCGGTGGGTCTTGCATCCGGATCCCCGATGAAGTTGTCAACGTCAAGAAATTTGCTCGATTGCAAAGAGTTCACGTCGTCGAAAGATAGAACAATTTCTGTACTTTTGCCTGTTTGTTTGGAGCGGTCTGGCCCGGACCACTGGATGATTGCAAACTCGTCATATGTCGTCTCAGATTCGAACGTGGGCTTGATAAAGTATGAAAAGTTGGGCCTCCACGATGGGTTTGTTTGGTAGGCTTCATGAAAGTCGATGATGACATCGCTGTCGACGTATTCAGCCGTCGTCTTACCGTCCTCGTCATCCAGCTGCTCACCAACAGGGTCGTGGGTGAGTGTCCAGCCGTCGTGTTGAACCGCTGTCTCGGACGAAAGCAACAAATCTTGGAACTTCTTTCCCGACTCTACCATTCGGGAGATGGTAATTTCATAGTCCTTCTCAAACCGCGTCGGATAGAGCTCGAGTTTTGTGACATCCTTTTCGCCCTCAAAGCGTTTGATGGTCCATATGCGTCCGGCACCGGTGTAAGAAACTCCGTTGTAGTCAATATAGTAAGCGTAGAGCCGCATGGAGCCGTTCTTTTCCACGCCGCTGCGGCGAAGGTTACCACCTTTACCCTCGAGGTTCTCGACAGTCCAGTCCACGGTATCCGGACTGATGTAGTACAGTCTCCACAGCCTACGAGACTTCGGTCGCCCAGCAAGGGAACGACTGTTCCTGGCTTCTACAGCCCAAGACTTGGTTTTTGAGTCTTCGGGCGAAAAGACGAGCTCTCCAATGCGGTATAGCGACCAGAGTTCATCAAACCGTATTTTCAACCGTTGGCTGTGATCTTTACCCTCGAACCTTCGGTAGGTCGGGAGAAGCCTTGCCCTGGCAAACTCCATGTAGCACTTGATCTCCATGTATCCATCTAGACCAATGTCCTTCATCTTGAAGAGACCCGGTTTTTTCTGAGAGCTGGTGTTGTCCTCTACCGGCTGCTCTT
The DNA here is from genome assembly GCA_025433615.1 of Fusarium sp. LHS14.1. Classification (NCBI taxonomy): domain Eukaryota; kingdom Fungi; phylum Ascomycota; class Sordariomycetes; order Hypocreales; family Nectriaceae; genus Fusarium; species Fusarium sp. LHS14.1. The sequence goes on along the minus strand of CM046483.1, from coordinate 3,100,011 downwards.
GGCTTGCCAACTTTGCAGCAGGCTTCGGAGTATCAGTCGTAATGGTTGAGCCTTGACTCGGTAGCTCGCCCCTTTCCGCATTGTCTCTTGATTCTCCTCCAGAGATTGCCGCCCGGTCCTCAGCCGTGTTCAATGGAGCCTCTTCAACACTGCCCTGTTGGAGCCGACTGTTCTCTTCAAACACCCCCTCCAACTCGGCAAACTCCTCTTCAAGTCGATCGTGAAAATGGATCAAGGTCCGGAATGGTCTCAAGAATGTGAAAGGCTTTTCAGTCCCAGATGGCTCTCCAGTTATTGCGCCGAGAAACGACAAGACGGCAGTTGAATTGATGCGAACGCGCTCCAGTCGATGACTGTCAGGCCTCTGATCGACTGGGGGCTTTTTGAGAGGCTTCTTTCGACTGGATTCGATAAGTTCGTCCCTCTTGTCCGTCGGCAGACGTCTCAGCTGTTCTTCCCCCATTTCGCCCCTGAGGTCATCTCCGGCTAGCAGAACCTCGATGGCAAAGGTGGCTTCTTCAGGCGAGTACCGATTCTTGAACTCCTCCCAATTGCAATCTCGCACTTTGGGCTCAGTCTTCAACGACTGGATAATTGGAGCCTCATCTTTCGTGTCTGTCTTCTTACTCTCGTCTTTTGTCTTACCGCCTTCAAGTGTCGTCAATCGTGAGGTCACATCCTTCAGCCACTCATATGTAACACCTCCCGTCATATCGGCGGACTTCATAGGTTGGGGCCATGGTGCTTGTTTTCGTGTTGCTACAAATTCTCAAGTTAGAAAGCCACATACTGTTGGAGTTACAGACGAAACTTACCAGGCACCGCATTCTGGCCAACAGATTGTGTGTTTACCAACCTGGCGTCTTTCAACGTAGCGCCAAGAGTTCCAGCAGGTGCTTTGATATCCCCAGGGATCTCAGACCCAGGCCCCAACTGCTTTTCCGAAGTTACGGACTCCTGTGGCTGAATTATGGTGGTTTCCGACATGGCTTTCAGGGATTCCGCTGGTTCTGCCATGGCAAGAGATGTCGAAGAAAGCTCTCTTTGGACAGGATGCAAACTTGAAAATGTTTTCGAATAAGCGGCGGTAGAAAGAGGTTTCTAGAAAGCGGAATGCCTAGTACGAAACTTGCCCAAGTCAGAACATTATATGGCTTCAAGTCAACAGAATAAAGAGACCGGAGCCTGATTGATTACTGGTTCAGGGGCTTGGCCTTCTCCCCGCTCTTGTTGTTTCCTCAGAATGTAACACTGTAACAGGGGGGTAAGACAGGCACCCATAATCCAACATGTGTGTCGGTCATCCACCAATGCCGTGCTGTAAATTCAAAAGGTGGTGGCCTCTGTCTTACTCATGTGATACAGCCAAGGATTCGTACATTTCAGCTTGAAGCAAAGCCTGCTTGGTAAATGAGGGCGGAATCTGCAGGCTGCCTCAACTTCCAATCAGCACGCCCGCAGACCACTAAGAGGCTGCAAGGCCAGCGTCTACTCACACCATTTAATTCGACAGTTTCCCCGAGCCTGATGCGGATATTGACAATTGTCAACTGGTAAATGCAGCCACCCCGAATAGGTAGGAAATCCCTTCAAAGGATCCTTCGCCCTGCACATTTACCCGCCCAATCTCCCAAGGCTCAAAAAGGCGAGTATCCGATAAGCGCCACTGGTTTCATAGCGTACAGGCAGGGCAGCGTCACCCCTTCTGGCAACTCTCTTCAGATGCTGCTTTGGCTTACGCCGTCTCGTTTGGTCCCACATTGCTTATCCTCAACTATCGCGCTTCCAGAAGTCAGATCCTCGCGGCTCATCACTTTTAGAAGACATGACGGAGCGGAATCTACCTAGTACTTTACGAGAGCGGATGAATGAAGATGGAGAGGTCTTGATCTTCCAGGAATGGTTTCAAGACTACTCAAGCAAGGTGGGGGCTCCGTCGATCGCGCTTCAAGTTTACGATAAGGATTCTTCTCGTTTCGTGGAAACACTAGAAAACCTGTGAGTAACCCGCGATAGCCACTTCTTGCGTAAAAAGACCTTCGCTCATTCGTTTAGTGGCCTGAGAGCTGCAATCCAGAGGTACCTGGAAACAGAGGCCACGGGTGACTTTTGGAACAGCTTCAACCCCGATTCCTGCTCATGGAACCAAGTTTTTGCGGAGCTCGAAGATACCAAAGAGGTGTATATGAGGAAAGCAGCCGGTAACCCCATTAGACGCTGCTTTCGTCATGGTCAAGGGTTTTCGAGAAACATGATACCTCTGTTGGAAAGCATCCCTCAGGACGATGGCCTGGGACTACTCAAGGGAGGGTTGCAGATCATTTTTAACGTGCGTACTTCCTGCGTTCAAACTGATATGCTTCATACGTCATGAACTCACCGCTAACAAATGCTCCTCACCGCTTAGGCTGTCAAGAGAAGAACCGACACATGCGAAAGAATATTCGCGAGTTTCGAGCACATACCTATTTGCATCGTCAATGCTGAGAGGCTGCGTCAGATCCATCCTCGTGAGCAATCCTTGTTTTCAGCAGTCAACAATCTGTACGATCAACTGGTCAAGTCTATCCCCCTTCTCATCGATGTTCTGCTGCGCAAAAGCAATAATTCCAGTGAGTATTTCCCATATAGTGAAAGCTTGTGCTCTCTAGCTCACACGATCGAAGAAATGAAGCAGTTTGGAAAATCTGTCTTCGGAGACCCTGTGGCTGAGGTAGAAAATATCTTGAAGCCAGTCAAGAGCGCAGAGACTAGGCTAGAACAATGCCGACTGGACCTCAACACAAGAGGCATTGCCGAGAACTCCAAATACTTACGACACACGCATGTCAAGCTCGATTCACTCGAGCACAAATTCGATATCATGGAAGAAAAGGTCGAGACGTGGAGATCTGAGCATAAAGAGATGCATCGCAGCCTCATCGATGAGTCTTTACGCCAATTTGTTGAAGATATGAAGAACTCGATCTACGTTGCCTGTCAGGACAGACTACGAGTCGAATGGCTGTCCCCTGGTTAGTACTCCCCTTCCTGAATGTTGATTACATGGCTGACTGAGAACAACCAGAGATAGACTATAATCGAGCGCTTGTACCATCGCGACGACTTACAATAGGGGACGTGATGGAGGCAATCTGCAACGAAACAGAGAGGGCCGCCCCTCTTCAGGACCTTGCACTGATACTACGAAGGTACCACGACTTCAGTCCCAAGGCGCTCTCTCAGGCCAACTGCCTCATGGCAACTCCCAAGTTCCAATCATGGTTGGCGAGCTCTGAATCCAGTATGTTGCTCGTTGATGGCCACTGCGGCGACCAAAGCGTGGGCAAGATAGCTCCCACCTCTGTATTTTGCTCGGGACTTGTGGAAGCTCTTTCAGGACCGCTTTACGATCCTTCACTCTTCTCTTTGCCAAAGCAACCCCGTTTGGTATTGCACTTCTTTGCCGGGCAGCATACCAATCCTAGTGCGGGACTATGCGGACCTCATGGCCTTGTGCGCAGCCTTATCGACCAACTCCTGCTCCAGTGGCCGGACCATGAACCTCTTGATCTGACGTTTTTGGAGCAAGAGTTCTCAGGGAGGACAACCTCTGACAATTTTGAGACACGCTTTCTTTGCTACATCTTTGAACAGCTGGTCTGCCAGTTGAGTTTCAGGTCACCGCTTTGTTGCGTTGTTGACGGCCTGTCACACTTCGAGACCAGCTTATGGGGTTGGGCTGACGACTTGAAGATGATCATTGACAGCTTCTTTACTTGTATGCGTGATGGTTCAGGCTCGGTCAAATTCTTACTTGTCAGTCCAGAGAGAAGCACAAGAGTGCGAAACAAGATCCCTAAAGAATTTCATGTCGACTTGAGGGCTGGGAATTTCTATGCACGGTCACCGGGGCAAAGCTTGGTAGTTGATATCACGGAGATGGAATCTTCTTGGCACAGCAGTTAACGAATCTCAATTGCATGTTCTCTACGCAACTAACAGCGATTCTAAAACTTTCTATCATCAAAAGGCTCAAACTTGTCACTGATGACCTTTCTTGTCAACTCCATCAGATCCTCTCCTAGTTTCACTTGCTGGGAGAGGTCGCTTCCATGCTCAGGCGTGGCTGGACAGCAGAGGTATTCTCCGGTAAGGTGTGTCGTCGTGGCAGCATAAGCCGCACTCGTAGCTCCTTCGAACTGGTCCTTCTTGAAAGGTTCCATGACAGTGGACACCATGTAGCCGGCGAGAGGGTATCTATCGGGATGTCAGATGACTCGAGGCAAGGAATGCGGATATACGTACGGTTCATGGATATGTTCCGTGCTCTGTCTGGTACTGACAAAACCCGGGTGAGTAGCATTGACGATCAGATCCGGGAACCCATTTCTGGTGACATTATCGTCGAAATACCGTGTATATAGAAGATTTGCAAGTTTGCTTCTTCCATATTGAGCGTTGGGACCTAGGTCCTGGTTGAGGTCATCTAAACTATCAAATTTGGTGTCTTTCGGTGCTGCCTGGTGAGCGTTCGAAGACTGATTCACAATCCGGGTCAAACCGTGCTTCTTGGAGGTATCCTTGAGAAGTGGGAGGAGGTAGGTGGTGAGTATGACATGACCAAAGTGGTTCACTGCCATGTGGCGATCAACGCCGTAGTCCGTCAGCTGGTAGGTCATGATTCCTCGTCCGGCATTGTTGACAAGGATATCCAAACGATCTGTCGAGTTCTTGATCTGCTCGGCGACCTTCTTCGTCTCAGGCCAGTCACTCAAGTCACACTTGATCCAGACAATGCGGTCGGCTTTTTCCTGGCCAAGTTCATGGGCGAAAGACTTCTTGGCGTCTTTGACAATGTCTTCGGACATGGAGAGGATGTATAGCTTATTGATGTCGTTACTGAGCAGAATGTGGGTGATGCCGTAGCCAATGCCCTCGCTACCACCGGTCACAACTGCGACCTTGCCTTCCAGGCTCGGGACATCTTCAAGCGTGAAATTTCTTGCGCTGAGGTTTACAGCTGGACCACCAAAGTTTTCGGCGATGGTGTTCTGGTCAAAAGTGAGCTACTGTGGGAGGTACAGGTGAAATGGCAATATCTGACCTTGACGTTATCAATAATTGATGACATGTTGATGCCGCGTGTCCCTACAAAAGGAGACCTGCCTGAGGTGTGGAAAGGTCGGTTCAATGAAAAGGGCGATCTGATGTGTGTGGCTGCTGCAACTTGACAAATAGGAATCCCAAAATGGACAATGCGTTTACTTCGATGAAACGTAGAAGCCTTCATCAAGTTGGGCAAAGGAAGGAAGTTGCTGCTTAACTGTTCTAGAAGCCCTGCCCTTTGCGTTGTATTTATCTTCATCAGTAGACAAGCCCAAGTCATTGCATCACCACTGGCGCCACCAACACCGATTGGCATCGATGACATCAATGACGCGTAGAATAGGTCGGTAGAAACGATCTTGTCTTTCATTTCCGTCATGATATATATCACAAACTCCGATTCACACAATAGTGCAGTCGTCATGATGTTTTGCCATGACATTTTTACGGACGTTCATGTCCGAATCTACAGACGCGCAGACCAAGCCAAGTTTAATCTTCCCAGCCCGAAGCCACCGCCCTGACTTAGGAATAGCCTATATGTACATCCGGAAATGTCTTATTCTCAGATACGGAAGGGCGCAGATACTAGATATAGGGTTAGAAATAGCGTAATGTTTGGCATTCGTGTTCTTTTGTTGGCTAATTGTCCCAGGCTTCACCAACTCATGACTCCAACATGTGCATATTCTTAAGCTCTTCGAGTTGATCAAATATTCATGCTTATCAGTAAACTTAGGATATCGTGTTAACTATGAAAGAAAGCTTGCCAAGTCTAGGATGATATCAGACCGCATCCCACATCGTTTTCCTCTCCCTCCCATCATCCACGCCATCCTCCACCTCGACTATCACATCAGTCGTCATCCGGATACCCCTACCAACATTCTCAATATTCCCCATCGGCATAATCTCAGTCGTTGAATCACCAGCACCTGACACGGTGCCCCTCCTACCCGCACCGTCGCTTTCTTGCTCCTGATCGATAGCACTCTGTTGTTTGATGTACCCGCTTGCACGCCAATTGTGACTGCTCGGACCCCCTGTCCCTGTGTTTCGTGTTGTTCTTTTGTAGGTGCTCTCCAGACGGCTTCGGAGGCCGAGTTTGAATGAGATGATGCGAAGGAGGGGTTGAAGAGCTGGGAAGCACCCGCACCAAAGGCCTACATGGACTTCAAGCACAGTCCAAGGGGCCACACGATACATCTTGTAGGTCCTGTATTGATGTTAGCAAGGGCTCTGAGCGGAATGAGACAGCCAGGCGACGAACGTGTTGACACTGAAATCAGTGGTGACGATAAAACTGAGTCGAATGATTCCCGTCATGATAGCGAACAAGCCAACACAAAAGACGAGAATAACTTTGATAGCCTTTGCACCAGCAGCCATCTTATTTCGGATCACCCAGATCGGAAGAGCGAATAAAGCGCCGTCGATGAAGATGCCAACGATAGCATGTGCCCACATCATGTAAGCCTCTTTTTGTTTACTAGTGCACTTTTTGTTGGGTTTGGCAGCATGGAAAAGGTCGCTGGATGAGTTAGAAGCGGCCCTCGTGAGCTTAGAGCGTCAACATACAGGATAGGATCGCATTCTGTGAGGACAAAGAAGAATGCCGTCAGAGTGATGGTCACAATGACAACTCCAGTGGCCCAGATGTATCTCATAAAAATTCCTAATCGCAAAGTCAGTTGCTATTCATTAAAAGCAGCCAGGTCACCTACGGTCTCTACTTAGGCGAGGTAGAAAAGCCAAGATGGATAGGCGGACAAAGCCGCAAGCAAGGAAGAATATTAGTTGATTAATTGGTAGTTGCTTGAATCAGTTGAAGTTAGCATTGCATTCACTGGCCCAATGGGATTCTCACTTACAGAGAAGAACGCATTTAGCTGCTCGGGTGAAAGGGTGCTCATCGGAGCTCCGGCTCCCTTTCCAACTGCCGTGATCTCAAGGGCAGACAAAGTGATAGCAAGGCACTGTTCGGGTAGGTGTAAGTCAATGCAACAAAGCTCGATTAGTGGGATGCTCCTACAAAGGCAACCATCGCTATCACATCGTCCAATCCAAGGGCCTTGGTGACGATGCCACGCGCGTACAGCCGCGTTGCCATGACAGTCGTCGTCAAAACGATGAGAGCGATGTTGAGATCCAGGAGAAGAGGACCCTTGGATTCGGTCTCCCCAACCGGGTCTGGTGGCGGTCCGCTGGCCATATTGTGGTGTCAGGGTGGTTGTGAAGGAGGTCTAATATGACACAGCCGAGGCGACTTGTGGTGCGTGTAACTATTGATAAATCTCTTAGTCGACAGATGTCATCATCTTCCTACGAGGAATGATCAAAACGTTCAACGTCCAGCAAAAGAAATAAGAATGTTTCCAGAACTTCGGGGGGCACACACATCTATTAAGAACCAACGGAATCGCATTCCGACGCTTCCCCGCTGCAAGAGGTCTCGGGCCTCGACACCAACAGCCACATTTTGCTCGAGACAACTGTCTCTGGCTAGACAGCGCAGGGGCTGATAGCCACGCTTAGCGCTTGGAAAGCCCGTCGTCGAACTTGGCATTGGACTTGGCTTGCAGATGATCCCTTGAAAGCCTAGTCCATGGACCCTGGAATTGGTGCTGGGACCAGGTTCCCATCAGTCCCCGTCTTGAACATCACTTTGACCAGTGGCCGCCACCTTGTCAAGATAATTAAGCGAGCCATCTAATTGCCAGATGGCATCGGGTACTGCAAAGTTGATCGCCAGCATCACGTCCTGGCTGGAATGGCGTTTGACCTTTTGGCGCCGAATGCGGTGTTTGGACCAAAGCTAATCGTCGACATCCTTTTCCGGCTGAAACTTGGTGATGGCCCAACTGAGACAATCCCAACGCGAACTGCGAAGTAGGCAATTCGATTCTACGCGCTCGGTGTCTGTGATGCAGTTGGATTACGGTGGCTTGGAGGATGCAGCGACCTGACTCGTAGTGAGGAATCCCCTGCATTAACACGGAACACGGAATTTTCGCAACCATAAGAGCTTAGGGTTTCACCACTTTATGAACAAAGACCAAAGCTTATATACGTCGAGACCGCGTGGCAGCCAACCCGGTCAAACGGATGACCTAGACATCAGTCGATATCAAGGTTCAAACATCGATCGACCCCGGGAATGAAGCCTCCCGCCCAGGCTCGACCTGCAACAGCCTGTCAGCCCGAGCGCAATGGCACTGCACAGTCCGAGCGGATCCGTAGGGCCCTGCTTAGCGTACGCCATGTCAGTTTTCGGGCAGAACTTTAAGCTTGCCAAGTCCAGGGATCTACGTCTTTGTTCATCTCGCGAGGCTCGACGAGGCGTGAGATGGTGGCAGCTTGGCAGGCCTCGAGTGAAGCATGTCGACGTTGGTTGGCTCGCGGATCAAGACCACCATCTCCGTTCCTGGCTAGGAAGCTTGGCCTTTGATTGATGCCTGTAGACTATCAGCTTGGCATAAACTTGGTCAAATGGAGGCTGTGCAATGGATATGAGCGAGTCACGTAGGTCTTGTTCCTGTCTGTGCCGATAAATGCAATTCCAAGACAGGTTTAGGCAGATGCACAAGCCTCCGAGAAGACAGGGAGACTCCAACACTTCTTTCACCATCTGATAACAGCTACGAAACCAATGAGGGTACACAACTCAACACAATTCAGTTGGGTGATCTACAGAGCGCTACATGATACCTTGTACTAATCATTGCGGAAGGTGAGATAACCTCGCGAAGCACTGGTTCCTAACAGGTGGCTCCATACCCAACTCTCCTCAGAGGATGCCCTTGCTACTGTTGAAAGTCAAAGAGCACAAATCCATGACACGAGCGAGACATGTCGTTCGATCAAAGGGCACCGGAACGCTCTAACCTCGCGTTCAAAAATAAGGCCTGCTCATCAGCATCAAATCCAAGCTTGGAGATCCAAGCATCCTCTAAAATGAACACATTAGCGTACCATCCAAGCAACGGCAAGGAAAACATGCACTTACCCCCCATGCCCCATCTCGAGCCTCTCGCCACAGCCTGCTGCACCTGCGGCATTGCGGTGACAAACTTGTTCAGAATGACACAGGCCTCATCAGGGCTGAGCGAAGAGAAGAGAGGCTCCCCATCAGGTGTTTTCATGATGGTTCGTGGACGTGTAGCCTGCACAAGAGTGTCTTCGAGGTTGGAAACGTGGTGAGAAAGCTTGCTTGTGTCGACTTCAGGCGCAGTCTTGTGAAGGAATTCCTCCATGTCCACCACTTCGAGCTCGGCCGGCTGTATATCAGAACCTCTCCAGTGCTTCTGATCGAGCTGAATGGTCGCTTTGGAGCGAACGAACGCATACTTGAATCGCATGCGCGTGGTGCTGGGACTGTCGACACCCGCGAACTCGGTGTCGCTCTTCTTAGATACAACAGCCATCCAGCTGTCAGGGGTGAGGTCCCGCAGCTTGGACAGAACGCCTTTGTAGGCACTGGAGTGGTACGATCCCTTGGCGATGGTATATGACTCGGTTGGAAGTGCGGCAATCTCCGAAGATTTGTCTTCTCCAAGGGCCGAAGGTCCACATGAGAAGCAGTGTGCGCACTGGAGGCCAGTTCCGTTGTAGCTGAGCAAACACAGCATCTGAGATGCGAGATATTGGAAAAGGCCGTTGATAAATCTGGTCGGGGTCAGGGGGGCATCGCCAAGGTAGAAGGACTCGAGTTGTAATTCAGAAGAAGCGACGAAGCCGCTATCCTTTCCCTCATGCCTGACAAGCAGTTGCACAACTGGGAACGCCGGCACAACTTTGGGATGGTCTCGATAGGGGCGCCAGATGTTCTGACGGATTCCGTTTGCATACAGACCAGTAAGCGTCAGTTTCTTCAGGGCCAGGGGAGGGTCTGACCCGGCCAGAGCATCAAACAGTCGGTTGCTGGCGTCTTCATCTTTACGGTCTGGTCGGTCCAGAACCTGCAGGGTGTGTAGACGATCGAGAGAGGCCAAGGCCTTTAAAAGCTCTGCGGGCTCGTGGTTACGCGAAGCAGTAAGGCTGATCCCTGTGGCACCCTTCAGTGCGTCGGATGCGAGGGCCACTTTGATCGTCTTGGGGTCGAGTTTCGTGAAGAGATTCCACTCCAGACAGTCCTCATCAGCGTAGGCTAGGTGGAGAAGATGAGCCGAAGCCTGCGTTGGGCCAACCTTTCCAGGGTGGCAGAGGAGGTACTCCTTGACCATCCGCTGAAAGCCAGGGAAATTTCGGACTTCATCCAGGAGGGAGGGATCAAAATCATCGTCCGTCGAGGTGAGAAGACGGTCGAATAGTTTGGCAGCAGCCATATCTCGGAGCGACTTGGTTGTGTTCCCATTCTGGGTGTCGTGCAGCGGCTCGGCTGCCTTGAGCTTGGCTTCTTCCTTCCAGCCACCCCATGGCCAGGTTCCTGTAAAAGTCAGTACGGTGTCGTAATAGTTTCGAATGCGAGATTGTCTCTAGCCCAGCATCAACATACTTGCAAGTGCCACCTCCTCGACAAGAGGCGTATTATCGAGCGCCTCGATAACATCCATGTTCCTTTGCACCATCTCATCTGACTCGCTGTAGTAGCCTCTCAGGTATTCTCGTCCGGGCAAGGGAGTTTCGGTCGCGGGGTTGTCGGAAGGGGGAGCATCTATTCACTTATTAGACAATCCAACTCAGCGTAGCTAGGTACGAGAGACATGGGTGAACTAGAAGTCTTATTAGCAAGGTGGTTCAAGAATCAGTTGCGTCTAGTCTCTCTATTTGTACGTACCTCACTCTGAGGATCCTCATCGTCTTCATCTCCCGCATAGATATCACCGCCTAGGATACAACCGTCAGTCAAGACTACTTGACATCAACACAAAAACGACTCACTACCAAAGTTCACAAAGCAATAGCGCACATGATCCAGATCAGTAGCGTCAATCACGGTTATACCGTCATTGTTGTCGCCTTGGTCATAGCCCATGTCGTATCGAAGCTCGTTAATGGCCTGGACTTGGCCCGTCTTGGAGTCGTAGCTAGCACCGATAGCCAGACAAGTCGTGATGAAGGGGAAAGGGCAAGTGGTGCTTTCGGCATCTCGATACTCTTCTGGCTTAGAGGGGGGAGGAGGTTTGTCTTTGAAGAAAGAAGCAGCGAGATCCAGCTCGTGCTTCAGGGCCAAACGGTTCCCCGGGTCCGAAAAGATGTGGAGGAGCCGAAGGCATGAACGCAGGGCCGACACGCCGTACAGCCACTGATGATGGACGGCGGCGAGGGAGCGATAGTGCTTACCCACGCGGGCGATTACGAACAGCTGGTGTCGCTGACCCATGATGAAGATGTCGACTAGAAGAACACAATCGCTCTACTCTTCAAATGAAGCTGAAGGAGCGTGAACTGAAGTGCCCGTGGAACAACAAGGTGAAGTTCAAAGGCGGCTAGCCCCGCTTGGGCAAGCTAGGCATCCAAGGTGTGAAGCCACAGGTGAAGCCACAGACGTGAAGCCACAGACGTGAAGCCACACACAGGCCCACAGGCTGGTGAGGAAAGCCACATACTTCCACACTACCCTAGCCACGGGCACAGCCACGGTGCCAAACTGCCTCCTATCCCGAACAATGAGCCTTCTAGAACGCCCAACACTACGACACTGGCTGTGCCCGAACCGCTCATTCGAATGTCTCATATTTAGGCTAATAACATTGTCCGTAATGTCTATGTAGACTATGACACTAAGATCTCGGGTAGGGTGTCGACAAAGCAAGGGGCTATGCTCCAATCCTGTGGCTGTGCCGGGTCTCCAACATCAATCACCTGCCAAGGCGAGACCGCCCAAGGCAACACACATGATTCAGCATTAAACTGGTACCAGTGATCTATTCTCCTGGAGACAGCAACTTGAACTCAAACGCAAATAAAGAAAAACAGCACATTTCTATATCATTCATCATCAGCCAGCATTCCACATTTTATCACATCAACTACCTACCCTACACCACAAGGATGGACTACCCCGGATCATCAGGATTTCCCTACGACAACGACAACAACATGTTCCCAACGCCTTTTCTTTCTACGCCTTACTCCAATTTGGATACCTCTCAAGGTCAAAGCCGTCAGTCACAATCCTCATTCAACACTCTCACCTTGCCGGATCCAAGCACCGACCCCTTGCTGGTTGCCACGCAGTCTGCGACACCCAGGCCCGCCCCTGAAATAGACATGGCGTCCATGCACCCCATGCGCACGAGGTATGCTCATGGCAGCTCTTTCACCAACCCTGACGGTCGGAACGACAGCTGCGTCGCAACCTCTCTCGCTCGTATGGAGGGCTACGAGAACGCCGACCAGTTCCAGGAGGACATGATCGGATGGCGCCTCGGAGACTCTCAATTTGGACAAGAACAGGGCATGGACCCTGAAGACATGGATATCTTCCGAGCCGAGATGGAACGACAGTTCAAGAAGGAGACGTTCACTCCCACGGCCACTCAGTCTGCCTATGATGTTATGAAAGCCTCATTCAATCCCATCGGGCCTGAATCTTTGCTAGACTACACCCAGTCCGGAGGAATGGGCCACGCAGTTAACATGTATCACGACCTGGAAAGGGGGACTTCAGCGATTGAGGACTTTCAGAGGAGCAACTTTGGCGAGCGGATGGAGCAGCATGTGCAGCACGCAACCAAGATCGACATTTGGTCTCCGCTGCCTGAAACGACCGCAGAGGAACTTGAGTCAGCGAAAGCGAGAAAGCTCAGAAAGGAGCAGCTCTGCCGTCAAGGTAAGCAGAGTTTGAGTGAATGGACAGCTAAGAGAGGCGACGCCTTGCCCGGTTTTGAGCCGTCCTATCATCATGTGCACCGGGGGTGGCCATAGTAGGGGGTGAAGAGGACCCGAGGGTTTGAGTAATTACCATTCGGCCATTTTTATAAGGCCTCTACGCTGGAAAACATCTTCTCTACCCTTATTACTAGTTGTTTCTTCATCATAGAGCAAGCCATCAAAAGACAATTACACTTCTCCCCTAACGCTCGATACCCTATCTCCTTGCTTGCGCGAGGGCTACCAGAGCATATCAGCCTCCACTATTAAAGTACTATCTAAGCCTCTATATAATTCATATATAATTTATTAATCCTTTATCCATATCTTAGTGAGCCTAAGAAGAGTCTAATTATAATTGGTCTAGATCCTAGCTAGGTACGTAATGGCAGTCCCCGCGCAAGCAAGGAGATCACAAACCAGAGCACCTAACTACGTCAATTGCAACTACTGATCCCTTTCACAAACAGAAAAACACGAGTCATGGTTGTCCGTGCTCCCGCAACGACAGTGGAGCATACCAGGATCATCAGTCTGCCATGACCAGCGGATAACGATGGCCATATCTGGGGTAACATATTGATTGCGGGGAACCATGAAGTCTTTATCCGACACCTATGATCAGAGGACCATCTCGGATCTACATCTGGTTCCTCCTCCGCCAAAACAGCCTCGGAAGTGGTTGCGGGGTATGCGTGATGTTGCATTCTATGCCGATCCCAGCGGTTACGGAAGTTGCTGGTTGGTCTATGACTTGACCTCTCCTCCGCCGATGGTATGTTTCCGTCAAGAGAGCGGATACGCTCTGACGATCTTGTGTTCGGATAGTTAGGTATATCAAGGTAGCACAGCCCCTCATTAATGTCAGCCGGGTCATCCTCAATCTTGCTTTTCTTAACTTCACATCTATTGCATCATGGACGCCAAAGTATCCGTCGAGCTGGAGGAAGCCAAGAGTGCTGGAGCCATTAAATCCCCTAATAATCACGAAACAAGCATCGAAGTGTGGACGGAGTGGTTCAACAACCAGAGCACAGAGTGGCAGAATGAACTTGACAAGAGGACGCTTCGAAAAGTCGACATGCGACTGATGCCCACACTCGTCATAATGTACCTGCTCAACTTTCTGGACCGCTCGAACCTCGCCCAGGCGCGTCAGGGCACGCTAGAAGTGGACCTTGGAATGTCTGGCACAGACTTCAACTTGGCTACATCCATCTTCTTCGTCGGCTATCTGCTGATGCAGCTGCCCTCCAACTTGCTTCTCACTCGCGTACGGCCTTCTTGGTACCTCAGTGCCTCTTGTTGTCTATGGGGAGTTGTGTCTACGTGTAATGCTGCTGCGCACTCCTTCACGCACCTTGTGGTCATTCGCTTCTTTCTTGGGTTTGTCGAGGCGCCCTTCTTCCCTGGCGCCATCTTTCTCATGAGTTCTTGGTACACTCGTGCTGAACTTATTCGTCGCGTGGCCTGGCTTTATGCTGGAAATGCTTTGGCTAACATGTTTGGCGGCCTGCTGGGCGCGGCCATCCTTGGTGGGCTTGAAGGATCGAAGGGAATCGAAGGGTGGAGATGGTTGTTTATCATCGTAAGCATTCCCCACATATAGAAATGGTCCCTCTACTCACATCGATTCAATCCACTAGGAGGGCGTGGCAGCCATCGCTTTTGCCATGCTTGCGGCCTTAATTCTTCCCGACTACCCCCACACCACCAAATGGCTGACCCAAGAGGAACGTGCCTTTGCTGCCTGGAGACTCACCCAGGACATCAGCGAGGCTGATACATACGGCGAACAAACTGTCTGGGATGGAGTCAAGATGGCTGTCCGAGATTACCGCGTATACGTCTTCCTCCTCATCCAACACGTCAGTTTGCTCTCGCAGACTTTCCAATATTTCTTCCCCACCATTGTTGGTACGCTTGGTTATGGTCGTATCGTAACCCTATGGCTTACCGCTCCGGCTTGGGTATGTGATTGTCCTATCTCTTTGATGGATCGCGTGCTTTCATGTTTCTTTGTTGACAGCCAAATAGTTTGCAACTTTCCTTCTCTCTATCTGTGTAACTTTGAGCTCGGCAAAGACGAACGACAGATCCTTGCATATTGTTTGTCTCATGCTGCTGGCAGCCGTCGGAAACGCGATTGCTGCAGGGACAACTGTCGTTGGAGCCCGCTTCTTTGCCATGTTTCTCATGCCAATGGGCGCGGTGTCTTCTTGTAGGCTAGGGTACCTAGTGTTGCCTCATCTATTCACTAATCACTCCGCAGATCAAATCATCGTATCCTGGGTAGCGAACTCTTTCCCCCGGCCACTCGTCAAGCGTTCGGCGGCAATTGCCATCTGTAACATGATTGGCAATACTGCAACCATCTACGGATCGTATCTTTACCCCAGCAGCGATAGTCCCCAGTATAGGCCTGGAGGCAGCGCAAACGCAGCCATATGCGTTGTGGTCGCTCTGCTTGCTTTGTTGCTACGTTACATTCACAAGTGGGAGAACAAGAAGCTTGAACGTGCTGAAGAAGATCAAAGCAAGACCACAGAGGGAGGAGGTAAAGCCACTGTTGCATCCGGCCGTCAGCTCCCTCAGCCGGGCTTCCGGTATATTTACTAGGCCACATACGTACGATGATAGCGCTCACCGACAAACGGCATGTTTCCTATCATCAGTATGATAGAATCCGAGGTAGAAAGAGAACTAGCATGGGTCCCAACCATTCATTGTTCTCTCCGCTAAGTTGCATAGTGAAGCCGTCAGCCTCCGGCTGTCACCTCAAATCCATTACTGGCCACACCACACTATTCTCCTCTTTATTATTTTCCTCATCTCTCTTTCTATCTCGATATTCCTCTCTTGTCTACCCATTCGCGACGAAGATGGCGATGGCGTCTATCATCCCCACCCCTCAGCCCAGTGCACCTTGCACACTCCTGGCCATGCCACCGGAAATCCGCCTGCACATTTTTGCATTTTGTATACCTCAAAACCTGTGCTTTGACGTCTTTACCATCCATTTTATCTACAAATTTGGCTGCACATTGTGGCCTAAGGACAGCATCGTCATAGGTGGAGAGAACAGCAGCTCTAGCCAGGACGACCCTGGAAGTTCTGATAGACCTTTAGTACACGAATCAGATGTCTATGGGAGGTAAGACCACGCATTTCGTTATTTTTACGCCGATTACTATCATCTACAAAGGCTAACCCCCGACCATAGTGCCTTGCCTGGGCTGCTTCTCCTCTGTCGACAGATTACGAATGAGGCCAAGCCGATGCTGTACGCGAACAACACTTTCATATTCAGGCATGTCTCCACCTGGAGTGGTTCATTGCTTTTCGGACCTGACACGAAGAGACTGATGCGAAAAGTCGTGGTTACCGTGCAATCTTATTCTTTGGGCGTTGCACAAATAGACCCGTGTTTTTGGGATGAGATTCTAGTCAACCTTCAACATTTGCGGGTTGTCATCGAAAAGCCGGGGCCCTTCCCCTTTTGTACTGGTCTAGGATGGCTAGACCTACCAGGATGGACCGCCTCTTTAACAACCATCATCGAATACATTGGCCGTGTCCTCCCCAAGACCGCCATATTTGTGGTGGATACAAATGAGAAAGAACTCATGACTCAAATTCTGGAGAAGGTACTGCCAGGACGGTGCGTTTTTCAGAGATCACGCATCGGTCACCATATTTTGATGAGGAGGGATTGCTTTGAGGCATAGTACGACTGGAAAGATCGCGACTCCAGGTTGTGCAGTCCATACACTCTTCCCCAATGGTCCCTGCTGCGGTGGATCAAACTATCGAGATTGGCAGAGCTCAGTCCAGGGAGTCTCATCATCTCAGAGAGACGAGGAAAGGGGAACATATTAACATCATCACGTAGTAGGGGCAACACCGGTGGCTTGGTCGTCACCGCGGCTTAGCATGGAGTTCTAGGACCTAGCAGAGGATTATCAATAGATGTATAGAGATACCAGCCGTGTGAGACCCAGAACCACTGAACTCAAGATACGAGAGTAAGTGGTTTCTTGTTCTGAGTGAGGAAAGAAGCGGCACCGCGCCTTGCATCTATCTATTCACTAAATGGGAGCCCGTCTATGAATGTCAGCGGAGATGTATTCCAAAGGCCACTGACCTACCCAAGCACCCAGCTTCACCCCAACGTGTCTGGCTCAGTTCCACGACCATTGAGTCACTCTGGCATATCTGTGCTCATGAAAAGCATCCAACTTCGGGGCTGACTTACCAATGCTGAACCGTCTATTCGTAGAGGGTCTAACCTAGGAAGAATTGAACTGATCCTGGAACATCTACCTCGGCTATTGATCTACTTAATAAGGCTAAGACTATTTGATCTGCTTCAAGGATTTGTATATCCGCCTCTGGGATTATAATCCGTCTTCGGGGTTACAATATCCGCTTCGGATTGGTTACTATAAAAACGTGCAGATCTGCCCGAATGCACCACACTTAGTAAGGTAGTTCGGTACCAATAGATTCTCTTATTTAGGTACACCATGAAGCTCTTTGACATTATGAACCTACGGAAGGTTATGGTCTTCCTTCTATATCTTCCTACGGCACTTGGGCAGAATGACAAGACCGACTTCTCAACATGGTTCAACATCACCGAGTTCCCCAACCCCCAGGTCGCCAACATCGCAGGCCTTCAGGCGGAGGCCCAAGAGCTTGCCCAGGGAAGGCTCTGGTATGACTACGTCCATCGATGCATCAACGCTCAAAAATACCCGACGATCTCCAACAACGTCCAGACTCCTGGCTGGGTGACCCCTGCTCGTGCTTTTGACTCCGTCTTTTTTGTCGGGTACTCATTCGTGTCATCCTGGGCTATCGACACGGGTGATGGAATTGTCTTGATTGATGCGCTCAACAACGCTGAGGAGGCCGAGAAAGTCATCATCCCAGGACTGAAGGCCTTTGGATACACCCCCAGTGACATAAAGGCCTTGGTCATCACTCATGAGCATTTCGACCACTACGGCGGAGCTTCTTGGTTCCAGGATACGTTCAGTACTCCTATCTATGCCTCCAGTGCGGCATGGGCTGGTATGAAGAAACTTGGAGGCACTCCGAGCCTTGACAAAACCCTTGACGAGGGTGGTGCCTTGGAGATCGGCAACACCACGGTGCGCGTCTTTTCGACACCAGGTCACACACCGGGCACCGTCTCTCTGATATTCCCCGTTTATGACCGTGGCCAAAAGCATGTTGCAGGATTGTACGGTGGCGGAGGTATCCCTAGCAAGGCGGAGGACAAGTCCACCCAGGTCGAGTCATTTCTGAGGTTCAGTCGCTTGGCCAAGGAAGCGGGCGTGGATGTCCTGTTGAGCAACCACCAGACACAGGATCACACTCTACAAAATTTGGATGTTCTGGCAAACCGGCAGTGCTCAGGCAAGAAATGCAGCTTGCCAAACCCGTTTGTGGTCGGAAATAAGCAATATGTACGGTACTTGGAGTTGATGGCCAAATGTGTAGAGTTGCAAGCGGCGAGACAGGGTCAGAACCTCACCATGTAGATGGCAGGTTACTTGACGTTCGCGGATGTTGTCAAGCTTAGGTTGATATAGGTGATCTAGATTTGGCTTCCATCTCTAAGCCACGAGGCTCTAGTACCAATGAAAGAATACAAGTAGCCACTGTCATATGAGAGGATAGTTCTCTTCAAGTCAACACTTGCACACTTTTCCAGGGAGAGACATTGAATGTGATGAACGCATAGCAGCCAGAATCCAGCTCCAGGTACTATTTTAGTTCTACTTCCTTGGTCACGGGCCCTGGGGAGGAAATGAATTGCGCCAAAGACAGCGATTGCTGGGATTATGAGATCTGCTCAACAGGCTCTTGCATTTACGGCAGAGGCATTTATTACTACATGCCTTGATTTCTTTGAGCTTGGGATTGCTATACCAGTTGGGCGTGGAGGGATTGAGGGACGATGGTGGTTGAATGGGGGGATTAATGGGGATTAATTAGGAGATGAGAACCTGGGTTGACAACCAAGGTGTCTAATGAAGTAAGCATTCGTTTTTGCATAAACTATCCCAACAATAGCAACATTATCAGTAGCGCAAAGTGCATCGCATTCCGCTCCTTGTTAGCCTTGACTCTGTGAGGTATGCCTCGGATGCTGAGGCCGCACCTATGACGACAGCCACTACGCAGCTGATGGGTCTTCCTTGGTTAATGACATCCACACAAAGACTGTGACTGTCAGTAAACCACAATATTAGGGGTGAAAGAAAAAAATATTCTTCTGGTGTAGTCCTGTCAAGTGCCACATGAGGTTGCCAACTTTAGGGGCCCGACATCGAACGCCCAAAAAAGACCACAGATGTCACGAATTCCAAAAGGATCATGAAGCAAAAAGAACGTACAAAACCGGAGATTCGCTGGTCGTCACCGACCCAACTACTAATCCGGCGCTTCGCAGCTTGACTCTGGGGGAGCGGACGGGACCCCGTACTCTCTATGAGCTATGGTCGTATGTGCTGGAGTTTCCGTGACAGCTGCGTTATCAATGTGACCTAGGCAGCGATTTAAACACATCCGAGGTTCACTTGACAATATTACCGAGCCATCTTCCCAGCCTGACCTGTTTTCATCAGTGGATCGGAGCCGACAGAGTGCCCCGCCATTATCTGATACAGAGCCACGAACTACGGCGCGGGTGAGTGTCGGCTTACCAGACCCAATGCCAAGTGATAACTGCCCAGAACGTGAAAGCAAGCGAATTGTGTGCAGGGGCTAGGCTGGTGCCTGGACGAGCTCCACTAGATGTCCAATGAATGGCATCTGTGTCGTCGCACAGCATGCTTCTCTGCCTGAGGCAGTCGCATCAACAACTTCACGGTCAGATTACTGCATCTTGCTCACTTCCACTCTGCCCTTCCTTTCTATCTCTTCTTCATCTATCGAAGCCTGAGAGAGATCACACTATCACAATCATGGCATCGGATTCTCCCTCTAACCCAATTGGCCTTGCGCTGCGCACTCCCGAGGCAGATGTGCCTAACGCAGCTTCACAATCTCCGGGACCAGACCAACACCGTGAAAGCGCACCCCTCTCGCCAACCAGCGAACAACGCAGGTATCCTGTCGGATGGTCTCTTAATGATGAAGAATACGAGAGCGAGAGCGAGAGCGGGAGTCAAGATTATGGCCCGAGTACCCCCCACGACGATACTGGCAGCGATCATCAAGATGGCGGTTCCCTCGGCCAGCTCAAGCAATGGCTCGAATCACACTGCAAAGATGCTCTCTTCGCTTGTGGTGGAGCGATACCAATCATTGTTGATACTCCAGAGGTCAATGCACCAAAGAGAGAGCCATCTGCAGACGAAGAACTCCCATCCAGTTCAGCCTCGGATCGCGCCTCAAGCTTGAGCTCAGGCACGGCTCCATCAGCACCCCCTCATCCCCCAGTCACCCTGCGATGGGACCCTCGAGATTCAATGACTCCCGCCGCCCATTGCAAGCTGAATTTCCCTATCGAGGAGTCCAGCGCGGATAACCTCAATCGCCTGCTTGCTGATATGGAGCCCGCAGCCTTTGGTCGCGGAGGAGAACATGTTTACGACGAGAGCTACCGCAAAGCTTCCAAGATGGACCCTTCCCGTTTCACCACTAGCTTTTGCCCCTATACCTCGGGCATAGTCAGTGTGGTGTCACAGCTCCTCCTCCCAAACCCGCTTTCGGAGAAACAGAGGACTCTCAAGGCTGAACTGTACAAGCTCAATGTCTGTCTCCGCTAGCCAACTTCTGCGATAACTCAGCTAACCTCCGCCAAGGTGTATACTGGGCCATCCGGTCACTTCAGCTCCCATGTCGACACTCCTGGCTCTCGTTCTCAGATCGGATCACTGGTGGTTTGTCTGCCTGTTCAACATAAGGGGGGTGCCTTGGAAGTCCGTCAGGAAGATCAACTCATGCACTTTGACTGGGACAACATGGATCCCGAAGGGCCGCAGATTCAATGGGCTGCATTCTACAGCGACTGCGAACATGAGGTGCGTGAGGTAACCTCCGGCCACCGCATTACCCTCACGTACAACCTGTACGTTACTCGTGGAGATGGCCAGTTGTCAAACCACCCCAATGCCCTTACCATTGACCACACGCCTCTTTTTGGGCACCTCGAAGAACTCATCAGCGACAAAGAGTTCTTGCCGGATGGTAAACATCTATCCCTGTCTCCATCTTTACATCATGGCTGTAATTTCTAACCTTTCCCAGGCGGCTATCTTGGCTTCTACACAACCCACACCTATCCTCACAGTTTCTCACAGGCATGTTTGACCGATACCTTGAAAGGTGTTGACATGAACGTTTGGCAAGCCTTTCAACGCCTCGGGTGTGGCGTATGCCTGCGACCAGTCTTGATCACTGATCCCTTCGAAAGACGTGCCAAGCCCCGTCATATTGGCACAGAATTTCCCCTAGATAAGTACAACTGGACTATCGACCAGGAGGAGGATTGGAAGAACCTTCTCAACACGGTCTGGGGCCTCGAGAAGCTTTCCATAGAAGATATCGTCTGGCTGAACAAAGCCGACGAAAGCACTGCGCAAGCGGCTTTTACTTACATGACTGTGAGTTTGATGGCCCTCTGCACTACGAGTAGTATTTCTAACTCGAGGTAGTATGGAAACGAGCCCAGCACCGATCTTGCTTACTCCCTTTGCGCGATAATCGTCGGAGTCCCAAAGTACGCCGACAACGGGAGGATGGCATTGAAGACAACATTTGATTCATCTGGGGCGGACGAGAGTAGCTGGGATGAGCACCCACCCTACCCTTTTGACGATGGCATGTAGGGCTATGAGGCTTTGTCAACACTCTGTTCCTTATCGGGGTTCGTGGCATATGTTCATCAAGGGTTAGGATTCGACTATAATGAAGAACACATTTCAGCATATCATAGCATCATCACCCAGTACTAAAACAAAATGGCTTTTTTTTTAAACCTTACGCTCGTGCTGCTTCACACTGAGCCACGACTGGCTCTCGACTGGCTGCAATACTTTAACAAATCCACTTGCTTCTACCGGATGTTTGATTGCGTAAATTCGCAATATCTATCGACTATAATTGTCCCACTTGAAAACCACCTCGGCTCCTCCTGACATTTGTATAGTCATAGTCGCCTACGTCTCCATCTCGACCAATTTGCGCGCGTAAAGTGAAGACGGGTCTCACAGCCCCTCATCCCACAACGTTTGCCATAGTCACATATCCATGTTGATTTTTGGTCCTCAGCGACCTCGCCGTTGCTCAGTTTCCATTGATGTATAACTCGACTCAGTTTCCGTTCCTCATCCTTTGGCACGAGCATATACATGGAGAGGTACCCGCTCAGTCTTTCGCCTGGGGGTAGTTGTAAGATCCCTTGGTGGCTGGTCTCGATGATCGTGGCTTGTGGCCCACGCAAGCGCATACTCCGAGGCTCGTCACAGGTGGACCAGAGAATGAGTTTCCAGATGGGGTCAAATGGGCTTCGGCAGTTTCCGAGTCGATGATAAGTTTCCAGTTTGCAATGCCAGCCCACCAGCTCGTCCCCCCAGATAGATACCGAGTAATCTGTAAAGCAATCGATGCATGACCATGATTGCCTTATGGCGGAGCTCTTGCACCCAAGAAGACAGCCAAACTCGGGAGATGGCCGGTACGTTCTTCTATAAGAGCATGTCTGCATGGATTGGCCATGGAAACCCACGTGTCGACATATTGGAAGCTCAAGACTACTGAGGAGCTTTGCAAAATCGGCTCGCTCTACGAGCGGACCATTGACGCTGTGAAACCGAGCGATGTAGAGTTCGTTGTTGGTGATCTTTGCTTCAGAGGTGTGTTTGAAGGTCCAGGGACTCATAGACGCATCTGGTTTATGCAGTATTTGAGGGCCCCAAACTGTCTTCCGACGTTCTCTTGTCAAATATTGCCGGCCTTTAGGGTACCGATCCAGAGGGAAATGAGAACTAAAGGCTTCTTTTAAATTGATCAACCTTTGAAACTCGTACCTATACTCAAGGGAGCTCAGTGGCAAACCATAACGCTCCCCATAGAGATGCCGATTCATGACGAGGCGCGCCTCTGCAAAGCCAATAGCAGGCCAATTGATTTCGGGCATCCATGCCAAAGGATGGACGGGCATTTCACTCTCAAAAGCCCATAAATCTGCCCCCTCGAGGAGAGGTGGGCGGCTGTGTTCTCCCCTATATGGACGCCAATGCCACTTGACCATAGTAGGTTGTGCGCAGCTCAGGTGGCCTCGACCTGGCCCGAGGGTACAAAGAAGACGGCAGTCAAAGCAGAGTCACAGGGAAGGATTATCCCTCTCGAGAAGTAAGAGCAGTTCATCCCTCTCTGAGATCTCAGACTTCGTTGGAAGAGGGAAGACGGTTCGGCCGGGGTAGTATCCAAGCACCGGCACTCTACCAGTTGGGTAAAGGCCACTGAATAGATGTTTTGCTGTAAGAGCGAGGGCGACGCGTGAGTAAGAGGGGAGTTGGTCTAAGATCATCGAGATAATCTCCCACGGTAGAGAGAATATTTTGCTGTAAGCTGGTTCTCTTGCGGTATACCGTGCCATGCTGGAGGGTGGTGGCGAAGCCTTGGTTGACCAAGGACCAGGAAAAAATGGTTCGCCGAAATATCTGGGGGAGGCAAGGGATTTATACGCAGGATCATCCCGTCCTTCGTTCTCAATGACGTATCACTCATGCACATGATCAAAGAACGCAGGAAGACACATGGCAGCATCAAAAAATAATGCTGTAAAACGCCGTACCAATCTGACCCATCAAAGTCAGACTTGTTGAGTCACGAATATAGTTTAAAAAACATAGATATGACCAATCACGCCGAACATAGTCACCCGGTTAGTATTCTTTTTATTTCTAATATATTAGTGTATCCCTTTTGAAGCCAAAGTCCCTAGACTGATGTTCAATGCCCAGTTTGTTGGTGAGGAAGCTTTGATGCCCCGAAAGTCAATGAACAACCAGGTGTCAGACCTGGACCAGGCTCACCATATCAAGACCATACTTCGGATTCGACTCATTTTACACGTGGAGAGTGCAGAAAGTCTTCCATAGATTTCAAAAGAACGGCTTACAGGACGAGATATGCTCTGTGTTCTCGGTGGAACTTGTCAGGCTAGATGAACTCTGTGGGTGCCTCTGGTCTGCAAAATATCCCCGAGCTCCTTGGCCGTTGTCAATAGCTCCCATACCTACCCGACAGAATCCGCCAGTCTTTAAATTTTCGGCAATGATAAGAAAGTAGTCCTTAGTTCCAAATATTCAGTTTCCCTCCGAGTTCCATACTGACCGGTATGGGACTTGAGCGACGAGCAAGAGAAACATATTTTTGTCCATATATTTCTCTATCCGGTTTAGGGAATCCCACCAAATTTCGTCAGTGGTTTTTGGAATCGAGCTGAACGGAATCACTATACCAGAGACGTCCAGTTTTGCATACTTGACCTTTGAAGTAAGCTCTTTGCCTTCCCATTTAACATCCACGCAGTTAACTTTCATCACCATCTCGATTTTCCTCGGAGACCGAAAACATCCCCGATGTTCAGTGTCGAACGCAACGGGTCCATCAAACCCCATCCAAGACCAGGAGGGGATCGACTTGAGCTCAGCGGCTTCAATGCGGCCACCGGGCCCACGACCTCTCCAAAGCAAGCCGGCATGAAAATCCCCCTCCCACAGCCCTAGGCGGGGGGCATCATGGCGATGAGTATGCTTATCATAGAGGAGATTCCTGAAGCGTGTCGTGGCTCCAGCAAGGGCAAGTGTTCTGTCCCTGGCTTTGGATAGTAACCTGCCGGAGTGGCCTTGGACGACATCGTCCCAGTCTTCGTAGACAGCTCGTGCGGGGTACAGTGGTTTTGATATGAATGACGGTCTAGTCCTATCTTTGTTCAGGACGACCAGACCGTCCTCGCTGGCAACTTGGCTCTTGCATTCCCAGATCAACTGCTTCTTGCAGAAATGGACCATTCTTTGAGAGAAGATGCGTTCTTGGAGCACCCATCCTCGTTGGTTCAGTGGCGCCGAGTTGATCTCATTTTTCAAGTCCGTCTGTGTAGATTCCAGAAATGCGTAACCTGTCGAACCCCAGTGATTGAACCGGCTGGCGCTGAACCTCCGGCGAAGACTGCTCGGATAAAGCATGCCTCCTTCACAGTTGACTGAGTCTGTGGCTGCAAGAGTAATTGTGGCATGCCCATAGTAGTCTGCCATCTTGCCAGCCTCGGATTCAAAGTCACCATTGTCGCCTTGTACAATGCAGAGGGCGTCGATCCACAAGTAGCGTATGCCGAGCCCCCTCGTGATATCGATTGCATCTGTGAATGTTTTGTGCTTGATTTCCCCCTCGGGCAGAGATTTTTTTCGGTCCTCAAGATTATTTGGAGTTGTTTTAGCCGTTAAAATGTCGTTGCCAGAAGAGTCTCTTCCCCAGCAGTAGCTCAAGGCAGTGTATTGCCCCCTTTCACGCGCGCTTGGTTCATATAGAACCATTATTCCACATTGATGACTCTTTTGGGCAATTCTGATTCTGAGTCAAACCCACAAGTCCTGTGAGATTTTCTACACTCTGCCAACCAGCCCCGGATCCTGTTGAGTCTTTCATCGAGATTAGAGTCCTGCTGTGTCCAGATGGCTCTATTCTGAATCCCTTTCCAGTCTGCACGAACAATGTCAGAGTATTCTGTAAATTTGAATATCATCAAAGTACTTACAGGAGCTTTCTTCAAAAATAAGTCCCACAACTCTCCCCTGTCGTCGATTTCCGGGGCCGCCAGCACTTGGCTGTAGAAACCGGAACGGTCCCCGTTCTGGGAAAGGAGGATGATATCGCAAGGGATTGATGGTGATGGCGCTTCCTTTCAGGGCTTCTCTAAACCTTTGGGACCATCCTGCAACCACAAAGGTCTGGTCCGGTTGCTCAATTACTGTTTTAGCTCCTTCCATGGCGCTGCAAAATAGTCGACATAACGGGCATCTGGTCGAATTTGTGAGCTTCTCAATCGATAAATGATGAGCCCGCGTCTGAAAGTCTCGACGCTGCAATACACCGTTACACCAGCCGCATAGATTTTCGGCAGCTGGTACGTCGATCGTGCTGTCCACCATGCTATCTGACCGCTGGTGATGTTTGCATCCACGGAAAATACAGTTACTGTCTTCACAGATATACCCTAGGCACTCCAACGGGAGAAACACCAGGAACATCTAATAACCAATGCCTATCAAGTGCGCAAGGTTGAAATACCGGCGTCGAAAGCAGGCAAAATAAAATGCGTGAGGGATTTCTTATCTCTATCCGTATGTCAGAACTCTCTAGCAAATAGAAGCTCGCCACATGTTCGAAGTCCCATATCACCACCAATGATATGACCAGTCCTTAGCGTAAACCTCAGCTGAACAACGTACTGATAACGTATTAGAAGATCACATCAACCATGTTTGTATTATTCAATTTTGTATCCGATAAGCAGTACATTTAATTATCAAACACAAAGAGTCCAAGCCACTCCCAATGTGCTTCAGTTGACAACGAGATAATGGTTTCCCTGAACTGAATCCTTGGGCATTGTCCACTCCTTGTATACCTTGTCAAGCCGACTCTTGAACATCTCCTCAACTTGCTTTCTCCTAATGTTGCCCTTCGTAGCCGTTCGTGGCAGCGTGCCTCGTGGGACGATCAATATGAATCGTGCGTCGTCAATGCGCTCGTGCATGTATCTCCGTTTGTGGAAGGGATTGATCCTGAAAAGGATCTCGTTCTTGATCCTCCAGAGCCCTATTTCCTCGCCGTGTTCTTCAGGTCCGATTGATGCACCATCTCGAAGCTCGACAATCATTGAGGGAGAAGGTCGACCAGCACCGACGACAACGACCGCATCAATGAGGTCATCTCCACAGGTTTCCATGGCGTTTGCCTCGATTGAGCCTGTGTCACAGCGTAGAGCCATCGCCATCTTGATCCAATCGTCGTTTCGCCCTTTAGCCACAAACTTCCCAGGTCTCACTTCCACAAAGAAATCCCCCGTATGGAACTTCCCGTCCTCGGAGCTCCGCAAGGAAATATCCGGACAATCGGCCGATTCAGGAACCACTACGAGCTCGAGCAGCTGTTCATCCATATGCGTATCCTCCTCCAGTGGCACATACTCATAGGTGGAGCCCGGCAAAGTCGTCAGATAAGCCGGGTTCGTGGTGTCCTCCGAAATCATCATGACACCTACTTCGGTGGAGCCAAAGACGTTGACGAGATGGAGACCTTGGCTGCAGGCCCATGCTTCATCTGTAGGATCCAGAGCTGAACCACCGTACATGATGTACTCCAACCCCTGTAAAGCTTTGAGCAAGGAGGCGTCTCGACGGGCTTCGTGGAGGACGTTGGACAAGAAGGCGGGAAACATGTTCAGCCTAGTCAGTCCGCATTGGTCAATGATCTGTCGGAGTTCGTCATTTGAGTATGGGATCTCGGTCGGGAGGACAAAGCAACTTCCACGGCAAATAGCGTCGATGAGCAGCATGGTGCTGCCAATGTGACTGAAGCTTCCACTACAGGCCTATCAGAACAGTGAACTCACTAAAACTTCAATGAGACTTACATGGAAACCTGGACCCGTTGCGGTCTCGTCGAAGGAAGTATCTCGTCGACACATGCCGTCTTGCTGATGACGCAGTCGAACCACTTCGCCGTGAGTGGGACAAGCTTTGGAATACCGGAAGTTGAGCCCGATGTATGATAGATCATGATGGTGTCCTCGGCTTCTGGTGACATATTCAAGTGAGGCAGTGGCAAGTGATCATAGTTGGAGGTGAGAATGTCCTCAGCAGGGTAAGCCTTCACGGGGCTGTCGGCGACAACTGATTGGAAGCCAGCATCGTGGATCAGAACCGCGGCTTGTGACTTCTTAAGTAGGTTGTAGACAACAGATGGATCTGTCATCTTTAGAGAGACGAGCTGTGGAATGAAGCCAGCTCGGTAGATGCCCCATATATGGAGGAGGTCCGTGTAGGACGAGCCTTTCAGCCTGAGACGACAGTTAAACAGACTCCAAAGCGGCGGTTTGCTATACCTACCATAGTCCAATAACAGATTGCTGCTTGATGCCTCTTTCCATAAACTCATTGGCCCAGTACCTGGCGCAAGTCTCGATGTCCTTGGTGAAGTCAGTAAAGGTGATATCCTTCCAAGACAGTTCTGCAACCCCTTCGTTAGGGATTCTCAGTGCTGTCGCGGATGGATAGTCCCTTGTGCTAGCGTATAGAGCAGCAAGAGGCGTTTGATAGGTAGTCATTTTGGTAGAATCGATTGAGAAGAATATGCTTGCTTTCACAGTTGAGATCAGAGAAGATCATCGATGTGAAGCGTCGTGACGGGCATGCACTTATATGGTTATTCGCCCCGTAGCTCCGGGATGGGGCCTGTAGGTCGCCCCAGGCCTCCATTCCTATATACCGGCTATACTGGAGGGCGTTTCACTTTCCTGTGTCTGACGTGTCTGACATAGGAAATCGGTCAAGGCCTAGACCCATCGACTACTGGTGAATGCCGTGTAAGCTCACGCAACCCTCCATCTTGAGGAAATAACACGGCCTCAAACGAGATAATCCCCGAAAAACTCAAATATCTACCGAATCATCCGTGTCAAGAACGGACTTAATAAGGTTTACTCGGGTTAACGGATAAAACGGCGTCCGTAGAACCCAGGACTGACGGCGGTTTAAACCTTGCTCACGTAATTGTGTGGAAGGAAACTCTCGCGCTTGTCATTGAAGGAGGTGGTGATAGGGCGGAAGCTAGGAAGTCCCGGGAGGGGGTTGCTAAGCTTAGAAGAGGGGATTTGTTTTGTTCCATTGAGTGGCGGTGAGTTTCGTAGGTACAGTATTTGTCTTGGTCAATGAGTTATTCACGTGGGTGGTATTACGTATGGTTTCATGAGTCAGAGACGCTTGCAATAGGCTCGACAAAAGTCCTGGCAGATCATATGAAATAGGGAACCTTGCACTGTGTTGGCCTCTGGATCGCGATAATGCAGTCGTTTCGTCCATTTCCATCACAGGTTTGGAATCAGATTCGGCAGATGCCCAATCCGTTCCGTCACTCCCACGTCAAGATACACAGGTGAGTCTTGGTGGAACTATCGGGAGGGAGGCAAGTCCAACAAACGGCTGAACACGATTAAACCGGATTGCTTACTTACACGACATAAGAAATTAAGTCAAACTCTTAGTGGTAGAATAGACCTTCGCATGCAGGCTCGTGTTACCGATATCATTGGTGGGAGGGGGATGATGATGTATGTCTGGCTGACGTGAACACGAGCGAACTCGTAACACAAGCTGCTCCGCCGCAACTGGAGATCAAATGAAGTCCCTCTAAGCTCTTAATGCGAGCCAATATCAAGACTGCATGGTCTAATAATACCACAGCGGGCGCACATATACCACCACTGCCCCAGTCACCAGGCTTGGCTCAGAAGGGCTTCGAACGACAGTCCGACGATTCACAGGACCGGCTGTGGCACATCAAACTCACCAATGTTGAAGAATCGTCATAGGCAAGTATGAGAATTAATATTTCATTGTGTTGATCTCGACTTTGGGTCGGGAAATCAACAATCTACCCAGCAGTGTACAATATCCATTTTATCAGCCCCGGCTCATCGTGCTTCTTAGGCTTCTTATGCTTGTGTCTGCCAGACTTCTTCTTCACCGGTTTATACTCCATTTCCCACTCTGGAACCCACCTTGGGGTCTCGCGCAGCATGGGCATATATGGATCGGGGTATAGTGACATGAGAAACCTTCTGTCGCCGTCAGATAACACCGAGGCGTGGGGGACATACATCATCCCGTCTCGGGTGTCTTCTGGGGCGATGGGGTAATGCATGATGGACTCTGGGTCATAAGGGAGGGGCTTTGTACCTCGAACAAAGCTTCGGTCGTAGTTCTTGTAGATCATGGCACATTTCCACCCCGTCTTTCTTTGGATTTCGCGGTAGTTCCAAACAGCTGGACAATCAGGATGTTGGTGTTCATGCACCATGCCCAATGAGTGTCCAACTTCGTGTAAGATGTCAGCTTGCCTCAGGCGGCGTCGCTGGGGACCTGGTAGACCTGCGATGTGTCGGTACATGTTGAGCCACAAGGTTGTCCCATTTGGATTCTTCTCGGCTTCCGTCCCAAGACAGGAGCTTGACTGGGTACCGAAAGATATGCGGATATCAGAAGGCCCAAAATCGTCTGGTCTGAGAAACTCGAATTTTAACCGCATCGGAATGGTATTGTAGTGTGTATTGATGAGATTCATGACAATTTCGCGATCGGAGGCACTCCCATTCAGAAAGCGTACCCTCAGGCGACGCTTCTCGGCCGGCCAGACGAAAGAGCTCGGCGTTACCCCATTCAATATGTCGTTGGAAACTGCGCCTTGTAACGTATCGGCAAATTCGCTATCGTTGCTGGAAGAACCCTGTGTGCAGCCCCAGCCGACGCCGTAGTGGTTGCTAGTTGAACCCGCCGCCTCAACTTGGAGGTGTGCGGGATCACTTTGTTGTGCTGCCCCATGTTCAAACCCGTCGACTAGGTAATCCATAACATTCGCATTGTGTTGATAATGGTTATGGCTCCGCGGGGCATGGTACATGGCGATCAGGGTTGCTGGTGGCAATGTATTGTGGCGGATTGAAATTGTGCTATAGTATGCGATGGAGCAGAGTTTGAAAGGAACAGGGAACACCCTCTTTGTCATTTACGGGACGATTACGGGGCGAAAACTCCCTTGGCTCAAGATTCATCTCACATCTCAAGAGCTTTATTCACAGGTGTGGTGGTATTGCATCCTTGACAGCCAATAACTGCCCTCAGTCTAAAACCAGGCGCAAGAACACACCAAACAGGCGTCGACACAGCCTCCGACCAAGCTCCTTTTGTCCGCACACGTCGACCTGCATGAGCAAATAACAATCACGAGCGCTGCTGGTCAGCCCACCTGTCGTTCGTCCCGTGCCGCCGGCTTGCGCTTCCGCCCAGTTACAGTGGTCTTTTGGAGTTGTCAGCAGTGCATCACCTATCATTTTCCTTGCCCTGATGTGACAAAAAGTGCATGCTTATTCTCCATGTGCGTTCGGGTCTGAGCGTCTCACCTCTGGTGATGAAATGTCTCAACTGAGGCAGCCCGCCTACAGTGAAGAGTTCTGAATTTTCGCCCGGCAGATTAATATGCAGATGACCACCCACACTATTCAAGCAGTCGCCTTGGGCGCGTAGCTGGCCAAGTTCATGACCTTCATGGACTGAATCACTACCCGTATATTCATAGCCATCATTTCGATGAGACTTCCCAAGCGCCAGCCTAATACAGGCACCAGAAGATTCACGAACTAACAACCTTTCCGAACAGTCCATTTACTCGTCGACAAGAACGTACAGCCCTGCCAACACTTCAAGGGCTCAGTCTCGGCATCTTAGCCGATAATTTGGCGAATAGCTTTGTCGGAAAGGTGACAAACAGGGCTTGCTGTGCTCACACTACCTACTCAATGATACGACCGCATATGATGGCCGGTCGCCCTGCTTCACTGACCCCCGTCAATAGGCTACGACTCACAATCAGTACGAGCCTTATCATTGAGCGCATTGGCATTACGAATCGTCACACTCAGTACGCGTAGCTAATCATTAAATGACAATTTTACAGGTGACCGTGAAGAACGGCTCCCAGATAAATACCCAAGAACAGTAAGGCAGCTGTCGTCCTCTTGTCTAACAATAACTCCAGCTATGATAGACGTGATTGGTCTCTACGCTGTTAGTTCAGGTTCCCCTACCTTTCGGGAAGCAGTAAGTCCGTCAGCCTAGGGAACTCGAGTGTCGGTTCCGTACTTCAGGCAACGCAGCCCAGCCAAGGCCAAGGTCCACAAAGATTCCGCACCCCACGAACAGAGTCAACTTTCTCGATATCTCATAATTGTCTCGGTAAAAAGCGTCGACTCTAACTAGCTTAGGTCAAGTTTCCATTCCCACTCACCTTGGGAGAGACATACCGAGCCGGCGCCGGGTATGGTGGAGATGAGCTCATGCCATCGTTTGCCGGGAAAAGCGGAAGCTCTCTTGGCGCATGATCCGATAGTGAATCGTTTTATATCCGGCTCTCAAGTCTGTTTGCATTGACAGTGTCTCTGATTTTAGCCCGAGCAGAATATGCTCCTCCACGTTGCGAGAGGTGGCTGTGTCACAGGAAGGCGAGCCTAGGCCAACGATCGGTTACCCAAGACAACAGAAGGGTATGTATTGAATGAAGGATTTGGTTAAGAATCGTGTGAACTCATAAAATCCGCTCATTCTGTCATGCTACACCAGAGAAAATATGATATGTCTGTGAGAGAGGTGCTTGATGTGATGAGATGAACTCAGCTCACAGCCTTCTCCACCAAAATCCCGTGGGCCAAGAGTCTATACGTCATCAGAATGGTCCATCAAACCTTCCCCATGATTAAGCTGATAAGGTCTTCAATGGAGACTCCATTACGAGCCACATCCGTGTCCCATTTGTTGGGGTATAGGCCGGAGATTTTGGTACCATGCCTCTCCACGTTTTCATTCCGGCTGGCTATGTAGTATTACCAGCTCATGTCCGCCGTTGTGTACTCTTCTAAAATCTTGTGGGCCATGGTAGATAGAGCACATCATATTGGCATCAGCAAGCCGGGTTGGGGGATGGACAAGTGCTACTTTCTCTACCTAGCAGAGGTATGCGTGTTTTTTACCCTGATGACACATGGCTTCTTCATCCTTTTCCAACAAAAGAGCGTCTCTTTGTATTCTCATGAAATTCTCTTATTTACTTCACGAAGCTGTTTGTCTCCAAGTCTCTTCCCAGGTCGAGATGGTATACTATAGGTTCGTCATCCAAAGTCGAATTGCACGCAGGCTCACCAGCAACTTTGCACTAACAAACGTCTCGTTTGTTAGAGAGAATTGAGAAATGCAACAATCAACATACTAATGTCTGTTCTTTTTTTGCTCAATGTATCGGGCCGTATGCACGCGACTTGGCGATCGGATCTGACCTCTCGAGTGAGTCCAGGGTAACACGGATATGCAGCCTCATATGCCACACCGTTCAATGATATATGCCTGCAACTGTAACACACCCCTTATATTCTTTCATTCAAAGAACTACTCTCTCAAATTGCATAGAGTTATCGTTGTCGTAACGTCGTCAACGCGTCCAATACCTCAAAGCTCGACTTCTGAGTGGAGGCATCTGAAGCATCAGATGGATTCTACTGCCGAGCACATCTCCGGCAGTAAATTATGATCCTCGACCATTGAATAAATGTGTCGATGCCAGCTGTGTGTCTAACTTGCTAACAGTAAAGTGTGGCAATAAAAGTTTCACTACTGGGCGAGTCACAAGCCTTGACGACGATGTGTACATATGGTCAAAATTCACTATCCCAAAAGCATGACATGAATCTATCGTCCCAATCAAATGCTCAACAAACTGTTTTACAATCCCAAGATGCAAAAAATCCAAGTCCCAGTCTCCCAAGCGGTATTCAGACAACCATTTCAACTCCGGCGACCCGTATTCGCTCATTTTGCGGCCTTGGCCTTCTCCCTCAACATAACGCCCGAGTAGCTAGCAAGTATTAGTGATGAGATAGATTGGAAGGATGGAAGGATACTCACGCAAAGATTCCAACCAGGGCCATGACCAGGCCAATGACACACTTATCAGCCACGGTTCGGCCAGAGGACATCCAGCCGAGGGCGACAATGATGCATGTCTTGCTGTGGGCGACGACTGTGCTAGTGACAGGGCCCATCTCAGCAACGATGAAGAACTGAGAGACGTTGATAAGAACGGCAAAGAAGCCAGACTGTGATGTAATGTCAGCAGTACTCCTTCACCCGGCAGACTCTGTGCACTCACCATAAGAATCAGAACCCAGCGGTTCAATGAAACGTCACCCCAGACGGGGAAGGTGTCGACAAAGGGAATGACGTAGAGGAGCATGAAAGCAGAAATGGGAGCCTGGTTGAAGAGCAGCTGCATGCTGGTCATGTTCAGGCGTCGTCGGAAGGCCGAGATCCAGACGGTGTAAAGAGACGAGAAGAAGACGCCAAGGAAGGCAAACATGACGCCCAGCTGGGAAGTCGTCTTGATGGTGGTGTTGCTGGTAGGCCTCGAGTCATAGTAAGAGACCATACCGACGCCAATACAGGCGGGGATCAGGGTCAGGCAAGCCTTGAGAGGCAGAGTGACCTTGTACATGACGTAGTCCATGGCGGCAACTGAGGGCGTCATGAGGATACGCGCAATCTGGTAGAATGCGACGGATGAGTAGGCAAGAGAGAGGTTAGGGAAGACGACGTTAAGGGCCATGGCGATGGACAGAGGCGCCGTGTGGCCAAAGGAAGCCTTCTGAGGCGTGAAGAAGCCGAAGCGCTCTCGTGAGAGGACATAGAGGGCCAGCCAGGTGATGGTGAAGTGAAATGTGGCGAACGAGAGCTGCACATGCTTGAGTGATTTATCTGAGAAGATGGCTTTGTTTGTGAAGACCTGGATGAGGTTAACATGGCGATGTTGAGATGGAAGGTGAAGTGACATACGATCAAGACTGTGGCCAAGACGTTGATCAATGTCCATGCTACCGCTTTGAGTGTTTTGGACTTCTTGACGGGCTCTGGCTCTGGCTTGTCTGGCTTATCGGCCTTTTCTTGGTCACCAGCAAGGAGAGCATCATCCTCCTCATCGTGGTAGAGCTCATCGAGCTCAAACTCACTGGGCGACCTCGTCATGTCGCGGTCATGTTCACTGTGATCAAACAGTGTCGTCTCCTTGGGCGAGGTAGACGAGGATGATGCCGACGAAGACGATGAGTCCGCGTACGGCTTGTGGTCGGCTTCCTTGGACATGGTGAATTAGATGGGCGCTGATGAAGACAAGGAACGACTGTAGTTAGGGAACAGCAGATTTCAAGCAGCCAGATGAAGGAACAGTGAAACAGACACAGCAAAGCAGCGTTCTGTCTGGTAAGGCAAAGAGAGGGGGATTGCTGGAAAGACCGGAGAAGTGGGATAAAGCAGTCCGACTGGGGGGAAGAGAAAGACGCCAGCCTGGTCAAGCACCCCTGCCCCTGGAGAAGCATGTATTCGTATTGCTCACTGGTCCCGGACAAGGAATGGGCGTGGAGTATCGACGACAATCCCAGAGATGAAAGTATTGGTACATGGGCGCGAGAGAATCTTTCTAGCGGCGTCAGGAATGCCTCTTCCTTACGACGCCACCAACGAACCACCCCTGCAGTAGCAACCAACTCTGCTCCTTTCTCCTTTTTTTTTCTGCCGTCTCTTTTTTTCTTCCTTCTGGCGCAGCCGACAGTTAGTCTCCTACGTGCGGGCGGTAAATAGCCAGTCCAGCCCCAAGCCACGGTGGGCCAGGGAGAGCCGGCTTCTGAGACTATCGAAGGGGCCATTTGCAGATCTATTTGGCGCTAGGCTATCAGCCGGGCATGCGATTGACGAGCTGAAATACGAATCCAGACTAACCCGAAGCAAGGGCAAAAAAGTTTGTCTCTGTTTGAGGTAGTGGGTGACTGTCTTGAAAGGGGTTGATGGTTCAGGGCTGAGACGAGGTGTGGTGGCGGCATCTGCCAAGAGAACATGTGCGTTTTGGCAGTTTGAGGCTCTGGAGAGTTTCGGCCTTGTCATCATCCCGTTCTGCGAGAGAAGGAATGGGACATGCGTGGCTGCGTGTACAGTACGCGCGTGTGTGTGGTGGCCGATGCACCAATGGGGCGATTGTGCATTGGGATCAACCAATTGCAATCGTGCCGATCGGTCGGGAGGACAGGGCGGTAAAAGAAGTGAGTGTTTGAGGGGTCGGGATGATGAAGCAAACAGCGCAAATCCTTCGGGATGTGGTGGTGTTTGTTTCATCAAGACGAGACAGACAAGACACAGCCTTGTAACAAAAGAATTCATGTCATTATTTTTTGACTGGGGATATCTAGGTAATACACAGTCTATCCATACCGGTTACACTTGATTGTGCTCAAAATAAAACTTACACGAGGGCTGCAGAATGGTTCTACCCCTGCTCACATTCCATGCCCCTCACCCGCGTCACCAAAGCTTGTCTCTGTTGGCAGCGACAGGGCCCAATCAACCCTGCGTGTCAGGGGGACACCTCTCCTTCTCGAGCTTCATGTCGAGAATCATGTGCATCTCGGGGCAATACTCGAGCGCTGCCTTTCGTGTCTCGACATTGCCCCAGACTTCTTTATCGAGACCCCTGCCGCGGCCAAGGGCGTGATAGCCCATGGGCTTTTCTGTGACGTTGTTCTGAACCGAGAAGACCTCGTTGGTCAGGTTGGCGAGCTTCGCATCGGGGAGGATGTAGAGACGCTTTCCAAACCAAATGTCTTCCTGGTCTGTGTCGTTGTAGCGCTTCTGGAAGCCGAGGACTTGTTGAATGGCAGAAACGCGTCGCAGCGAGAGCTTTCCGTAGCCAGCAAAGGCCTTGACATCGGCTCTTTGAGATTGTTAGCAGGGGTGTCGCTGAAGCGATGGGGGTCATCTTACCTGGCAGCACCAGCCCATGTGTAGTCCAACCAGTCGTTCAAGCTCGACTGCGCATTGGCGCAAAGGATGCTCTCAGAGTCAAATGTCAAGAGCCACTCAACTCCGGGCAAAAATTCGTTGTAGAATCGCGAATCCGTGTACAGACGGTTCAGGTCCTCTTCGGTCTTGATGGACCAAGGGCTGGGCAGCCTCATGAGGTCAATCTTGCCCAGGCCCTGCTGAAGCTGAATGCCATACTCGCGACCGACAGTGTAGACGCTCTTCTTGGATCCGATAAAGACGAATCGCCAATCCGGAGGCACGACGGCGATCATGTGCAGGATCAAGGGGACTAGCAGAGGAAGAGGCTCGGGCTCAATGATGAGAGCGACCTTGGATGTGTTGTAGTTCTTGCGAGGGTCGTCGTTTGGCGCCCAGTCAATGCTGACTGAGGGGAGTCTTTGTCGGGCTTCATCGATCTGGGATGTGATGGTGGGTTTGACCTGAGGGACGAGTACGGTCGCAAAGATCCATCTAGAGGCTGTCAATTGATGCTTGCGATGCCTTCATTTGAAGATCTACTCACGTTGAGATGAGGGAAACCACAATGAGAATGGTAGATCTCGAAATCGTCGTCGGGAGTCTCGACTTGATGCTCTTGGTTGCCATTACTGGCAAGTCGGCCCATTGCGACAAGTCAACCTGCGGCGCCATGATTGCTTCACTTCACTTGTTCTGAAGATGGAGGAAGTTTTGGGATGGAGTTTACAGGTCGCAAAGACCCAAGTTACGCTCCCATCAACCACAATTGAGACCCCCTGCGCCTAGGGTGTGTTATCGGCTCTATATGATGCGATGCCTCAGGGAGCGGCTATCCCCCCTCAGGTACAGTACTTAGGCCCGTTCCGTTGGGTCCCCCCTCTGTCGACGTGTAAAAGGGCCCGTAATTTTGCATTCCAGGCTCTGTCTTCAAGGCGGCTAGAGGGGCGGCGCCACTCCACTCCCCCCCAGGCTCTCAAAACGATAGCGCCCATCCCTAGCATGCCTTGTGGAGAGGCGGTCTAGAGCTACTGCGGCAGAGCCAAAGCCCTCCGGTTCAGCCGAACACACAGAGAGGGAGTGCAAGGATGGACGGGATAGTGGGTTGTCTAGAAGCAGGCTCTCAAAAGATACAGATGTACAGTACAACCTACATGATGGAAGATGTGCCCCCCTTATGTTAGACAGAAGCCCCTGTCGTTTGGAGTGTCCCCCTCTCTCGTCGTCTCTTCTTGGCCGGGTTCTCTCTCTTTGCCGCTTACACCCCAGCTTCGACGAGGGAAGCTGGGCGACGACTTTGAACTGACCTGACTCCTTTGCTTCTTCCAAGCTGAAGACCGAATTAATTGACAAACGGCAGCTTCTTCTTTTTTGTCTCTATTTTGTTGTATTGCTCTTCCCGTCACTCCTTCACCACTGCCAGCAGTCATCATGAACTTCCTCTCAAACCAGCGACTGATGTCGCCCAAATTTATGCGCATCGCAATCGGATTGGGAGTTACTTTTGCGTGAGTCTATTCTCAAAGACTTGAAGGCCTCTAGACTGACTCAATCGCCTCAGAACCATCATCTTTCTCTCTATCATGGCGGCCGTCGTCCCTCATCCGGCGTTCCCCAAAATCTCCCTCACATACGCCAACCAGTCCATCTTCAACGAGTCCAAGGTCGCTCTCCTCATTGAGAACCGACCGCAGCCCATCATCGTGCCTCTGATGCTCAAGTTCATGTATCAGATGCCTCCCGACTGGCGATTCCGCTTCATGGGCTCCCCCGAGTCGGTCGCCTTTATCAACCAGTCTGCTGCCATGCGTGAGCACGTCAAATCTGGCAAGGTCGACTTGACCTATATCCCCGCCAACATGAGCACTGCTGGTCAGGAGATGATCAGTCGTTTCTTAACCACGCTGTGGCTATACGATCATGTGCTGCAGCCCGCTGAGATCCTCCTCGTATTCCAGACCGACTCGATGGTCTGCGCCAATAATAAGCGCTCCATAGATGACTTTATTGGCTACGATTGGGTTGGTGCGCCTTGGAGCGTTGGAGGACGTTATGGTGGAAATGGAGGACTCTCGATCCGTCGCGTGAGCCGTATCATTGATATCCTACGAAACCAGCGTCGCATTGAGGGCAGCCAGCCTGAAGATGTCTGGCTATCTGAGCGTCTTGGACATCACAATGCCGGCAGTGTCGCCAACGGATCTATATCATCAACCTTCTCTGGAGAGATGAACGGAGGCCCGGCCGAGATTGTGCCTGAGCCTGATTGCGACGCCGACCTCGATGATGACCTGGAGGAGTGCGAGTGGGAGAACCTGCGAAAGAAGTTAAGCGAGCCAGGCACACCAGGTGACTGGGTCAAGGGCCTTGACGACTG
The DNA here is from genome assembly GCA_025433615.1 of Fusarium sp. LHS14.1. NCBI lineage: Eukaryota > Fungi > Ascomycota > Sordariomycetes > Hypocreales > Nectriaceae > Fusarium > Fusarium sp. LHS14.1. The sequence goes on along the minus strand of CM046483.1, from coordinate 3,061,059 downwards.
GAGGAATGGATTTTACGAGCCCATGGGCTATCACATTGGCGGTGCCGGCCAGCTTCACGGCGCTGTCTGGGGACGCAAGGAGAAGCGAGATCACATCTACTCGTACTGCCCCGAGGCAAAGATGGTGTTGAAGATGGACTGGGCAGAGTATATACCAGGCAACTGCGGAGAGTCCTGGTAAGAGATGCGATTATAGTATGTAATATAGATGGTTTATGCGATACCTTTCAAGCTAAGCGACGTTGGTTATTGAGAAGACGGTTGGCACCAAATGGAGGCTTTTAGAAGAGGTGTTAGAGTGGTGGCTTGGATGGATCGATCTATGACGAAACGGCGTTGGCACTGGATTAATTCACATTATTTTATCTAGACTTGACAGCTGTTCTTTTATAAGCAGTGATGAAGAAAAACGCAAAGAGACCATGCCCTCACAGAGCGCAGCGCTCTATTGAACACCAGCAGCCTTCATACGCTCAAAGCACTGCCTGTAAGCGTCGTGGACCTCGGGAACCTCGTAGTTGTACTCCTTGAGCTTGCTGACAAGCTTGTCCGTGTCGAGCTTGCAGTTGCTGCGACCAGCCTTGATGACCTTGGACTGCTCCTCGAGGCTGAAGTTCTTCCAGGTGTAGTTGGGGCGGACAATCTCCTTGAAGAGGGCGAGGACCTCATTGTGAGAGATAGCTCCGGGGTTGGTGAAGTTGAAGACTCCGGTGTTGTTGTGCTCAGCGAGGAGAATGGAGCCGGGGAGGAGGTCGTGGAGGATGGTGTTGCTGTTGGGAATGTCGACGACACGGTCGTACTTGGAGATCTTGGTGACAAAGTTTCGGGGGTGAAGATCGTCGCTCACAGGCATGCGAAGACGGAGGATGAGAACGTTGTTGTAGCTGGCCAGGATCTGTCGCACGTCAGAGGCGCATTCATATATGCTTCAGTAGAGATACTCACAGGCTCAACGTGGCCCTTGGTCATGGAGTAGAAGCTGCCGACAAAGTTGGGAGCATCCTCCTCCTTGAAGCCAGCACCGCCCATGGGGTGCTTCTCGTCATACTGGTAGATACATCCAGTCGCAAAGATGGTGCAGTGAATACCTCGCTGGGCGCACTGATCGGCCAGCGTCAGAGTCCCAATGACGTTGGAGCGAACCGTCTGCTCCTTGTTGTCCTCACACCAGTCGACGTTGGGTCGGCCAGTGCATCCAGCGGCGTTGAGGACGTGTGTGGGCTTGATCTCGTCGAGCACCTGGGCGACACCAGCGACATCTTCCATGCGGACAGTGGTGCTGGAAACCTCCTTGCCCTGCTTCTCGAGGAGCTCCTTGAGATGGCCAGCCACCCAGCCCTTGCCGCCCCAGATGAGGAAGCGGTTGGCAGACGTACCGTTGGAAGTAGACATGGTGATGGTGTTGGTGTTTGGGTATGAGGTTTGTAACGATTAGCTATGAAGAGCAAGCAACCGCCGATCGAGATGAGGTCAAGAAGAAATACAGACGAGGAGGAAGCTCCAGTAGCTCCGAGACAGCTGCATGTACGTACTACGTTGCAGACTACTGGCCTGCAAGCCTCCCTCCCTCCGTGCCTCCTTGTCCGTCATGTCACCTCTGTTCGGGAAATCAGGGGTCTGTCACTGTTAGCCACATCGAGACACTGAACGAAGAAACGAAAGAAGGGCCCTGGCACGCCGCGCCGTCCCTTGCTCCAACGCAACATCGACACGCCCCCAGGCTGAGCTTCTCCACGCTTCCAATAGTACATCCAGTAGCTCGGTTTTACGAGCGGCTGGTCTGTGTTGGCTAATGCAGGGGCGAATCAAATTGTCTTGGAGCCGCTTATCGCTGTTTTACGTTGCAATGCCGATCTGTCTAGTTAGATCGAGCCTTTCGCGTGGCAAAAAGGGTGAGACGCCGGTCAACTTCTGGCTTAATTTTTTTTTTCTTGCCCCTTTTTCTTGACAGTGACAGAGAGTCAGAGCCTGATCTTCTGCAGAAGTGAATGTGTAATCAATACGAAAATGCAGTTGGTTCGTAACGCGCTGACGACGAATGATCCTGTTTGTTTCGTACCCTTGTTTTGTCCGTCGATCTCAGCCGCTGGAAAGTGACCGCATTAGCACACAATCACCCCTGTTTGTACGGGTCCCGTCACCACCTCACAGGGCAACAAGCTTCGTGTACCGGTACCGCTACAGGTACCGTAGCACTCCCCCTGGCCCTGTCAGAAGCCAAGCGCGGGACTATCGGACCCTCATTCGCTTGGCACACGTACTATCGAACGCCTCGGCCCAAGCCTCAATTGACAAAAGATTGCCATGATTAATGAGCTGAACTTTCCCTTGACGGCAGAATTGTGCGGCAAAGCAAGTAAGTAAGCGACCAGTTCCTCCTGAAGGAACACGACACATGCAGTAAGGGGCTTGTACTGTTACAGGACGGGAATGGGCTGAGGTATTTGGTCTCGCCCGATGGAATGTCTAGTCTCACACCCTATTCCTACCATGATGGCCCCCCTGATTCTTCACGCTCTCATCATTTTTTTTTCTCTCTTCACTCTGGTGTGGGTAGACCGTGTAGACAGACTGGCCGTTAGCCGTTGAAATGGGCCGTTCGGTGTGCTAATAGGGGAGAATGCCACTTGGTGGCTCATGTAAAAAAGATGTCTCTCTCTTTGGGGCTTTCTCTCCAGTTTTTAAGTACTCGTTAGACTGAGACTGCCTGTTCGCTACCCATCTGGTCTTGAAGATTGCATTGCACTACTCTGTCCACTTTGTCTTTTCTGTCTCAATTCTCCTGTAAACGGTGTCTTTCTTGTTACACTACTCCATCCAGCTTTAATACCCTCGAGCCCAAGATTCTCCTCTGGTCGCATTGTCAGTGACAAACATGGCTCCTCACTTCGACTACTCAACTAACATGGGCTCAAGCAACAACACCGGCAACATGCGCTACAACTTCCTCCAGGACGCCGACGTATGGCAGGGTGCGCCCATCTTGACGGGCAGCACCAAGTTTGAGCCTCACCCTGATGTCAAGAACATTATGATCACTGGTGGCGCCGGATTTATGTGAGCACAAGACCGCACCTCGAGATCCTCATGCGCCAATGCTAACACCAAGCTTTCCAGCGCTTCTTGGCTTGTGCGACATCTCACCCTCACGTATCCCCATGCCTACAACATCGTCTCTTTCGACAAGCTCGACTACTGCGCCTCGCTCAACAACACGCGCGCCCTCAACGAGAAGCGCAACTTTAGCTTCTACCAGGGCGACATCACTAACCCCGTCGAGGTTGTCGACTGCCTCGAGCGCTACAACATCGACACCATCTTCCACTTTGCCGCCCAGTCGCACGTCGACCTGAGCTTCGGCAACTCGTACGGCTTTACTCACACCAACGTCTACGGCACTCACGTGCTGCTCGAGAGCGCCAAGAAGGTTGGCATCAAGCGCCTCATTCACATCTCGACCGATGAGGTCTACGGCGAGGTCAAGGACGATGATGATGATCTCCTCGAGGCGAGCATTCTTGCTCCTACCAACCCCTACGCCGCAAGCAAGGCTGCCGCCGAGATGCTTGTGAATTCTTATATGCGAAGCTTCAAGCTTCCCGTCATTATTGTCCGCAGTAACAACGTCTACGGCCCCCATCAATTCCCAGAGAGTAAGCATTTCCAGCTCGACAGAACACCAGACACGGTCACTAATACTTGCCCTTCACAGAGATCATCCCCAAGTTCTCCTCTTTGCTACACCGCGGTCAGCCCGTGGTGCTCCACGGAGATGGTAGCCCAACACGACGCTATCTCTACGCCGGAGACGCCGCCGACGCCTTCGACACCATCCTTCACAAGGGCGAGATGGGCCAGATCTACAACGTCGGCTCGTACGACGAAATCTCCAACATCACACTATGCCACAAGCTCCTTGCCGAGATGGGCATCGACGATCAGAACACAACCGAGTTCAAGAAGTGGGTCAAGTACACCCACGACCGCCCCTTCAACGACCACAGATACGCCGTCGATGCCACCAAGCTCAAGCAGCTCGGCTGGGAACAGAAGACCCCCTTCGAGAAGGGCCTCAAGGTTACCATGGACTGGTACCAGCGCTACGGTGACAGGTGGTGGGGCGACATCTCTGCCGTCCTGAGCCCGTTCCCCCTGGTTGTCAACAAGAATGTGAAACCGGACAACGAACCTATCATGGACTCACCATGAGTGAAGGAAGCTGCTGCGGGGCGTATAGAGGTGGGGGTTTGTATGTAATACTAGACGAGCATTGGTATCCGTTGGTTGTATGTATGTTTAATATGAGACAGCGTGCCGCGTGGCCCTTGCAACTGGTTCCTCTCGAGTTGAAGGTTTCGGTGCCTGAAGTGAGGTCGCATTCAATCTTGAGAATGCCCCTCCCTCGAGCACAAGGATTGCGCCCGCATTCCCGAAAACCGCGCAAGCCGTGACGTCGGTGGGCTGATGGATCACAGAGTGCTCAGTGCGTTCTGGAAGATCTTGGTACAGTGACAGACAGGGTTGATGGAGGGGCTACCCTTGAACGGCGTCTGACATGCTCTGGTGCGTCTTGGGTTTATTGCGGCTGGATAGGATCACGAAGGCTGAACTATACGGACTCTGCAGTGCAGTTGTCTATTTTCAGGGCTGTTTGCAAGTGCTAGGTTGGCCCATCTTCTCGAACCATCTTACCACTTTAATGCAACCGACTCGGGGAGGGGTCAACGCGCTTCGACAGGTGTCAGATGCTTCATCACACGGCAAATACGGGTTTACGGAAAATGGCGTTCTTGGCTCAGCTCGCTACGGTAATACGAGGATGGAATCGATTTTTGAGAACGATCTATTACCATGTCCTTCCCTAATATAGAGTCAAGCAATATTGGCGGTGATTTTAACGTGGGACCATAACATTGTCTCCTCACGCATTGGAGCATCAGCTCCCAGACGATGGTCTCACCATACATGAGTCTGTTCCTGGCCTCGTTTACACGCTTACTCGTTTACCGATTAATTACCAGAGTCATGATCAGTCCTCGTGTCCAAATGAAACCAGACAAATGTGGTGGTGCAGAGTTATTTTCTTTGGGGGATCAGTCAACGTGATCCTAGGTACCGTACATGCAAGGGGCTTGTGAACTAAGAACAGAAATAAAGAGAAATGGATGAATGAATGAATGAAAATACCAAGGCAAGATTATGTAGAATGAGATTCAAGTTATCTTAGCCATAATGACCCTGTGTAGTGTGGTACTTATACTTGTCTGTTTGGGTGATGAACACCATGACCTTGTTCCATAGAGGCCGTCCAGGTGACAGTCTGGGAATCTCATGTCGCTTTGATGCGTAAGGTCGCCTCTTGAAAGTTTTTCAATGCCCTCATGCCGCTCAAGTATCGTATTCAAATAAAACAAAGCAAATACAGTGGTGTCAAATTCCTTTCTTCGAGTGAACATTTAACGATGCTACATGGAGGGAGGACTTGCAGACCAAGAAAGAAAGCGAAAGGCTAACAAGACCGCAATGATAGGGGATGGCATTCAGGCTGATAAACACCATCGCCTTGCTCCATGGAGATCATCTATGTGATCTTTGCGAGTCTTAAATCGTTTTGATATGCTAACTCGTCTTCCAAAAGCTTGTTAATTCCGCATGGTTGTTGCCAGGCTGTTTCTTCTACGTCATCATGATACCAAGAGGTCATCAAGTCATTACTGGGATTCACAGAGTTGTGACAGTGGACCGCTCTTGCACCGTTTTCTGGCCTACGAATTTCCCTATTATGACCCTTGCTAAATAGCTGAAATCTCGCCAAGCTTGCAAAGAAAGCTTAACCTTCTTGGCGATCGGCTTGGCATATGACTGAATGCTTGGTATCAAGTCTGATGCATGAGAGAGGATCATTTGAGCGTGATGTTCTGATAGATGGCATCAATTCTAACCCTCAAAGAAAATTTTAGGCCAAATTAACTATACGTCTAACATGCAGCGAGTTATCGTCCTTCTCGGAATAAAGATATGCTAGAATCAGCCAAGAGTCCTTCGTATCAGGCAGCAGAGCCAGATTAGGCCCACTGCTGCATGAGACCAACAAAGAAACAGAGGGAGGTTTATAGTCCTCGAGTTTCTTAGATATACTGATTCGTATAGTTTCCTTATTTGATCAAAATAGCTAAAAGGTGTTGAACATGCAGGTCTATCTGGTGTGGCAGAATGGTCACGAACCTTTGCCATCCTCAGTATGATGAAGAAAGAAATCCCTGAGATTTGACAACTATAGGGAACCTGAACAAAGGCTTGCAGGTGCCTCGAAACTCTCCAATGGCTGAGCCTGAATTTATCATAGACACATCAGCTTCCCTTTGGCCATGCACGGAATGGAGTGAGTTTCGAGGCCAGGATGCAAGACTCACCCTCCTCCTAACAAGCTAAGCACTATCAACATTCGCTTTCTTTTGAGCCCGATAAACAAAATTCAACTCAGTAGCGGTCTTTTATGGCTTCGAAGCCCACAAGCTACCGGGCTGCCTCAAATGCATGAGTGGATGGCAAGTTGGTGTGATAAGATATCCACTGAGCCATCAGTATCCGGAGACTCGGTTGCGATATCTAACGAGTAATTAAACGCTCAAAGAGAGCTTGTGGACTTCACTAAAATTTGCAAATATCATAAAGAGGTTCGGGCTGGTCTGATATGATTGCAGGTGTGGTCGGCCTGAAAGTCTCAAGTCTCGTCTTCGCGATACGTCAGAGAGGTAGCACGACCTTGAAGAATTGAGATGGGATTATGAACACTATATGAGTCAGTACACTGAGTTCATTCTTTTTAAGCTAGCCTCATCGAACCCAGTCCAAGAGCGGTTTCGCCGTCCAAAGGTTGTGAGCATATGTTCAGGGCTCACCATTCCCTCTCAATCTGGATGCCCATTTTCTCCTATGAACCAACGGCCATTAAGGCATATTGATAAACATTCCTAACTCACTGCCAACGTCACTATCATTTGGCCACAACTTCAGGCCTAAGGCCATGCCTTGGCTTTGTACAGCAGTTGCTCTGCTGGAACGGTTGGACTAGCAATGCAGCAATGGAATTAACTGCACAATGCTCAGAAGCTGGAATACTACTAAATTTGCAGAGCCGCACTCGAACGATGTCCGTGGATTGCGCATCATCTCGCTTGAGATACATCGACTGGTCCAAGGCCGTGGAAATGCACTGCCATTCAAGGAGCAAAGCTAGGAAGACAAATCGCATTCCTAGCTAAGACGGTCACCTATATGTGTACGCTAAACTCACATACTCCAAATTCACATTGGATGTCCGTCATGTCCTAAAATCGCGATGCATTACCCATGATATTGTGGCTATGCCTCTGCGTACAGCTTTCACTGAGAACACTCAGCCATAAAGTATCCGGTCTGCGGAGGGCTAGCTTGATTTATCAAGTATCCACCATAGTAAATCTTCTCTAGCGAGATTGTCCGTTCTGATTATGTATTCATACGCTATAAAAACTGCAAACAGACCATCGGGGGGCTCACGTCTGTGCCAGCTTGGCGCCAAGTTGACAACACTCGCCGTCTATGAGGGCAGAATCTAGGATATTCACGACTGATTAGAGTCATTTGGGCTAATAAATTATGCGCTTGAATCCCTCTTCCTCGGTGACTCACGAGTAGAGAAACTGCGGGAGCCACACCTTCGGAGCAGCCAAAACCTCACCATTTCTCTGGAACAGATTCCTAACGTTTGTCCTTCCGTACTTCCTGGAGGCCTTCCGTGCCTTCCGTTGAGCTCTAAAAATATTCAGCTTACTAAATACATTCTTTACTGCCTCTTGATATTCTTAAAGGTATCCAGATGTTGTGTTTCGGGAACACCGGCAACAGTAATGTGCACAAAGCCGACCTGGCAGAAGATTTTGGCAGATGTATGGCTCAGTGCCTCGACTTCAAAGCAACCACTACTGGATATACATATGAGTAAAGGGATTTAAACCTTCTTTTGACTTCTACGGCTTCGGCGGTTCCGCTTGGGACGCGTGCCATCCATTCCAAGATTTACTATCCAGGCTACGGGTTCAAAGAAGGAACCTACTCAAGTCAAAACTACTTCTGAAACATGACTAGCATCAGTTCAAATTCAATGCTGAGATTCTACGCTGGCTTGACTTTGTTGAGTACCAAATTAAACGCTCAGGGGGGGGTAGCTGAGGAAGCAGTTCTCCGGCTTTGGCGGTTGATGGAGGATTAAACTGAACCGCTGAAGCCTTCCTCCACGCTCGTATGGGGTATTAGTATAGTATTAGGCATCTTGATGCACAGGGGCCACGGGGTTTGATGCCTATCTCTCACTATCATGTTTGCTGAGGGGGTGGTTCATCGACCATGGCAAGCACAATGTCCTACCTAATGTTTGAGGGCTTCTCCCATGCCTTGCAGAGCAATGCTTCCTACTTACTTGTCGAATCATGTTCAGGTATTTACCAAGGCCCGGGTGATGGCCACGTTTTGGTAGAGCCTTCCCGGTGGGTATGAAGATCATGTCTAATCCAAGGCTATATCTACTTGACGTCGCATTATATTTCTCCACGAATGATGAAACATTTCCATGGCATCATTTTAGTGTCTCCTGTCAGCAGGGAAGTCCAGATATCAGACAACCAGGGCAGGGCCATCAGCGCCGACCATCCGCCCTACGATGTTCAGTCTAGTGTGTCGCCAATTCTTGTCTGACGGCCGAATTGGGAGGCTGTCAGCTTACGGTGTCAGGCGCGCCATAATACTATCTACAGCCTATCCTGTGCTGTGATGCTCATCGAGATTAGGATTGGTTATGCGGTGACTCGCCAAGTAAGTTGGATTGACGCGCTCGGCACGCTCGGGTTTGATGTCAAAGACAATTCCGGCAGTTGACAACTCATTTATCATAATCTTGTTCCATTTTCCTCGTAGGGCAGATATAACTGGAACCGCCAAGATCTTGAATGACCTTTTGCCAGCCGCCCACTTTTCTTCAGCTTGAGACAGCGGCACAGCTTTGCCCTCACAGTCAGTCGACCAGCAGGATGTATGCAGAATGGCCTCATTCAGCCACCGTCTACTCTCATTGGAAAGACAACAAGCCATGAAACATGCATAGTTACCGTGAAGCGCCTCTCGGATAGATGCCTTGGCACCTCCGCTGATCGACGGAAAGATCAACAATGCATCTTCTCGCAGGATGCACCAAACATGAGTCAAACCAACTTTCAGTGGTTGCCACAACTGCATCAACCCGCCACGTTGCGTTGGTTGTGACACCGCCATTCTCACACCGGCCCGTCGGCATAATTATAAATCATGCACTCTTCATTCTGCCTCGTCTGCTGTCTGTCACCAACCAACACATATTATGGGCTTTGCTATTACCTTTTGTTAGCGAGTCTTGGCTCTGTAGGGTTGTTCTGAACGTGCACGTCGGTCATTGGTTGACAGGGTTGCAGATTCTTCCCACAGCCACTTTTTTTGTTGCCCGGCTGGGCTGTACTGCACGCACTGCATGCATCTTTCTGTCGCAGAGTGCAACCTGTAACGAAAGGTTGTTATAATCTCGCTTGGTGCGCAGTCTTGAGGGGGGATGGGGCTGGTTGGGGCACATACCTCGGCTTATTCTCTTCGCCTCTGGCCACCTGAAGTGTTGGTCATGAAAATGTCTCGCCATTCGGGCTTATTATGCGTAAAATATGTTGTAGCGAGCGAGTGTTGGTTGCTGAATGACCAGGGTGAAGTGACCCCTGCAGGCTTTTCCACCCCAGATCCCAAACATGGCCAATTATGGTGGATATGTCAGTAATTTAGCCCAGCTTAAGCTTTGGGGATAATTTATCGGTGTTTGAGATAGAGTGCGAATACGAGATTGTTATTTCTCAGTCTAAGACAACGTCCAGCCTTGATTGGCAGTTGAATGATGCTGTAGTTGTAAATGCGATGTCTATTATTTTCACAATCATATGGCAACAGAGACAAAGGCAGGTGGACTCTTAATGGTCTCAGTAATTCACGTACTCTATGATAAATATGGCTTCTATGCTAGAAAAGACAAGTGGTATATTATCAACTGGTTCAGGCCACGTCAAGTTACCAAACACCAAACTCCAATAGCAAGAGAAATTATCCAAACTCGACACACGGGAATATTCAAGACCTGGCCTAAAGAGTTAAAACCTGCTTGTCTGCGTTGAGACGCGCCGTGAGCTTGGCACGGTCTACATTTTGGATGCTGACGCCCTGCTCGATGGCCAGGACGGCCGCTGTGGCTGCGCTCTGGCCCATCACCATGTAGCAAGGCTCCATGCGGATGGCCGAGTAGGCAATGTGTGTGGCACTCATGGTGACAGGGTTGAGGAAATTTGTGGCAATGCTTGAGTTGGTGATGATGGAGTTCAAAGGGATAGGGAAAGGTCTGCTGGTTGTAATGTGTACCCAGCCCTCGTCGTAGATTTTGCCGTCGACGAGGACACGCTCGACCGCGTGCACATCGAGGAAGTAGGAACCCATGCCGATGATGGAGTCATCTTCAAAGGCAACAGGCTTCTGAACATTGGATTGCGCCATTGTGTAGGCGCCATGCATGCGTCGAGCCTCGCGGATATACATCTCGTAAGGCCAGTTGCCATTCTTGACAAACTCATCCTTGGCCAAGCCCCAGGCACTATAAGCATTGCGGATGCTCTCGGGAACACGAGGGTGGTTAGCCAGGGTCCAGAGGAAACCCTGTGTCCACAGCTTGTGCTTCTTGACAGTGGCGGCTCGCTGCGCGTAAGAGTCCAATGCATAGTTGGAATCATCGTCAAAGTTACCGCCGATCAAATCCGTGCTGACCTGGCCCTGGGCGTTGGAGTCGGTCTTGAGGTTGGGCATGAGCTGGCTGGTGAAGAAAGGGCCACTGTAACCTCCCTCCTGGATGTATCGGAAGAGGATTTCATAGTCGGTCTCGTTGTATCCAGCAGGCTTGACAAAGGGGATCTGGTTGTCAGGCATCTTGGTAAGGGCGAGACGATAGTTGTAAGACTGCAGACTGTAAGGATCGCCCTGGCCGCTAACGGCAACGGGATCCTTAATGACTCGCTGGATGCCGCTGATCAAACCACTGCTGGGGTCGCCCTTCTTGTTGTACGGGTCAATGTTGGAAAGTTTGTTCTTGGAATTGACGTAGACACCTGCAGCGCCCTCGTTGTAGTCGGTCCGGCTCTCGCGTCCAGTGCGGAAGGGAATTCCAGCAGATTCCATCAGATCACCTTCGTATCCGGCGTCAATGAACATCTTGCCGGCAAAGGTGGTTCCATCAAGGGTCTTGAAGGACTGAATATTGGTGCCGCTGTACTTGACGCTCTTGGGAGAGCGGTCGATCTGCTGGTTGCGGTAGATGAGGATCTTTCCATCCTTGACCCATTGCTCCCAGACATACTCTGCGACCTTGGGCTCAAAGGTCCATTGAATCTTCTTGCCGGTATCGATCGCGGGTCCGGGCTGGGCTCCGATCCTTCGTCCAATGTAGTTGTCCCTTGTCTCGTACTTCCAGGCGCCTGTCTTGAGGTAGTGGTTGTAGACCTTGCTGTAGAACTCGCGAGCAATGCCACCAATGGATCGTCCATCCTTGGCATCTGTCCAGCCAAGACCCGAAGCTGTGAGACCACCAATTGTGCTTCCAGGACAGACAATGGCTACCGTCTTCTTCATGCGCAGGGTCTGGATGGCAGCGGCCAATGCGGCGACTGTGTTGCCGTAGATGACGACTTCGTAAGAATATGTCTTGGGCGTGTTGACAGCGGGCTTGGCGGCAGGCTTGGGAGCGGGTTCGGGGGCGGGCTCAGGCTCCGGTGAGGGTTCCGGAATGGGCTCCGGGGCTGGAATGGGGTTCGGCACAGGCTCGGGGGCAGGCTCTGGAGCGGCCTCTGGAGCTGGTACCGGAGCCGGAGCAGGCGCTCTTCGCTCAACAGGACCAGAAGAGACGATTATGATGAATGAAGAGACCACGCAGAGGGTGAAGAGGAAGTTGAATATCGTGTTCCGCGAAGAGGTCCACATGGCTGCGGCTGCTGTGTGAGAGAAACTCTCTCTGCTTCACCCAAGACAAGAAGCGAGAGTGGCGTCAAGGGCTGATACCATGGACGGTTTCTTGCAGAAAATAAGAGACAAGAAGAGGCAAGAATGAACGGGCAAGACCAAAAAAAGTGGTGATGGAGGCTTGGAGGTATATGGCTGTTAATTAAACGTGCCGACAGCATTCGGCCATTGCCTAGAACGGGACCTGCAGACCAGAGCACGCACACAAATGCACAGTTAGCTTAGCCATGCAATGGATGGAGAAGGGAAAGCAAGAATGAGTGACATGGCATGATGATCTGACAGATTGGTCTAGCCTATAAAGTGGACATTGTGTTGGTTGTGGGCAAGGAGTGGTTTTCCCCCGGCCCCTGGTCGCTCTCGCACACCCTCTTCAGGGCCCCGCGGGTCTCGATGGCGCCTTGGTCAAGGATCTATACGAGCCGTGCCGAGCTCCGTTTGGTAGACCTGAGAGCTCTCTCCCAGAGGAGTCAGTCGAGGCGCTTAAGCGAAGGGGACTATTGACCCCCTGGTGAACCTCATTCTGTTCTGGCACTGAGTGCTATCGAACTCAGCGAGCATCTGGACCTTGTGCCTGGTCTTGGTATTGTTGGGTCCACGTGGTAGGGCTGCCAGAACTGGGTTCCTGCGCAAAGGGCCGTTTGTAAATTATGTGCCCTGCGCAGCGTAACTCTGTTTTTGAGAGTTTGCAGGCCTCTTTTTTTTGCTCTCATCTTCTCCACTGGGGTCTCGATTACCCCTCCAGACCAGGATCTTGCTGAGCGGAGCAAGGCAACACTGGAGCAGATTGTCCAGAACCGTCACTCTCACTCAGCCCGGTGCACCCGTGAGCTGCAGGCTCTGCAGGTCGCTATGGTACACAGCCTCGCAGGGCCATCAATCCCTCAACCAACACTGCCTTTAGTGGGGTGATGTTCCTCAGCTGCGCCGTCTTTGCCTTGTCCAGAGGCTTACGCCAAGCCTGCAAAAACAACCCGTCACCAACACACGCCTGGATTGATGGCTCAAGCCTCATCCGGTCAGATCCCCGTCCCCCGTTTTAGAAGGTGTCCTCACCAAGGAAAAAAGAAGGCAAGACACAAATTCAAGCTTAGCATCTGTTGTGTGTGTGGGTGTCGTATCCGATCCTGGGGTTCTTGTTCAACGTTCTGAATAGCTTCATGCTGTGATTAAAGTTATCATGGCTTTTTGTGGCTACAGCCAAAATGCGCAACATTTCAAGATGCCGCATTCCAGGTTTTTTGCAATAGGTAAGATCATGATGCATTGTGATTCTTCAATTGCCGATCATTTGTCATTCAACTCTAATAGTCTCCATTTCGCACAGCTTTCCTCATGTTGATCCTTCTGCAATGAAATCCTCTGTGCTGATCCTGACGTATCCATTATTGTGGCATCGCAACGCATCGCATCGCATCTTCCCGCCCTATCATCTCGCAATGGCATCTCTTTTCACGGACAAGGGTCGCACTGGTGACCTCAATATGGGCTAGCTGGACCAGCTATCGTCGCTAAAAATATTGACCCCTGCTCTGTTAGAGTCAGAGTCGGTCGGTGCTTGTTCTGTTTAAAGCCGAAGCCCCAAAGCTTGGTTCTGGTGCCCGAGACTTTTTGCCTAGTGCAATGTGACCCTTGGATCTTCAAAAATGCCTGTATCTGCCTGCTCTGTCCCATCGCTGGGGAGCAGTGACAAAAGGGCCGCAGTTTGGATGGTTCCAGTGCATGAGACAACAGGCAGAGGATTCTTGGCCATATCTTAAGATTCAAGGCAATTGACACAATAATTCCTTATCCAGCATGGATCGACGGAGCAAGATGGTGGAGTCTCTTGATTGTCTCTCCAGGCTTTGGATTGGTCGACTCGTAGGTCGCAGATCTCGCCCTGGCCTGGCTGTCAGGGGTGGTGATTGTTAAGCCGTACCTCCGTCCCCAGCTTCGATCGAGGCTTTTACAGGTCCACCGGCAGTCCGGCAGTAGGAAATCCACCGAGACAAAACTCTACTCAATAGTCAGGGGAAGAGACACTGCACTGCAATAAATGCATCCTGTTGGACATTTACCCTACTTGATAGGGGGCGGAACACGGCACTTGAAAGGGGCTGGCTGAGACAGCCGCTGCAACAACCATATGTAGCCTGCCCACAAAAACACGTCGACGACCAGCTCACGGCATTATTGATTTCCTCTGAACGCTATCGAATGCCAGTGCCTTTTGTTGATAGCCAAAGCCAACATCGATAGCGTCGTCGCGGGCGTGCCGCCTCCGTGACTGCTGGGACGTGGCGTTCAGCTGTTGGATTTTCTGGCTTGTTTTTTTCTTCTTAACCAAGACGCCACCAGCTCATTGAGCATTCTCCATTGGTGGTACTCATCTGGTGGCTTATGACGCGGTTCAACATGGCAGCTGTGACGTGAAAAGTCGGTAATTGGGCACCTGCTGAGGAAGAGCCCCTTACAGTACGGCGGAGCGGCGTCATCCCTCTTTGGCTCGATTAGTGGCAGCTTTAGGTGAGGACTCACAGTTGAGGCCCGTGATAGTCAAGGGATGGAAATATTCACCGTTGTCCGTTGATTGTGAATTTCCGGATCCTTTGCTGTAGCTGTGAATCGGAAATCCCACTCTACGCCACATTGTCACATGTGAGGAGCCCATATTGCTACCCTATAGGTGGCTCAACATGTTCTCCGGCATCGCCGGCAACAGTCAATAGAAGGAAGTGAATCGATGAAGCGTCTATGGATGATTCAAATGTCATGTGTTGTGTGTAATTTATCCTTTATTTTACAAGTCACCCTCATAGTTTGCTGCGAGATGTATCATATGACTCTCTGACGACACGCACACAACCTTTGTCATCTTGACATGAACCTAGCGCATATCCCTGTTGTTGTGTTTCAAACGCGTGCAACTGTCAACGCACACATCTACAATGTTTCAGGCACCATCTAGTCATCGAGCAACAGGTCCTTTTGCCTGTTGACTATGGACCCAAACTGCCGTGAATAGCATACTCAGCACCTCTATATGTACGGAGCTTTCCGGCCTCATGTCCTTCAACACCCTTAGCAAGACTGTTGCACCCCTCAGAACCTTGAAACACTTGAGCTGAATATCACTTGACTTACAGTAGTGTTGCAGCCATGTCCAAGTCCACGCCCACTACAACGATTCGTGACGATCACAAGTACTGGAAGTGCAAGCAATCTTTCACCAGCGGCAGCACTTGCGACGAGAAGAACGAAATGTCGGAAAAGCAATGTCCCGCATGCGGGAGCAAGCGCGATGTCATTGACGAAGCGCTCGACGTTTACATGAGGAAGATCGGAACTATTTTCATGACTGATGCCAACGGGAAAGAGTGGTGGCAGTATAACTCGTGACGATCTGACATGATCTACTTGATCTTGCGAACCACCATAGACTGGGATCTTAAGTTGGTCTTGTAAATCTATGGGTATACTCTGGCAGTCATAGCCCAAAGTCCTTTATTGCACTATCGTCCACTGAACGACATCTCGGCCACATAATAGTAATTGAGTTTCGATACCACCTGAATATCACCAGCCACAACTGAGATGGCGCTGTCACATTGCAAATTGGGTTGGAAGCTGGGAAAGGTTTCGT
This sequence comes from Fusarium sp. LHS14.1, assembly GCA_025433615.1. Lineage (NCBI taxonomy): Eukaryota > Fungi > Ascomycota > Sordariomycetes > Hypocreales > Nectriaceae > Fusarium > Fusarium sp. LHS14.1. The sequence continues at coordinate 3,045,326 of CM046483.1, read as the reverse complement.
GGGGTAATTTTGAGTTCCCAAGCTCGTTGGAGGTGCGAAAACTCGTATTGTGTGGTGTGGTCCTCGGAGCTGTTGCCGGCTGCCTTTGGACAATTATAATGGGTGCCTCAACATGATGTCGTTCGCTTCTAATGATGCGTATCAAGGTCTGAAAATGATGACCCGGTGAAACTTTTCTCAAGGTCTGCACATTCTTTGGGTTTGTTTGACTGTTTCATTTGGTGCAGTAGTCATTCGCTCACAGGAGCAGGTCACCGAACCCAGATCGACACTGGGTTTCCTGAGAGCCAGAAATAGCAATTCCAAGGGGCCACGTAAGTTAGAGTGTGTAGTATGCTGTAGTAAATCCTTGGCGCAAACCGGCAGATGAATCGGTCCAAGTGAGGGTGACGCATTAGGAGGAACGAGATGTGGTTTGTTGATAGTTCTGACAATCCAACCTGGTACAGGCGCAACACACGAGACCGGATAGAGGGACATTTGGAAGGACTCAGATACAAATGAACTCTCTTATGCAAGCGCAGCCCTGGAGCAAAAGCGATTTGGCAACTGGAAGGGATCCTTTCATGGGTAACCATAACGCGTGACGGTCAATATTCAACGCCAATAACTGCAAAAAATCGCGTCAAGATCCATACCGTACATTAGTTCTCATGTAGGTATGTAGAGTTTCATTCAGTCAATTGTATTCTGACTAAAACGTAATTCGTTTCAATGATACCCAATGATACATCTTGCGATAGCATGTGTGAACTTTGGCGCGATGACACGTGCAACCCTTCCATAGGTACAGTACTACGTAGTGCTGACATCGTCGGGACCGCCTGGACAGCCAGTAGTTATAACTCGTCACATATTGCTTGAAACTTTGAAGGCCATGTTTTAGTGCGTCCAACAGGTGCGCCCAGTCTCCAGAGTGGGAGCCCAAACAGCCGGGGGCTCGCCTGCATTTGCAAGTCCTTCATGAGGAACTGAAAATGCCAAGCTTTGATGCGCGCCGGGAGATCTTCATGTTTCATTTATTTTATAGCAAGGCAACATCGTGGTCTTGAAACGGTATGGATGATCGGTCCTGGCAAGGGTTCTAGTGTCAGACATAAGGGGTTCTCCACTTGAGCCTCATCTCGGGAGCAACCAATCTCGCGGAGATCTACGGTCGGAATGTGAGCATTAATCAAGGCGAAACTAGATGTGTTTGGCGAGATTCAGGCTATATAGTGCTTGGCTATGCTGATGCCAAGGCTCCGGGGTGCCCTTTGAACCCCTTTGATGAAGGGATCGACATCCTTGCTTGTTTATCTAGGTAGATAGCATTCTATCAAGAACGTTTGGCCAAGGTTGCTTTGGCTCATAGAGACGGTTCAACGGCCCTTTTCTTTGATAAGGAGTTTTATATCAATCTAGTCTTTGTGCTGTTTGGAGGTTACTGGGTAGGTAATCTGATCAACTCTGTCTTGAAGCAAGGGTGTTTCGTGCCTGAAGAGCACCCAACAAGCGGCTAACATAAGCAAAAAGAACGGCCAGGGTCACTGAAGCTTTGCTTCTCACGCCAATGTCGAGACTGGAGCCCTATAGACCACTGCAGGCTCGAGTCAAGGGCCAAAAAGATAACTACCCTTAGACAGGAAGGGCAAAAACATACAACAGCGGGGATTCGCTGGTCGTCACCGACCCAACTACTGATCCGCCCCTCACTGGCTTATCTATGGGAGAGCGGACGGGATCCCGAGTTCTCCAGTGGGTATGGTCGTATGTGGTAGTGAGGCGAGGAAAACTCGGTTATCACGAACCCGCTTGGCCCACATTCACGATGTCGCCCCTATCAAGCCTCACAACATTTTTCACATACGTAAAATGTCATTTATTCATGAATATTAGAAGAAAATCCTATATCTAGCAGATTTGTGAAGAGCTCGGTGCGTTGATAAGCCCTATTTACTTCTGCAGTGGTAAACGCGCAGTGTCAAGTCCCCATACCCGAAGTTTGCTTCACGATGCCGTCCCCGTTTGACGCGATCACAATATGCGTTAAAGCATGAATCACTGCGATAGATACCGAATATGACGTTTGGCGCAGTTGAATGCACTGTAAGTCACGGAGGCCCCACCCCTTATGCTCATATTCTTTGTGCAGCTATACTGGCTGTGAACTGGAGCTTGCTACTGCCAATAAAGAAATCATACAAAGGATAATGGAATTAGAAAGCTATTTCGTGTGAATTCTACTGATCAAAGGGCAAGTCAAGTACATGGTTAACTTCGAACATAATTTTGTTAGAACGCCGTAGGAGAACAGCCCTGAACACCCGGTTCAGTCAATGTTTGCAAAACCATTTAAGACCTGAATGAACTTCCCTCATAGCGAAGTAATATTTTAATTATACTAGAAGAGGCATTCTTGATACAACAAACGGTACCACTCTGAGACCCCGTAAAAGTAACCCGGATCACCATGGATTCTGACAAGAACCAGACCCAGCTCAGCCAGACTGCCAGTGAACAGACTGGTAGCGAACCGGACAATGACAAGCCGGATGCTAGGACTCAAGCTGATGGTAAGACTAATGACCATCGACCTCCCGGAAATTACGCTCAACTCATGTCAGTGGCGAAACTCAACTTGAAGAACCGGCGGTCAGGGGCTGAGCTTCAAAAGCGCCGAGCTACCATTTGGAGAGAACTGGAAGAGACTGGCAAAATTCTTGCTGATATCCGAAGCAGGCTGGAAGCAGCACCTCCAGGCTTTGACGGAGATGACCTGGCAGAATACAGGGCCATCCTGGAAGACCGGGAGAGAGATTTGGGCGCAAAACTGACCCTATCTGAGGTGGAAGAAGATGAAGATCAGCAATGCGAAGATCTTATTAGTGAAGGTTGGGAAGATGATGAATACGAAGATGATGAATATGGCGGAGCTTCCTTTCATTTAGAGCCACTCCTCGAGAGTCTGCATGAAGACAGTGGCAGCAGTTCTGACGACATGAAGCCAAATAAGGTAGTCCACTCGGACCTTGATGCTGACTCAGATGAGGACAGTGATTCGGACGCTGGGGCTAACCTGGAAAAGGTCGAGGGAATCAATACTGACCCTTGTCTGAACGGCGAATGCTTCTAAAGTGAACCGGGAGTTAAGTAGGAGGCGTTGGATGAACACTTAGGCAGGACGTGGAGGTTAATGGTAGTATCAGTCATCTAGCCTCGAATCAATCGGTGATTGAGTTGATATAGCTTTGATAATCTGATTCCGTGACGACTGCTCCTCCAATGAATCATTGTGAACACGGAAATTCGTATAGACAGGGTGTCACTGGCTGGGCGTGGTGGTGAAAAGCGCATTGTCATATATAATATTGGCATCGAACTACAACCAGTGAAACGTGTTGATACTGATGGACGTCTGCTTTCTCTTGTTGCCCAAACCTCCGTCACTCCTACCTTTTTTAACCCTTGCATGTTCTGATCAAGTAGCCGCAAGCCATGACCTGGACTATCTACTTCCCTGCGACACCAACTTGTCCACGCAAGTACGCTCAAGCCTCCCTTAAGACTGATTAGCATCCGGATACAATCCTGGTTGCACGAAAATCTCATAGAACGTGTCAGAATAAGCTGGGATTTCTCGTCCATGTCGATGCAGATCTTGTCGTGCAACTACACGGCCTGAATGACCTTCGTGTGCTCTGAGAAGTGTTTCAAGAATCAGGTCTCTGCGGCGTTAGGGCCTGTTCAGTAAAAAATGGGCCACGTCACGGTTGATTGAAGCTTTGTAGCTAGATCACGCTCAAAGAAATCTACCGACTTTCTTACTTTTGTTCACAAACAAGGAGGCATCCACAAAAACACAAAAAGGAGAACATCACGACCAAAGACAATCGCCTGTCTATTCACGAAGAGCAGATTATAAAGCTGAAGTCCTCTCTCTTTCTGTTTCGCGCTCTCTCTGTGCTCAAATTCGTGTTCATCCAATTCACCTGGTGCAGGAACACAAAAGGCACTTCGTCAACACTAGCCACTAAAAAAATAACATAAGATGGCCATGGAACAGGAGCATATGCAAGCCAGTCGCGTGGGCGATTCTGGAGAAGCAGAAGAGGGACGTGATGGCAAGCAACAGGAAGCCCTCACCAAGGAGGAGTTGATCCCCCCCATCATACGCTACAAGCCATCCTTTGACTCTTCTGGAAACTGTTCTACCATCGCAGTGTATTCTCTAAAGTTGACATCTGCCACTTCGTCGGTTGAGTCATTCCACAGCGCACTCACTTCGTCACCAAGAGAGGACGAGGATGAAGATGCGAGATCAGAGGGTTCGTCGATATGCGAAGGCCAATATGCGAACCAACCTATGGAGGCTAGTCAGGCCGTCGATGATCCCCTGCCGCGCCCAGGCCTAGGCATGCCGCTCACCCGGGCAAAGGCTCTGGAACCTTGCACCCAGTCTCCTATGTCCAGTCCGGATAAGGACGCAGAGGCTTTGAAGGGCGTCCATCGAATTCACAAGCGCATCACCAAAAACATCTCTAGAAAGCTTACAAAGCGCAAGGAGCACTAGCTCGCTGCCTTCAGGCCAACACCGACTTCAAACTGACAGGCTTCTTTGTCCTCAGATAAACTCAGTCTTGAAGTTTTTGTCTCGTCAAATTAGTCCCAACAGCCAATCTATACCCTTTCGACCATCCCCTCTCTCTTTGCCATGATTTCGCTTCGTTGCGTGATGTCCGGATTTGTCAGACGCTGTTCAACGGGACCGGCATTCCGATCACCGACAGTTCTCCACTTTATTGATGCTCCGCACCGATGCTCCGATCTTCCGATCATCCTGTTGACCATCCGATCAATTTTTTCATGGTTGGTGATCCTTCACGATTAAATAACAGCCCAATGAGATGTAGCAGATATTCCGTGATTTCTAACAATATGCCGGATCTTCTCTTCTGGCTGAGGAGCCTCATGTAACATCTAGCGTCTCACGGCGTTTGATCGGAGACGGCTTTCCTTCCCGGTCGATGTTTGTCAGATGTTTGTGATAGAGGCAATGAGTATCGAGAGATACAGGCAAGGCCGCCGCTGAGACGCTGAGACGCCATGTATGCTCATTGGAACCGGACATGCGGCCACAAACGGCAGCCACACGTGCGCTGACGGCAGATAAAGCGCGTCGACACTGGGAGTGTCGCCTTTTACGACGGTGACATAGCTACTGCTCGCTGATTCAATAATAATATCACGTATTTCGCCACAAATGCTGACAAGAAGGCTCTGGTGAGCGATGTTGCTTCTTGACATGAAGGCGTCGGAGGATCGGATGGTCGGACTCGCGCTCGCCCGGTACCCCCTGGTATAAGACTGACACACCACCCTGGCTTCAAGGGGAATTACGCATCCCAACTGCAACAATCGTTTGCATTTAAATCTGCATTTCCCATATCTCTTTCTGTTCCTTCTTGGCATCTGTGCTCTGATCTGACAAGCAAGCACCACCTACCGTGCCACACCAAGCCACCTCTAATCACAGACCGACCACCATGGCGAGACCAGGCTTACCATCCTCGGATGGAGAAGATGCTGGCAGCACAAAGTCTCAGTCTACTTTGACACGAAACGACGTTGAGGGGACTGCAAACTACTCGACAAATGCAGAAACAGAAAAAGTGTCTGATGAACCAGACACAAACCCTAACATTGTCGACTGGGACGGCCCAGATGATCCCCATAATCCACTTAACTGGCCAAGCAGGAGTAAGGTCATTCAAGTGGTGATAGTCAGTCTGTTCACGCTTAATGCGTATGTGTTTCCCCCTTCTCTTTCCCCTGACAGCATCACTGATTGGTGATCGCTCTAGAAACCTCGCCGCTACCATGTACGCACCTGGCGCACACGAACTGGCCGCCGAATTCAACATCACAAACTCCACAGTCGTCGCACTGACTGTCAGTCTCTATGTGCTCGGGTTCGCCATTGGCCCTCTCTTCCTCGCGCCTCTCTCCGAGCTATACGGCCGTCTCATCATTTACTATGTCTGCCATGTTTTGTTTATTGGTTTCACTTTTGGATGCGCATTTAGTAAAAATGCCGGCATGTTTCTTGCCTTTCGCTTACTTGGTGGCTGCGCTGCCTCTGGTCCCATGAGTGTTGGAGGCGGCTCTATTGCTGATTTGTATCCTCCCCACGAGCGCGGGAAGGCCATGGCTCTGTTCAGCATGGGGCCTCTTATTGGGCCCGTATGTATTACTTGGATGGGCGGAGTTGAACCCAATGCTAATCATGTCGCAGGTTATTGGTCCTATCATTGGAGGGTTCGTTTCTCAGGACATTGGCTGGCGGTGGACTTTTCGACTCATCTTGATTGTTGTAAGTCATTGCTTAGTCCCACAACTTCTTCAGTATGGCCTCACTAACGTGACCCCTCAGGCTGGCGTCATCCTTGCTGCCACAGTTGCCTTTGTTAGCGAGACCAACGCTGCCGTTCTCATACGCCGCAAGACTGAAGGCCTTCGCAAGGAGACAGGAAACGAGAAGCTTGTCCCCAAATTTGACAGAGCCGAGACGCCAAAGCAGATGCTCCTCCGCGCCATCGTCCGTCCTCTCAAGATGCTCATCTTCTCACCAATCGTCCTTCTCATGTCACTTTATACGGGCATCATCTTTGGCATGATCTTCTTGCTCTTCACTACCTTTACTTCTGTCTTTTCCGGCACCTATGGCTTTAGTGTCGGCATCTCGGGATTAGTCTACCTCGGCCTTGGTATTGGCATGATGATCGGCCTGTTCACCTTTTCTAAGACCAGCGACACGCTCATGAAGATGAAGGCGGACCAAGGAGGCTCAAAGCCAGAGGACAGGCTCATTCTCATGAAATGGCTGGGAATCACCACTCCGGGAGGCTTCTTCTGGTACGGCTGGTCCGCCTACTACCACACTCATTGGATCGTCCCCATTCTAGGCACCCTCTTTATCGGTATCGGAGCTCTCTTTGTCATTGTTCCCGGACAGCTCTATCTAGTGGACTGCTTTGGAGCTGAAGCAGCTGCCTCGGCTCTCGCGGCCAACTTGCTCATCCGATGCCCCTTTGGTGCGTTCCTGGATCTGGCTGCTCCCGCATTGTACGACAAGCTCGATCTTGGATGGGGAAACTCAGTGCTGGGATTCATTGTCTTGGCATTTACGCCTGTTCCTTTTCTTTTCCATGCATACGGAGAAACACTGAGGAAGAAGTTTCCGGTTGATCTGTAGCGTGCAAGCACTGCATATTTGACATGATCTGTTGGGTAAGCAGGATCCCTCTACAAAACCATCATCAGTTGTTCATTTATCTTCAACATCCCTTCTCCATTTTTCTGTGAGATTTTTTTCTCTCTAATTCCTTTTCATTTGTTTCTGATCTGCGGAATATCGACCACCAGATGCAAGTATCCCAAGGCTGTACATCACGGTTCACAATTGCAGGCGTTTCATAACGAGCATGTGCCAGAGGGAGACCACATTTACTTTGGCTCGTGAAGATTTTAATAGATTCATAGAATAGAAAGCGACTCTTAACTTCTTATTCTCACATCTGCCCGAGAAAAGTGAGCACAACCGTCCGTTACAAGCGATTGATGAAGGATGGAGTGCAAGTCGAGATGGGAACAACCTGGAAGCTCTTACCTATAAATAGAAACAGAGATTGGCATCGAAATCGAAGATGTCGAAAACATTGAGAATTTGCAGGTAACTTTATTCAATAATAACCCTTATTCATTGGCCAAGGGCGTGTAAAGGGGGGTCGGAGGGTTGGCTAGACAAGACATTCAGCTGGACCGACCGTCGGAATTGCCGCGATGGCCGCATTCGAAAGGAATGTTTCGTTAGTAAATCTGATCCAAGACTCGATAACTCGATCTTTTTGGCAGGCGGTGAAGATGGCAAGGGAGATAATGGGTCTCGGGTATACGAAAGCTCCAAAAAAGGACATTTGAGTGAGTGCCACATTCAGCGAGTGGAGAAGTCCGGTTGCAGAAGTCTCGGAGATGCAAACGGTGGAATGGCCTTTGATTGACGTCACGAGTGAGATGCATAACCGAGAGACAGTTAATGCAATTCAATTGAGCTGAAAAATCACCTTGTTATGACCTCTCTTGTTGTGGCTTGTGGACAACCAACAATGGCTTCAATTCTCGTATACGTAGTGCTTACGTTCAGCCCCTCATGTAGGGAGAACTATTGATTAGTGCAGATCGATCAAGGATGGGGATATCGACAGGCTAGACCACAGAAAAAAAACAAAAATTAGCATCTATCGATGCGTGGCTTCAATACAGGCTGAGACAAAGAAACCAGACCATGCCATGGACGGATTCGAGCATTCCAGATGACTGAGATGGAGGATGGGGCAAAAAAAGAAGGGGCCCCTTTTAGGAGCAACAAGGGCGAAGATGGCAAACTTGAACCTCTGGTGAATTAAATCTTTGATGATCAAGAATCGCGCCTCGTCACGGGAAGTGCCTCTTCCTTCAATTCCTCGGCTGGACACGCACGATACTCGCTTCTCATGACGACAGACCTAGAGGCAGAGCAGCCGCCTCAATCGGTCGCAACACCACCATGCGCCAAGCCCGTTCAAAAAGACAAGGTGGCTACATGGATCGAGGCATCAGCGCCCTGATTGTCGACTCGGCCACTCTATCCAGGCTGGAGGGGGAACCTCCAAAGACTCCAGAGCTGAGGGTAGAATCCGATTCTACAGAGACTGACGACGATTCGTTTGTGACGACGTCTCATCCCTGGACGGGTAAGTGACCCTCTTTCAGCGCTAATCGTCACGCTAAGATGATCTGCAGAAACGTGGAATGGCCAGGATCTCAACATCAGGATTCCATTTGAGAGACCCTTTATCGCGACAGGCGATGAAGATGATGAGATCATTGCCGATAAAGATGATGAGAATTTATTCCGGGACTCAATCAGCAAGAGTCGCCTTTTATTGGTTGCAAATCGGTCCATCTCACAGCGATCACTTAATCGCATTGAAGAAAACACCAAGCACCCACCACTACCACTGGAACCGACTGCCAACAATGACCTCTTTCACTCTTCTCTCCCTGATCGCGGCAAGATCATGACGGCAGCTCAGTTTGAAAGTTACCGAGAGGTAAAGGGACTCCAAGACCCGAGTGAGGCTGATGAAGAATCTCATCGTGATGGTCGTGGTGATGACAGCGACGATGAAGATGAAGCAGCGATCTCAAAGCGACACCGAAATGAGAGAAGAAAGCAAGAAGCTCACATCAACAATTATCGGAAAAACATGATCAAGACCACCGGCGATCCGAATTTAGTCCCAACCAGGTCAGCGCTATCAACGCCACCATCACCATCACCGTCTCAAGACGACGACGTTCCTCTTGCCTTGCTTCAGGTCCGCAGACGCCCAAGTGAGAGTAGCCGTCCTCCGACTCGTCTGGGAAATCCCAGATTCAATTCTAGCTTGCGAGGCACTATTCAACAGCCTGTGAGGAGACCAAGCACATCGAGAAGCATTACGTCTCAGCAACCTACCCGACGACCCAGTACGGCGTGGAGTGTGACATCTCAGCATGGTCCATCAAGAAGGCCAAGTACAGGGCAGAGCAAGGCATCTCAAAACCCCAACTCTCCATTACCAGTCTTTGCACGTGGACTCCCTCACGATCCCTTCGGCGCCAACAACAGAAATGTCACTTCTGGAGCCGTGTATCCTCCACAAGCTCAGCAGTCTCTCTACCCTGGTGGCCTAGTCAGTGTCATTGCCATCGAACAACGTGATAGAGCAATGCGTCGACGAGCTCAGTCTCGTGCTCTAAAGATGAACCCACAGCAGAATCATATGCAATGGGTAGTCGGAGCTCCGGCTTATCCATACGGTCAGGCATCCTCCATGTACGGAGCACCTGCTATGCAACAGCCCCAAATGCGAATGTCCCACGTTCAACCAGGACCGAGCATACGATCCGGCGTCCAATCTCAGATTATGCAACAGACGGCGCAAACATTGAACTCGCAGATGTGGCTCATGCAGATGATGAACTGTATGAATCAGCAGGGAAACCCGAACTTTGTCCCGATGCCTCAACAGCCCTGGCAAAGCTATAATCCGATGCCGCAAGTCAACGGCTTCCCAGTACCTCCGCCAGCTCCAGTCGAGTCATTTTCGACCTTGCCGGGTTATGCAAACGCTGGTATGGGTCCCGGAGGAATGGATTATGCCGCGTTCCAAGCAGCGCAGCAGTACAGGGTCAATATGTCAGCCCATCGGCCTGGAACGATGTACACGCCTTCGATCGCGCCATCAGAACGAAGTAACGTTGGACATCCAAGTCGATATAGACCTAGCACCGTATATACTCCCTCGATAGCTCCGTCGGAGCGAAGTACAGTTGGTCTTCCGAGCCGATATCGACCAGTATCAAAAGCTGCCAGCCAGAGAGGGGTCGAGACGCCAACCAAGGACACAAACAGCATTAATAGTTACACGGTTGCGACTGGGGGTGATACTACTTCTGTTGCCCAGAGCGGCAGCAGTGGCATTGGCTCAGGGCAGTCAGAGCAAGGGACGAAAGTAAAGAAGGAGAAGAAAGACAGAAGAAGAGCCATGTGGATGGGTAAGAGGGAGACAAGTGACACGAGTTGCGCTACCTTGGGGTGTTTCTCAGCACAATCTCCCTCGCAGTCTCCCGAGGAAAGTCGATACAATAATAGGCAATGGGGTCGATGAGGCCCCAGAGGAGGATGGATCATTCTCTTGACTTTCTTTTGTTGCTGCGTCATTCTGTTCCATTGTACGGATTTAAATGATATCCTTATAGTAATATTAGACTTGACGCATAGACTAGAGGCATTTTCATCAAGTGGAAGAGCAGGTTGCATCTGGTAGTTTAGACACTCGACGAGAGGTAATACATCAACCTAATAGTAGTATTATTGAGTACCTATCTTGAAGATTATAAATCTGCGTGATTATGAACACAAGTGAGCTTAGCTGAGACGCATTTATCAGTTGCTTTGCCTTGTCCCATATACATGAGCGTGCAGCATGTTCAACATGGGATCGTTTGTATCAATGACGCTTTCAACAGGAGGTATCGGATTTAACATTGGATAGATCAGCAAGCCATCCAACTCAACTCAACCTCCAAGACTCTATGACTCTTACGCCGATGTTAGTTTCATGGCTGCCACATATGCCTCATTGATGCCTACTCCTCCTTTTGCCGTCATAAACCCAGATATTTGCCGGAGCAAGGATCCGAATACGGTCAAGGTCAGTTACCGCCTTTCTAGACTATTCCACCTTTGTGTTGCCGGAGTCGTTTATCCACATCGACCCACAAAGTACATTAATAATGCAAAAGCCTCCAATAATGACCTCGTCTAGGCCGGACTTAACATCCCTTCTTACAGCCGATTGGACAGGTTATGAAAGTCTATCACGGTGGATTGTCGTCAGTCGAGGCATCACGTCGTGTTGAAACCAGCTGTCGCCATACCCCTCACTTGAAGATATCCACCTCGTATCAAGGCGGTCTGCTTGAGTTGTATATAAACAAACAGCTCAAACCCGGTACCTCTGTTTGTTTCTCGTTTAGCAAATAAACGAAAATCTACATCATCCTTCAAAATGTCGGTTGTCAAGTCCTCGTACGACCCCAAGGACATGCAGTTCCGCCACCTGGGCCCCACTGGCCTCAAGGTGAGCGTGCTCTCCTTGGGAGGATGGTTGACCTACGGAGGCACCCAGAAGGGCAACATTGTCAAGGACTGCCTGCAAACCGCCTGGGACCACGGTATCAACACCTTTGACACCGCCGAGACCTACGCCAACGGTGCTTGCGAGGTCGAGATGGGACAGGCTTTGAAGGAGCTCGACTGGCCCAGAGACGAGTACGTTCTCACCACAAAGGTCTTCTTCGGTACTGGCCGCAAGGAGCCCAACACCCGAGGTCTGAGCCGCAAGCACATAGTCGAGGGTCTTAAGAGCTCTCTGGAGCGTCTCCAGCAGCCTTACGTCGACATTGTCTTTGCCCACCGACCCGACTACGCCACCCCTCTCAAGGAGATTGTTGAGGGCTTCACTCAGGTCATCCGAAACCTCAACCTTGCCTACTACTGGGGAACTTCTGAGTGGAGTGCCCAGCAAATCGCTGAGGCCACTCAGATTGCCGAGCGATACAACCTCATCGCTCCTGTTGTCGAACAGCCCCAGTACAACGCCTTCCACCGTGAGCGCTTTGAGGTCGAGTACGAGCCCCTCTTCAAGCAGTTCAGCTACGGCACCACCATCTGGTCTCCCCTGGCCTCCGGTCTCCTGACCGGAAAGTACAACGACGGCATCCCCGAGGGCTCCCGCTTCGCCACCAACAAGGAGTTCTTCAGCAAGACTGTCGAGGCCCTACAGAGCGAGGAAGGAAAGGCCAAGATCGAAAAGGTCAAGAAGCTCACTGTCATTGCCGAGCGCCTGGGTGGAAACACATCTCAGCTTGCCCTGGCCTGGTGCCTCAAGAACCCCAACGTCAGCACTGTGATTCTGGGAGCTACCAAGGTTGAGCAGATTGAGGACAACGTCAAGTCTGTGAAGCTTTCCGAGAAGATCACGGATGAGATTTACCAGGAGATTGAGGCCATTCTCGACAACGCGCCTACCAAGCCTTTCACCTATGGTCGGGACAGGTAGATGATTATAGAAAACAAAGAGTAAACATTTAATAAAATACACACCCTGAACTACTACCAGAGAGACCTGTATCCATACTGAATCTCATTTAATGGGAATCATCGTGATGTCTTCAGTGGAAAGTCTGAGTGACGGGAGAGAAAGGTCATTATGATGACCTCAACAGGAGAAGCAGAATGAGGCAAAAGTGTCTAATAATTGGACTGGATATTCAACACAGCAACTTAGTTCTTTGGTATGATAGAGCAAGGTTTGAAGATATGTACCCGTCAGTCGAGGCTGATAGTGCTTCAGTTCACCAGTTGACGAACAACATCCAACCATCTCTGAAATCCAACTCTATATGTAACCCATGAACCACATCTGGTCTACCCCACAGCGGGAGAACTAGTGTGATTGCATTATAGACGAGTTCGCGGCAGGTAAGTTTATCTCCTAGTCGAAGTCGGGGTGGGTGACACTACGTCGGGGGTTGAAGAGCCGCTGCCGTGGACCTTGCCCCTGACCTTGACGATGAAACTAGCAATGTATGCTACTGGAGCTTGTTAGTCTTCATCGTTGCTCGCACTTATTATTGGTCTTCACCAATGACTCTGGTTACCGCGTTCGAGAAATGGTATTCTGCCATACGGCCTAAACTGTAGTGCTTATCTCAACTCTTGGGCTACCATGGACAACGGTGACGATCCCTTCCCAGGTCTAGGTAGCATAGTTGAGTGGAATGTTAACTTGTGTTGATGCACCATTTATGATTCAGCATGAGATTTGAATGAGTATATACTACCATACTTGGTTCTACACCATACACTTACTTTGGGTGTAACCCAGAAGTGGAAGATCGCTTAAGCTCTAAGCTAAGTACCCCCCAGCAGACTCATAGAAATCTCACCAGTTCCTTAGTAGCAAAGAAGGCAAATAGGCGAATTCTTTGGACGTTGCAAGGGCATGGGTGTTGTCGGGCCGTTTCCGACAACACTGACCCCTGATCATGGTTCAGTTTATCAAGGACCTGGCTTTCCAAGAAAGCCAACACACACTGTATTGCACCATCTCTAGGTCTTGGTTGCCAGACTGTGTACCAGACTTAACAAGATTTATCTTTGTAAGAGAAGCGCGGGAAGCGCGAAAAGGGGACATTGATCCCCGGGTATCTTCACGCAACCCTCGGGGATGTTTCACCGGGTGTGGGGCATTTGTGTAACCTCGCCTGCAACCCCCTGCCTACCACAGCACGAGGTTGCGATTCGTAATGCTGGAGCCTGCCTCTATGCATCGGCAATGCCTGGGCTTGCGAGCTGAAAGGCATGCCGGAAGCCACTCATGCTACCTTGGTCACCGGTCAAAGTGATGAGCCCTTTCAGTGTGTTGAAGCGCAGCTGGGCAAGCCGACATTTGTCTCACCGAAGGCGGGCGCGGGATGTGCACATGCAGCCGGGTCACATCACATCCCAGCAGTGGCTTCAGGCTCGTACTCCGGTGGCTCGGGGTACAGCATGTCTCGGAGACCGGGGCAGAGCCGTGAGGGGGGGAGACGGGGGATCATCCGTCGGGAACGATCTGGCGAAGGATGGAGGTGGCACACAAGCCAAATCAAGCGTAAACAGCCCAGGTCTTCAAGCGACATTGTCGTGCAGGGATCTTGTGCAATTTGGTTCTCGGCGTCAGTAGGTACACACTGAAGTTCCAGGTGGTTAACACTGGAACCAGGGTCTGAATGCTGGCTTATCTACCTAGGTACCTGCTGAACTTGCGACGCGTCGCTGAGGCCTACCAGTCGGCATTTGCAATATTTCCCTCGATCGGTTGATCCTCATACTTACCCAAGGGTATCTAACTCAAAGCCATCTTCCATGGTCAAGCTTATCTGCTCCAAAACTGAGGCATCTGAGGTATAGTGTGGTAGAATGCCAAACTACCTACTCACTCACCTGGGATCCCCGCGATTCCCGGGTTACTTGTAGTCTCAAGAGTAGTCAGGTCCCAGAAAGGAGGAACACGGCCAGCTTATACTGGAATTGTTATCGGGGGCCTCTATGCACGCTCAAACTCAGCGCTTGCAACATTCATTTGTCCGAAAGTCAATCATCAAGAGTCAGTGACTACAGAGTACAAAGAAACAATCTGCATCATCCCCCCGGTCAGCCAACTCTCGGGCCTCAATACTCTGGGTACGGCCAGTACGAAATAAGAGACTTGGGCTGCTTTTGCGTCGTCTGCTTGTACCGCCTCTCCCACGTTTCAGAGTCCGTCAGCAGGGAATAGTGAAGCCAGTCAAAAGCCTTGGACAGCGGCAGCTGAATCTCCCCGCAAAACCCCTCCAGATCCTTCACTGTGATTGACGTCTTTTGCTCAGTGTAGCTGACATCCTCAGTGCCAAGGGGCGCCTCTGCGTCGAAGTCGGGGTTCACCGCGCGAATCGTCAGCCACTCCTCGGCTTGGAGATTGTCTTGGACCAGGAAGCAGTCCCGTCGTATCCCCTCTGGAAGACCCTCTCGCATGCTCTTGAATCTCTCCCTGAGCGCATCTGCCGACGCCCCGTCCAAGGCAGTGTCAGATACAAAGACAGTCTCGAGTGTCTTCCAAAGTTCCGCCTTTGGTGGGCGACCACTCCAGCTCTGCATGATCAGTTTTCCCACGGTGTCAAAGCGCTCCTGGAACTTTTTCCAGGCCTCGTCGCTGCGAGGATCACTGTACTCAGTACGCATCACAACAAAGCCCCATTGCGGCAGATCCCTGTTCACCATGTCTTGTACCCAATCAGCACGATGACCTTGACTGGCCTGCCTGAGTAGCTCGGTCTTTTGACGTGCCTCTTCGGCCCTTACTCTCGTGTACTGCTTTCGCTTTTCGGTGGCTCTTAAGATTGATGGTCCTTTGATAGCTTCACGGCCCTTGAGAACAAGAAATCGGTCATCTGCCGGCAGTTTCACTATCCTC
Source organism: Fusarium sp. LHS14.1 (assembly GCA_025433615.1). NCBI lineage: Eukaryota > Fungi > Ascomycota > Sordariomycetes > Hypocreales > Nectriaceae > Fusarium > Fusarium sp. LHS14.1. The sequence goes on along the minus strand of CM046483.1, from coordinate 3,029,700 downwards.
TCGAGGTCGGTCGCCTTGTTTGAAGTGTTTTTCCAATCGTAGTCGCAGCCACGTATGATCATGTCGCACTCCAGCATGCTCAAGTCGTCGCCTTGGGTCAGAGCCTTTTCGTAGAGTTGTTCTTTCGTACAACCGAGGCGTTCCTGGCAAAGTCGTTCCTCGTCTTCGGGTGGAATTCTGCCAAAGACGCGGTTTCTCTCGGCCGGCGAGAGAGATTCGGGGTCGTCTTTGGCCCGTTGATAGAGAGCTCTCATCTCTCCATTAATCATGAAGGGAATGATACGACCACTGACGCGATTGTTCAAGGTTTCACGGGTCAAGCCGAGCTCTTGAAGAGACAGCTTGAAGCCGTCTAGATGGACAACATCTTCCTCAGACATGACGGGCTGAACCAAGCGATGGCTGATAACCCTGACAAGAGGATAAAAGAGAAGTAAATGCTTGTTTATCAGAAGAAACGATTGCGAGAATATCGCGGGGTTCTTCTTAATTTGTAGGCCATAACCGGGCACGTAAGGGTGAGACATTATGGCCTCAGGCATGAAGGCACCTTGTGCAACGTCTGCACTAGCGGCTCCATTTTGAGACGAATAGCCGGTCCACGAGGAAGCTAATCCCGCTTGGGAAGTTTTCTAGCCCCATGGGGAAGTACTTAAATAAAAGCTTAAACCCGGGGAGAGTCCAGGAGCTTGGTCGAGAGCTTGATTGTAAGAGCTTGATACTGCTATATGGGATCTTTTTTTTAGAGCGAGGCTAGTTTGTAGGATAGCTCTATGATGAATTCCACGAGGGGTTTGCTAGAGATAGAGGGCATAGTAGTGTACGGGCTAAACTTCCTTCCTTCTCATCGACTTTATTAAAACGCGTCGATATGGGAGGGTGCAGGCTTATGACAAGAAGCCCCAGATCTCGGATTATTCTGTAAGTGAATGAATAATAATAGCTAGAGAGATGTTTACGTTTAGTTAATGATCATTCACTTAATGTTGTGTCATTTCAGCTGGATGGCCTCCTCACCCTACACCATCACGGCGTCTCGCTGGGCAGTGAAACAACAGACAGGATGCATTTCTTACGATTGTCTTTTCATAAATACAGTACAAAATATAATTTAGATTCTCAAAATAACACTCAGTTGTGCAGGAAAAGCCAGGGCGAGATTATCAGCTTTATGGTTGGCAATCTTGTCCATACTTGGGTCGGTGCTTGTGTGAACTAGTTTGTAAGCCTGGTGTCTTTGTGATTGGATTAAGAAATGTTTAAGGAGTCCTAGAGTAAACAAACTAACTGAAGCTCGTTGATCTTATTATGGAAGGGGTTGACCCCCTAAATCAGGCCTTAATTGAGGTGAGAATCTTTCCAGGTGGCTGGAGTATATTCTGGTTTCGAGGTAAAAGGGTTTTAAATTAAGAGAAGTTTCACTTATCTCTCGACTAATGGGCCAACTGATAGAAGCATTCTAGTATACACTGTAATCGCTGTATAGCCCAAAACATGTCTATCAACATGAGTTCTCATCATCCACGAGGGATAACCATGCCTTAGCAGCATCGATTGAGAGGGCAATGCTCAAATGAGTTAGTAGCGAAGCCGAGCGTATGCTATCCAACCATAATACTGAGAGCAAGAAACTTTTCATAATTAAAGTTCACGCGCATGTACGCAACTAGGGGTCAGAGGCTGCTACATGGAAAAGTACTGAAAGCCCCAGCCGACAAAAGCGTGGCAACCGGACGGCTTATCCACGACTTCCACATGAGTGAAGATTCTCTTCTCCACGTTCCCATGTGTAACACTGCCGAGAGATCACTTTGTAGCTGTTTGAAGCTCGGCTAGCTTCGCGATCCAACGAGCATTCACGATTGAGAGCAAGGGCACATTTATCTCTGCTTGGCTTTTCAAAGAACGATGCTTGCCCTAAAAAGTGCCGAGAGACATCGGCAATCCTCCTTGAAAGCTGCCATTGACTATTCTCGCCTCACTATCTCTCCTATGAAGCAAAAAGCAGTCAACGTTCGCGGAGTCGGAGAGTTCAAGGATATATGTCATCATGATTTGATTTGATTTGCAACTTGCCCAAAAGCATTATTAGAATTATCATCAAATCTGCACTATCCCGAATTCATGTTCTTGGCCTTGGACATACTGGATTCAAAACCTGCGGGCTTCCTACTAGCTGTTGAACAACAAGACATCTGGATTATTACCGTACATGAAGAGGAGACTTGAATTATGACCCAACCAGTAGATTAAGCTTTCTGCCCTCCCGACCGATTTAATCATTATTAGTTCAGTAGAACTAGGATCATCGAGAGTCCGAGCGAGATGATAACCGCGTTCGAGACCTGGACAATTCCGGCACCAGCAGTTGGAACGACGGCCGTAGGCGTGGCGGGAGTAGCTGGAGCGGTAGGCACTTCGGCGGGCTTGGACGCGGGAGGAACCTGTAATCATTCGCATCAGTGGTTAACACCAATGAAGAGGATGGCCGACATACAACAGGTGGGACCTCCTCAGAGGGCTTGGGGGGATAAGGCGGAGAGGGAGCGGATGGAGCGGATGGCGCTTCAGGAGCAGACGGGGCAGCCGGGGCAGAAGGAGCCGAAGGGGCTTCAGTCGGAGCCGAGGGCGCCTCGGGTGCTTCACTCGAAGCCGCAGGAGCTTCGGTGGCCGGAGCCTCCCCGCCAACGCTCACGCCAGCGGAGCCGCACAGTTGAACGCCGTATTGCTCGGCCTCTAGGGAAATTCAAAGTCAGAGTGTCCACGTTGATACAGAACAGGATCATACTGGCGGCGTCTTCGGAGTTGCAAGCCTTGGTCACACAGGAAGTGTAGCCTTCGACAAAGACCTTGGACTTGCAGACGCAAGCAACGTCAGTGGAACCACAGCCGCTGGAGGCGAGAATGCTCAAGGCGCAAGATTGCTGCAAGTGGTAAGTACACCTTTTCATTCTAGGGTAGGGTCAAACTTACAGCGCACGAGGGCAGAGGACTCTGCGCCAGGGCACCAGCCGAAGCGAGGACGGTGGCGATGAGGACGGACTTCATTTCGAGTGGATGCTTTTATTCGGGGTGAAATAACGATTGACAGAGGTTGTTTACTCGTGAATATAGATACTACTCTGGGCTCTGAACCGAACTGACCTTAAATATGAACATGGGCCTATGTGCTTACGTACGGCGCCTCACAACAAGCCTTCGGGACCCGAATAAGTCGGCTTGAAGTTTAACGCCAAGGCGTTTCAGGCCCAGCTCGTATTCAACATGTGCTCGTCAGACCATGGCCAGTCCTATGAGCTGTGATCCGGGCCGTCGGTGCTGCCGCCGTGACGCTTTTAGACCATCAAAAGAGGCAGCTTGAGGCAGTTTCTAGACCCAATTGACATCTTGTGTATCTCAAAACTGTCCATAAAAGCACAGACGGTGAAAAATATGATCGGGGGATGCCGTGCAACCCGAGTATTCGAGTGGTTTCTCAGCAGAAGTCAGGAATCATCACGATGACTTCACCACAGGAGGGGTAGCAAGCTCAGCTGCAGAGAAACAATAAACATGTGCAAAAACCTGCCCTGAGATGCAACTAACTTTATTAATGCTTATATAAAGGCTAAACCTCGTATCCGGTCCGTTTTTTTCAGACATTTGTAGGGCTGGGAGCAGACAATGGCAAGGAGAGAAGCACTTCACATTGCCCTCGATTCGCAGGAGGATACGTCAGAGTCATCGATTTTCCCGACCCGTCCAAGATAATCAGGAAATTTGGACCTTTGGACTTCCATCTCCTTCTTGGAGCGTGATGCTGCTTAGTGTCGGCATAAATGCCATGGAGCTGGCCGAGTGGCCGGTCACGACGGACACGAGGGAGTCTTGCTTCGTCGTCGTACGCCGCCGGCTTGCAGGATGTGCGATGCATAAACAGTGATGAATCCATGCATAGCTCCATGCCTTGAGGAAGGCCCTGGAACAAGGCTTTAGACAGGCACCCTGGGAACCATTGGCTGTCTGGCATAGCCGACATCCGAACAAGCCATGCACCTAGGTCTTCATGACGTCGTGATGCATGGTACCATGGTGTTGATACGTCTGGGGATACTGAACATCTGATGGAAGACTTCGGGCATAGCAAGCTCTGGAGAGGTGTATGTGACCTTGGGAAATCGGCGATTCATCATCAACATGCTCGACTCGTCTGAGGTAGCCATTCTCAATCACAGGCACCCAACACTTCCACTATCCATCGTATTATGGCAAGAATATGTGACTATTGGGTAAATGACAATCATCTTTGCCATCTCAGCCTTGCAATCACCATAGAGCGTACTCCACTAAGCCTTGTGCTACGAACCACCTCGTAGCATGCGATCTAACCCCTGACGACTGAGGCCGAGATTGGCTTTCGAGCCCACACAACCTTCTGCCAATACCAGCCATGCTTCTTTCCTGAGCGTATCTCTCGACGTAGATGGGTTATGTAAACTTGAATGTCCTCTCTACTCCAGCCACCAAGGACGTTTGTCATGAATAGGATGAGCCCCTCGAAGTCTTGTTCCATGGATAGTTGAGCATACTGGCCAATCCCTCTGAGCTTTTCATCTTTGGGCCAGCTGCCTATTGGAGACTGTGAAGGAACGGATGTTTGTAAGTGTGCATGATTCGATGCACCAATAACCTTAGGACTTGCGAGGTGTCACTGACCTTGTGCCTTTTCTCCTCGATATCAACAAAACCTGCTTTTTCTAGGGCCTTGTTCTGAAGTTCATCCTCGACTACCGTGAAAGAACGTCCCATCTTACTGCCACCCTCGACAAAGATCTTACCCCATTGGCCCATAGCATTATCTGGTTTGATAGTGTTGTCGTCGCTCTGTATGTAGGCAGATGGCTCCATACTTTCGATATAGCCACCGGGCTTGAGGCATCGATAAGCCACCTTCATTAGAGATTCCCAGTCAGCAATGCATCCGGTCAAGAAACGGATATGAACATAGTCCAGAGAGGCTTCAGGAAAAGCCCACTCCTTGGTGCAGTCGTCGATCTGGCTGGAAAAGGAAGTAGTCAGCCATAGTTCTAGATATATGATATGTTGGCCCAATGATTACAATTGAAGATTTGGAGGAGTCCAGCTTGGCTGAATAGGCGATATATCTGTTCCAATGACCTCGCAAGCAGGAAACTGATCGGCAAAATCGCTGCACGGTGATGAGCTTTCCTGTCTGTCAAGCCCGGAAAGTAATCTTACATGGCCCAAATCCCTATGGAAGAAGGTCAAGTTAGTTTTGTGAGGCCAACCTGGAGGGTGAAGCAGTTAAAGGAAATGCGCCTATACCTGTTCCGGTTCCAATATCGACAGCCTTCTACACATTGAATGAGCATACGGTACAATACTGGAACAAGAAAATACTTGCCTTGATATCATCGCTCAACGGAGCAGGGAACAACTTTCCATCAAGACGGAGGGTCTGACAGTGGTGGCTAAGAAAGCGTAAGATGATGCAGCGGCTTGATATATGCCCCAGGCAGGCCTCACTTGATATCCATAGCTTCATTTTGCCGCTCATCGTTAGCACCCCTTGAAGCTCAGTTAGTAAGTGCGTCACAATCTGACTGGACTGACTGACCAGTAATGCGCATTGCCTTGTTCACTATGGAATGTCCTTCCGAGGATAGTGCGGTAGTTCAGGATGCTCGACGCGATGGATGCCGTCGAACTAATATTGTCCCCGAGCGCAGAGTCGGCATCTGCTGTGTCCTCTGCACTCTAAGAGGCACTTAGAAGAAAAGCAAAAGGTGACATGGTGATTTGTACTGACTATTGCGGCCTGCTGCCAATGCTGTGGGGGCAGAATACCCGAACCGTGTGAGACTTCAGTTGATACGGTCTGAGCAGCCAGAGGAAGGGTCTCAGGGTTGGCTGAGGCTTCCAATGTGCCTTGGATCGTATTTCTTGGCTGCTTGGCTTCGTTCTTGTCCGACATGGTATCGTAAGTACCTTGGAAGCTGATGAAAGAATTGTTACCTCCAGGTCAGGAGAGCCCAGGACATGTGCGGGGCCTGGAACTCGAGGCATTTCGCAGCCTGCTTTGTTTTCTCTTCCCTCATTGTATTGCAGGCGCCGATTATGCATCAAGGTGGAGAGAGGAAGGGATCAGCTCAACGGCTGCATGGTCAAGTTGAAGCCACAAACAAACCCCGCACTCTTGAGCCCGGCACATGGGACACAGGTCGATCCCGTTCTCAAGTTTCGAGGGGCTCGCCATAGCCTTACACAGATCCAAAGAGTATGAAGTTAACAGATCCGTGAGAGCGCAAAGACGTCAAAGAGAGGCCTTCAATTAGAGACACGGCGTGCCTGGTAAGTGACAAAAGGAGGATCGTGCTCGTCACCCATCCCGGGTGTTATCCTCGTTGCACCGCAGGCGCCACGCGCGGGATTTGCATAATCCCTGGCAATTTCTGAGCGGCAGCTGAAAGAAATGTGCAAGGCCTCGACCTTGAGTTGGTTGCGAGGGGTGCGCCATTGACTTACAGGAGCAAGGGTGCCTTGACTGGTAGTGGAAGCAACCTGGAGGATCCGTGAATTTAGGTACGTCCCTGGCCTTGACGTAAAATTAAATGCGAAAGGATATTCAATTTTCCAAAAAGGGGCATATAATCCGTTTCTGTAAAAGTACAACCCTCTTGAGTGAATCTATGGCATTTCGTTGACGACTACGCTTGACCACTATCTTAAGGACTCAGGACGAAGACTGCCCGACCGCTACCACCCTTAAGATTACAGAGAATGCGTCTCAAAAGAGGACAACAGTTCCAACTAGGATTCTAATTCTAACTATTATTATAACGGCACTTTAGGTTGCTCAAAATTAATTTTGGAACTCAGAGGTGGATGCGTGAGACTAACTTTGTGATGCTATCTTTTCACCCAAGGTTGAAAGATCCGATGGCATGGAATTGAGCTAATCCTGTATTTAAGTTCGTAAATTCTCCAAGCTGTTGCCTTCTGTTATCGTCTAATCCAACCGGCGACGCGCTCATGAATGCAATAAAGCCACTCGTCTACTTCAACCCATGGAAGCCCCATTATCTAACTCACAACGCAGCCTCGCGCTACGGCGCTTCGTATACCTGGCTCATTGAAGTGGTTGTAGAATGGGTAGGCAACTCGGCTTTCGCCTCAGGGCTTTGCAACTGCGCCAAGCCTGGCTGGTACTGCGTTTGAGGGTGATACTGAGGTGTGTAAAACTGAGGTGATCCCGAATTTTGTTGCTCCTTTCTCCTCTTCAAGTGTCTCCAGATTAAGAAACCAATGGCACCCAGTATGGAGATTCCACCGACTGATGCATCGACTCCAATACCGGCTGCCGCCACAGCTGAAAGACCCGTCTCTTTGTCTTCTTCCTTATCCGCAACATCCGCGCCAACTGACTCTGTCGGACTGGAAGTCGCCGTTGTGCTTATACTAGTGGCATCAGATTCACTCTCGGTCTCGATTGGGGTGGATGAAGTGGCGGTATCTTTGGTCGTGGTCGTCTTCGCCGTCGCGGAGGCTGGTTTATAATTGGGGACGGTCACATTGAAAGAAGCAGAGTCGACCAAGCTCATTGACCCACTTGCAGATTGGTCTATAATGTCGTCGGGGTCGTAAAGGGCGAACTAGAACCTGGCATGTTCTGCTCCAATGTCCGTGTCGAAGCGACCGTTGCCAAAGTCAACCCTCCATGTTGTCGACCGCTCGGTCAGGTTCTCTAAGCATTCTGTAAGAAAGTGTATGAGCATGTCAGAAGAAAACGATCTCTTACGATCGACCCAAGCCCAGAGGAAAGGTCCTGATCCACCACTTTCCCAAACCGCAACACTTATTCTGTCTCGATCTGTCGTCCACCTGATGGGTATCCTATCTCCGACTTCGTATACTCGGTAGTTGGATCGGTCATCGTCCTCGGCGTCCCACGTTGCTGGGTTGGTGAACTGGGTCTCGGAGCATACACTGGCTACTAAGCCAAGTATTGAGAGGGCGGTAAACATTAGAGAACGCATCTTGAGGGCGGCTATAAGATAGCATAGGACTAGCAATATGTGATAGATGTAGATCTTGGTTGCCCTTAGGCGCGAGAGCCATGGTAATGACTGACCCTGTTTAGACCAAGTGGCGGCGAGTAGGTAGGTGGTGCCTGGGGGTTTGATACAGGAGGGACAGAAACCCGTGCTTTCGGCACTGAAAACGACAACAATCTTCGTCAGGCCATGTCAAACTCCTGTTGGCCTTTAGTTGCAACAAGCGGGGTCCTGAGAGCCCTGGTGCGTCTCATCATCACAGTACAACTCCCCTTTGGGCGTGTTCTACGGTCAAGGCCCTGTCCACTCAGCCTCCAAAGACGGTCCTTGCAATCCTGTTTTTACCAGCACGCCATGCAGCCAAGACCATGCTACGGCGCTGTCGGAGAGGCGAGTCGCGGGATTTTAGCACCCGAGTGATCGTCTCGTTATTCAAGGATGCGATCTCTTGACTCAATAGCACGAAACCCAGCTCTAATGGAAGTAGCCAGACGAAAACAAAGCTAAATGCCCTGTCTAAGCGCCAGGATTCAGATCCAGCAAATGAGATGCCGGGATATGAAAAAGGCCCCCAAGATCCAAGCCACAGATGACGATAAGAAGAACTAGCAGCTTCATTCTAGGAGAGATACACAATTCCGCACTACGCGGCAGTTTCAGGTAGTCAGGCTGGCGGTTAAGAGTTGTGGGTGATTCGTTGAGTCTACTGTGATCAAGTTTCTTTAGCGGGGCTTCCTGGCCTAGAAAGATGGCTGATGTTACTAGGGACGGCGCGGTAAAGTCGGTGATGAAACACTGTCTGCGCGTTTTCATTGGATTTGTTGTCCCATGCTTCAGCTTTAGCGAGCTAATCTATCACGTTGAGCACCTTGACCGTATCCAGAGTTGGGCAAACATATTCAGTACCCCGTCAGGTGGGAGAAGCATGACACTGATCGTCAAACAGCGTGTTGGCATTGCATCTGCCGAACCAGCCGACTATCGGTGTTATCACGCCATCGAAAGGCGGCATGTAGCGACGGGAAGATCTTGCAATCATAGACTGCCTAGGGTCTAGGAGTTACGAGCTTGAAGACCAAACATTTGATGCCCCAGATATCTAGGCAACCAGCTTTGTTGGCTACAGCCCAGTTGAAGTTGTGATATGTGATATTTTAATGGGATTAGCGTCCAGCAGGGTCATGCTGCGCAAGGGTTTGCAAGGTCGTCACCATCACGCGACCCTGGTCAGATCCAAACATTTCATTGTTCTTTGTTATTATATAGAACGAACTGAGGTGCGGTTGTCAAGCTAAAGAGGTATTACGCCCCAGATCTGGTCAAGCCCTGTTGAAGGATGAGAAGGGAGATGGAAATATCTATTCTGGGACTCACCAGGAAAGATGTTTCCATCTCTATTTGACTCGTCGCTGATGATCATCAAATCTTTAATAGAATTAGCAGGTATTCAGTGCATTATGAGAAATGAATGGGATCTCGGTGCTGCACAAACCATAGTTCTGTCCATATTGAACCAACACCTGGCCACTAGCTTTGGCCTTTGGTAACTGATGTTTCCTTTCAAGAATAGCTTGTAAGGAGCTCAAACGAGACTATCAATTGCATTGGGAATTTGACTCATGTTCACTTGATTCATGTGATGTTTGTTTTGTTGATTCCTTTGTCACGTTGTTTCAGTGGCCCCTGATTCCATTGTTCGCCATTCCCCTGTAACGCGCTCACTCTGCCGTGACCATTGTTATGTCTCTTTGTTGGTGCCCTGCAAAATGAACAGAACACCACCATGGCCTCATATTGCGCGCTCCAAGTGACATGTGCAATATCCAAGTATAAATGCTCATGTCCATTAACTTTGACAAGACAGACTCTGTTCTCTTCAACCCAGTTCTTGAAGCTCAGTTCGAATACATATGCGATCCTAACCCTTTCAAAACTATCTTAAACAAAGGAACAGGACTTTGATCAGCCTCGGACCTTCATCATGTCTAGCAGCTGCACTCGCACTAGCTCCAAGACTTCCCGCAAGGCGGCTAAGAACACTGTTTTTGGCGCAACTTCCCACCCGACCAGCCTCAGTGGGCAATCGAGCTCTGGTGTCACAAGGAGCCTGTACGGTGGTTGCGTGGAAACTCAGTCTGCGTGCCTTGAGGCCAACTACGAAGGCCCGTCTGACCGTTCGCATGCCATCTTCCATCAGCCAGATCAAGGTATTCAGCCTTTGGTCTCGGATGCAGACATGGGTCGTATTGGGGAGCCAAGAACGCTCCGCGCTGAGCCTGAACTTCGCACACTGGCACTCCTCCAGATGCAGCAGAAGACAAACAGCACGTTCGACAGCGGCGGCCGTTACTAGTTTCAAATAAATGACGAGGACCTAACTCGAACAACCAGGGAGCCTACTGCAAGATTGGCCTTTACAATGCCCTCCGTTCTTTGTTTGACGAGACAAGCTCAGCGGGCCTCGGTATAAGTATAGATGTACCACCCAGTATATATAAGAATAGTCATTTATACGCATTTTACCAACAAAATACATGACTGTGATTAGCCTCTTCATTGCCAATGTTATCTACGTACGTGACCATACATCGAGACTTGGAGTACTTACTGCAGCAAAGATGCGGAGCAAACCCATGCCCACTTGGTCCACCCTATCCGCCCCATAATGACCCAGAAGTACTATAAATTAAACAAATCCCATCGACGGCTTGTGATAGATAAGAATTCCAATTTCTTGTGAAAGTTAGGCAGAGCCACCGGAGCCTCGAAGTAACGTGTTTCCCCAACCTACTGTCTGGACAGCCTCAACACAGCATAGCCACCAAAAAGCAGGGCAGTGAGGGGAGACACAAAGTGCAAAAATACATACAACAGCGGGGATTCGCTGGTCGTCACCGACCCAACTACTAATCCGCCCCTCATTGGCTTGACTATGGGAGAGCGGACGGGATCCCGTATTTTCCAATGGGTATGGTCGTATGTGGCAGGGACTACCGTTGCAGTGGCTCAAACTGAGCACCCTGCAGGCCAGCTCCGAAAGGACACACAGGGATTAGACAGATGTTTCAAAGCTTCAGCCCCTCTAAGAGAGTGTTGTTCCTGGTGATCTTGCATATAGACATGCGCTATGAAATGAGTATAGTCTGCGGACGATTTGGTAAAAGCACATAAGTCCATCGAACCCTTCTCTCCCTGCCCCAAAACGACCCAGCACCCTCGCCACCAGTCCATTCAAGGATCCATGCCTACTTGATAGCCTTGACAGCGAACGGGTTCGCAGTAAAGGTACCATCGGGATCAGCTTTGCCCCTAGCCTTGCCCAATCTCTGGTACTTTTGCTCATCCTCGTAATAACACTTCCATATCTCCGGCTTTTCAAGATCCCATTCTCCATAAGAGCCCCAGAGCACACGCTTATCCTGCTTACTGAATGGGCTGGAACGGCCAATCATGATGGCATCGTTATCTTTCTGCCAGTTGAGAGCGTACTGCCTGTACTTGTCGCCGGGGTCGTGGAAGCAGTCGAGTGTCTGGACAACAGTGGAGTCTCTCCAGCTGTAAGACGTTCCGTTGTTCCTGTCGGTATAAAAACGCGAGTTATCACCTCCAAAGCACTGGATCTGGACTGAGAGCTTGCAATGGGTGTAGACTTCATACTCGTCTTCACCCTTGTTATGGCCAAGCTTCTGGCGTGGGTTGTAGATCAGATCAATACGCTTAACGACGGAGTCAACCCAGCCATCCTTTTCAAGGGTCCTCGAGTTGGTGGCGTAGGTACGCTTGACGTAGGGAAGGTCAAACTCCCGCTGCTTGGGGAAGATCCATCGCCCAGTCATCTTGGACATATCCTCGTCGGTCTCTGACTCCTCAATCCGCAGTGTGCAGCTTGAAGGAGTCCTTAAGGTCTCGGAACTTTTGGAACCAGGCATCGACACTCTTATCATACTTATCGGTCTTGTTGACAGGGCACCACTGGGCGTAGACAACAATGATGGCCGGGAAAGCTCCATTGAGCAAGTCCAAAACTTCATCCGCAAGGGCTTGCTTGATCTTGTTCTGTATCTTCTCCCACAGACTAGCATCCTTCAAAGATGGGAACAGCATTGTGACGGGAAAGTCGGTACTGAGGACGCTCACACAGAGGTCGAAACCTTGCGGGAACTTGGCGTCATCCCCCATCTTAGCCACCTCGGTTAGAAGCTTCTTCAGAACGTCGGAATTGTAGAGATACAGAGCCTTCATGCCATGAGGGCCCTTGATCTCGTTGGGGCCAGCAACTGTCCCCATGTAGCTCTTGCCCTGGAACACCTCGACGATGTAATGAGTGATGATGCCATAGTTGCCCGGACTGCCTCCAAGAATGGCGTGAAACAGCTCAGCATCGCCGTCCTTAGTGATTTCTCGAATGATGCCGTCGTGGCAAACCATGCGAATGGTTCTGATATGGTCACCAAACAAGCCGAAGCTGCGACCAAGCTGGCCATATCCACCTGTTTGTCCATGGCCGCCCACACAGACATAAGCACACTGTCCGTGTGGGACAAAGAGTCCATTATGTCTGAGATAGGCATTGAAGTCCTTCAGCTGATTGCTGACACCAACAAAGACTAGTGCCCTATCCTCAGCAACAGGGACCTTGGGGTTGAGGACCTTCATGTCTTTATACGCATGGGAGAGATCGATCTGAATGTTCTTGCCACCGGTCGAGCAGGCTCCGCTGTACTGGTGACCACCGCTCTTGACGGCGACGGCAACTTTGTTCTGCCTGGCCCAGTTGACAGCCCCAATGACATCCTGGTCTCCCTTTGGCTGAATGATCATGGCAGGGTTCAGGTCTCGCTCCTGCTGGTAGGATGAAGAGGCGTATTGCTGGTTGAAATAGCCATAGTCAAGCTTCTCGGGGGAGGGGCCATCACGGGAGTATTGCATCCCCTGGAAATTCTGAATTTGAGCCATGGCTGTTGTGTGAAGAAGTTTGCTTAAAGACGTTGGGAATTCTGAATTCTATGCAGATGACTGTCATTCTTATACTTAAAAAACGCAGGCCGATAATAGAGGCTGAGAGCATGGCGACCAACTTCCCAAGTTTACATGCAGGTTGTCATCACATGTTTCCTCCAAGTTCAACATTTCTTCTACATGAGACACGGCTGTCAGTTGGTCCTGCAAGTGAAGCTCCAAACTCTCAGCTTACCGCGCCACCATTTTGTCAGCCAGCCTCCCCGTGCCAATCATTGGGGTGAAAGATGCCGCGTCTCGCAATGCAGAGGATCGGTCGAACATAGTTGGACGGTTGGACTGACGATCGCGGCTTGATCTGGGAGATTGTGACACCTCAGGGTAAGGCTGCAGCGAGTGCCGAGAGATAATCTTACTCTTGGCTTAGGACTCGTAAGCCCTCAACGCATGTGAGACGTCCATTTGTGTCATTAAGCATATTCAGGAACCATTCTGTCAGACTTGGAGTGGAGTTGTCTCGGAACTCCACGGCCGTAATTGCGGGGAACATTCCTGACTTCTGGTATGTGATGATCCTGGAGAAAAGTTGCTGCAAGTTGCGTGTGCCCAGGCCATGGCGGGGTACAGTTCTTATTGTCAAGGGACATGGTTCTTGTAAGTTCTGTCAACGTGAGGGAGATGGGCTCATTCTGGGTTAAGAATGGGGCTAAGAACTAGGTTAAAATGGCATGACGGTCTTTGAATCGCTTGTTTCTCGCAAAGCTGTCTTAAAATATATCAAGTAAATAAGCTGAAACTCAAACAAAATGGAAATGGCCTATATCTTGTTTTGTAGTGGAGCAAGTCTTACATCGCATGCGTGGCATCTAGGCCATGGCCATTCATCACCGTAAGAAATAGAAAGGTTTGTGCATGAGTAACCTGGCAATGTCCAGTTGAAGCGGCTACTTAAGCTGAAATATAAATTGTTTCTCAGATTCCAGGGAAGGAAGGCCTCTATCATAGGCAACTCCCTATGTAACAAGCACGTAGGCCATACACGAAGAAAGCTAAGTAATCTGAGAGCGAGGAAATATCTGGATTCATGGCATAAGAGGTTACAAACTAACGCCTGATCCCCAAGACTTGGGGAATCCTCTTATCATCCTCGAATAAGACTAAGAAAGCAATGTTGCCAAATAACTTTGCTGGAGGCTGGCTGCCCACGAATATGCAGCTATGGGTCCTGGGGCTGGCATTTTGACATCTTTACGTGAGCTAATAAGGCAGTGGGTAGATAAGAATGTACATGGTCGTTTGCAAGTCTGCAAGAGCCCCAAAGAGGCCGTTTGCTACAATACGAACAGTCTAATCGAAGATATGCATGTATGCAAATGAAAACTGTGATTCTCTAGGGCTGGGCGAGACGTGCTGAAGTATCTACCCATGGGACAGAGGAAGTATCTTGAGGTACTCTCAAGTGAAGACGATACTCCAACATGCTCAGCAAAGTCAATACTACCATAGTTTGGATGGAAGAAAAATCGATTCTATGCGAAACGTCCACATGATCAGAGAAACGGTGGGATAAAAGGTGTTGTCAATGTGAGATGAGGTAAGCTGACTGGCGACGTAATAGATAATAGCATAACAATTGAGTTTACTAGTCTTCCTCTGAGACTGATCGTTTGATTATCGACTTCTTCGCAGCTTTCCAGGCATCGTGGCAGACAGTCCACAGCTGATCAATCCAAGCTGACCACCCCAGAAACAGGGCTGACCACCCCAATACATCCCCTACCCATCTATCGGTTCCTATCCGAAAACCCAGCCTCTTTTTTGGCACCATTGCTCACCCGGAACAACAGACTCCGACAATGAGAAAAGAGACCATAAGCCGGCCCTCGCGAGACGGCGCTCGGCGGCTCTCGGTGGATATGCTCGCCAGGCAACTCTTGACATCAGTGGCTCGGACCCTAGATGAGTCGACGCTGTCTCAGATTGACTCGGAGCTTGGTGGAGTGGAGTCATATTGGACTATTATTTACCTCATAGATGCTGATCATGACAAAAGTACCCCCTGGGGCTGGCGCGTCTAGACGTTGACAGAGGGAGGACATGTCCTCAGCACTAAGCCCTACGGTCCAACGGGGAAAGCCTTAAGGTTTTCCGTTCGGTGTGGAGATAACCAGACTCTTTAGTAGAGAGTGAGCTTGCCGAGAAACCGAATGAGTTTTCCCCGAGATGCGGTAGTGTCTCAAACCTCCTTGCGAGGAGAGGGGCACCAAGGGCTTGACGTCGATCACCCGGTTCCCATCGGAATATTCGCAAATGCCGGACTTTTTAATTATTAAGCGGATGTCCGAGAAGTCCGCTGCAAAGGCCATGTTACATCTCGCTGAATTTAACAAGTCCCACATGTGGTTCCATGCAGCGATGCATGCAGTTGCGAGGGTCCGAAGCGAAGGCCCGGCGCGAGTCCCAGGCCGAGGGGCCGAGATACGACGGCGATTATTATCCGACTAAGCGCGAGTGAGTCGAAAGGGTGTGTAGAGATCTAGCAGGATGAGTATAAATATCACCGGGGCTGTCGTGGGGAGGAGAACTACTACTATCCCGTTTCCACTATCCTCGCTTCTTCATCACATCCTCCTCAACCTATCCTGGAAAGATTTTCAACACCAAGGCGTGTTCACCCATACACCATGACTCAGGGCTCAGCATCTCAAGAGCGCCGTCGCTATTGGCTGCTCACCTCTCCTCGCACAGCGTCCAACTTGCTAGTCAAGGTGCTGAACCTTGATGAGCAGGGCGTTCGTCCCGCTCGCGAAGGCGGGTATTTCTTCCTACCTTCAATTGGAACACTATTGAACCTCCTACAGAAGCCCATGGAAGACTGGACTGATGAGGAGCGTAAGGACTTGGAAGATCGCCAGAAGGAATGCCTGAGCCGGCTTGAGGAATACATCGCCGCTGCCGACCAGGAAGGGCAACTCGTCTATGTCAAGGAACACGCTATCATGTTGACGAGTGCTTTCTATGATTCTCAGTTCACATATGGAACCATCAATGTCCCTGGAGAGCCGAAAATCTTTGTCACAACAAATGCGCCGAACCCAACTCGTTCGTCGCTCAACCTCACGTTTCTGCCGGACGAGTTCCTTAAGATTTGGAGCCCAACATTTCTCATTCGCCACCCCGCTATGCAACTTCCGTCTTTGTTCCGAACGTGTCTCACCAGGATGGAGATGGACGGCTTTTCGCGCTGGCAGAAGGAACCTCTTGACATCGAGGTTACCATGAAGTGGTTCCGAGCCATGTACGACTTTTACGTCAAACATTTTGGAGAGGACAGCCAATGGCCAATTGTGCTCGACGCCGATGATATCATGACCTCTCCTCACTTGGTTTCCAAATATGCTGCACTAGCAGGTCTCGATCAAGATAAACTTCGATTCTCCTGGGACAAGGCAAACAAAGAGAAGCTGGACACACTCTCGAGCATGGAACAGAGGATGCTGAGCACCATTAACGCAAGCTCCAAGATCGATTCATCAAAGGTAGCTGGAAACATCAACATTGACGATGAGGCTGCCAAGTGGAGGAGTGAGTTTGGCGAGGAAGGCGGACGTAAGTTGGAGCAGTGGGTCAGGGATGCGATGCCAGATTATAACTTTTTGCACTCGAAGAGGCTGAGGGCAGAATAATAAGAGAATACTTACTTTTGGGGATTCGTTTAGCGTAAAAACTCTTCTCAATAAAATGCTAACCTGAAGGCCAACACTTCACAACACGGTGCCTTGTCATGAATTTCGCACTCGACTGGGAGCCGCAAAGCCGAGCTTCGTGAGAGGCTATTAAATACAAAGATTGCCTTGTCTTCTTATGGCTATAGTATTATTTCCACCGTCTTTTTTCGTGTCAATTAATCGTCTCCTTGTCCGTGAGAGGCATTTTGGGAATGTCGGCTAAACAACTCTTTGTCAGGTATTCTGGGGTATGCTTTCTATCGAGGTCTTTTATCTCGGCTTCTTTAGAGAATATAATACTTAGTTTCATTAGATATCAAGGCATATATTACCTCGATCGAATACCATATTACTTAACGCTATTACTTAATCCTGTTGCCACCTTGAGCATCTCTCTATTTCCTTCGCCACTGATCCCTAGGGCTCCTTTTCACCTGCCTACCCTACAGCTGGACTGGCTGAAAATTTTGACACCATTTTTGAAAATGCTATTATCCTTTCAGAGTGCTCTAGTTTGCTGGTCGCTGGAGCGCAGCAGAATTGATAAGGTACTGTTCGTCTTTGGGACGGGTCGTCTGGGGTCGACAGCAAAGAGCAGTCTAACGAAAAAATAGTGATAGTACGGCTTTCACTCTTGCCTGGATTTTGTTCCTCCTAGGTAATGAGCGTCAATTTTGTCTAGTTCATGGTTCAATTTCGGCTGCTTTTCGCTGAATCAGCCGTTTAACACTTCCTCCAGGTCATCTGCTCGACCCAGTTCTCCCTCGAGTCCCCAGAAGCTCGCCAAGCCGTACCGTACGTCGAAGGCTGCGCTGTCGGCCACTAACAATTGCCGGGTTTGGTGGGGTGGGTTAGGCCCGGGCCGCCCGGTCCACAGGCCGGCACAAGGCGGGTAGCGGGTGGTTGGTTCGTCTGAGACGCTTCCTCCTTGCTATTCTCGTTGGCCTGGTCCTCTCACATCTACATTGCCAATTGTCATCTCCTGGCTAACAAGATGGACATGTCGCGCAACAACCTCGTCAGATCCTAAATGATCACCGAGAGTCACAAAGGCATTTTTGCGATAAAACGTTTGTACTCGACACAGTCACTTGTCAATCTGAGACTCAGGGACTGATGCAGATGTGCAATCTGGATAACCGGGATTTTAGCTCGAGACATCGTAACGCATAAAATTAGCGGGCGCGCCGTCTTGTACCAAAACCCCGATAAGTTCAACACCACACCCCTTCTCTCACCGCCTTCCCCCGCAGCTGTTGAAGTCATCGTGATGCCGATCCTCGAGCTGTAGTGTTATTGCTTCTTGACCCTCAAAATGAGCCCCAAGAGACACCAGGATTGCCAAGATGATTCTGCGTTCCCAGCTCCCACTGCGAAATTCAGTGGCACGCACAGAGTCACCGCCTGAAGCTCCCACGATACCGTCTAGTCAGCCGTCGAGGTCAGCGTCTGCTACAAGCGAGGGATCTCAAGATGGAGGGGATCACCAACCTAGGGAGACCTCCGGTAACCCCAGAAGCTGGCGTTGGTCTGAGGACCAAGAGCTATATCTTCTAGAGAGCCTGCTGGAAGCTCGTCGCCAAGGGATGCTAAGGGTGAAGAAAGAAGCGTCCTATAAGGCGTTACTCGATGAGGTTATTCCCAACTTTCAAAAGCAGTGGCCAGATATGTATTAGGGGAAGAAGATAATGTTGACGAAGCTGGAGCGGATTAAGACCTATTAGCGTGCTTTTAAAGATGTTGAGAGCTATTCCGGAACGTCTTATCGTTATGAGACTGGTCTGTTTAAGATAAGTGAGGCGGATGAGGATCTCTGCTACCGGAGATATACCCATATGGGGGATAAAATCATCATGGAAGGACTACTTATCTCTGATACCATTAATTTCGAGGAATATGATGAGATCTTCTCAGATGATAAGCCCGCAGGCCAGCAAGTTCACCCACCCGGGGATCGTGCGTATTGGCGAATAGCCCGGGGCAGGCCAAGGCGGATAGAGACTATGGAGGAAGTAGCGGCGAGCTAAGACGTGATAGAGGAGGAAGTAGCAAATGAAGCCGAAGATAAGGAGCGAGGGGCGGCGAGAGACGATCCTATCTTAGTGGACTCATCACAGGATACATAGGATAGTCAGCAGTCACTTCCAACATCGCGAGATCAGTCCCGTGAGGTAGGAAACTCACCTAGTCGCCGCTCAGTGGTCTCATCACCTCCGCAGCCTCGTCGGCGTACTCTAGCTCGCTCCAGCTCTCGTCCTAGGAGCGAGCTTTCTCCCAATAACCCCTCTGTTGATCGTCGGAAGAAGAGGAAGCGTAAGGATCGTGAGGATCACGGCGGCATGCCCTGGGGGGAGATAAAGGAGGTTCTAATGCACCAGGAGACTCGGAGAACCCACAACGTGATTTCCTATGCCCGCCCAGTCGGCTCGCAGGATATTAAGAAGGCCATCGCCAACTATGAGGAGGTTATAAAGGATGCAGAGCTCTCGCTGATGATCCGGGTGATCTGCTGGTTCTAGGAAGACCCGGGAAATACTGTGGTGTGGAATGCGTTAGGTTCAGTTGCTGCGAAGGAGGCTTGGATTGAGAGGAAGATTGGGCCCGCAGCCGAGCCTCGTGAGTAGCCTTGTAATAGTCTGTATCTTTAATATCAACCTATGTAATCAGATTGGCCCAAAAGCTGCTTTTCACATACAAATTATGGCTATTTTCAATGCCGCCTTACCGACCTTGATATCTTCATCACGGCCCTTAACTTTAGGCCTCTCTTTTTTTCTGCCGCCGCTGCCTTCACCGCCCCCGCATTCACAGTTGCAACTCCTTCCTTCTCACTCTCCGGCTTCCTCACCTTCATCTTCAACATCGCCAACAGCCTCACGCCCTCGCCGCCCTCTCACGCGTTCCTCAAGTCCGTATTGAGCCCATATCCACGCAGCGATATGCTCTCGCATACGCTTGCCAGTCTAATAAGGCACAATAGAGTCGGCTCGAGCTCTAGCTGCGTCTATAATATCCCTTTCTTCTTCTATGAGTGCCTCCTCCAGTAGTCTCCTCTCCTTAGCAGGTTCTCTCCCTTAGTTTAAGATAAAGTTATATATGCCCGCTGTGGCATATATAATAAGCTACTGACTATCAAAATCGTACTCAGGAGGGCACCCACGCAGGACTGCGAACTTCCTCTTCCACATTCCAAAAGCTCGCTCGACCACTTGCCGTAGCCTCGCGTGGCCCAAGTTAAAGACTTCCTCCTCGCAGTCCGGCAACATTCCTCGGTCTCGGAAGTCTCTCAGGTGGTATATATATCTTGTGAATGGCGTTAAGATACCACACCTCAAGGGAAATCCTACATTAGCGAGATAGAAGCGTCCCCTCGGCAAGAGAAGCTGCCCTAACCCTGCCTATATGAGCGCGATCCGGAGCAGTGCGGAGTCGTGAATCGAGCCTTCGGCACCTGCGAGCATATATACGAACCGGCCTTCGAGGTTGACTGCGGCCAGTACATTCTAAGAGACTTGGCTCTTCCTCGACCACCACCTTCCTTGGTGCTTAAGGGCGATAAAGGCACGTATATGAGTCCCATCTATTGCCCCTATAGCGCCATTGAATTGCATGGAATCACTGTCTAATTCCACATCAGGAGAGAGCTCCCTTGCCGTCGGCTATACGACGAAGCAGTTATGCAGCTCTAGCAGCGGTCCGATGATCTCATGGAATACCCTCGAGACTGTGCTTTGGTTAACGGCGAAGATAGCTGCCGTATTCCTCTGCACAGCGCCAAAGGCGAAGATCCAGAGGATGATCAAGACCTTCTGCTCCAGATACATCTCCTGACTATCGCCAGCAGTGGTATTATTCCGAAGCCACTCGCAGAGGGCAAAAAACACAGCCTTTGGCATGCGGAATAGGTCGCTAAAGACCAGCTCCAGTGCCTCGAGCACCCACCTCAGGTAAGCTCTCGCGAGCCACGGGTTAGTGGTTAAGTATATGCCCTGCGTGACAGGATCACCGTGATCTCTCGGGCGAGGTGCCTTTCTATTCCACTCGTCAAGAAGGGTAAGTATCCTAATCAGTCTCTCCAAATCCATACTAATATCATCCTCGATTAGAAGCTTCACGAGAAACTCTTCCTCTATGCACTCAGTATTATCCGGGCGCTCCTCGGCAGCGTATCTCGACCTCCTCGCCCTCTCACGCCTCCTCGCACCTTCCTCCATATCATCAACTTCATCAGACAGCGAGAGGGCGTCATCTAACTGCCCGTGGGGGCCGGGTTCATCCATCTTCGTCGATATACATCTATGAATAGCTTTACTTTAACGAGTCGATGTCTCCCGTTTGACGGCCGTTAGTAGCTTTCTTTAGCACTCCAAGGATAACGGCAGAATACTATCACCACCGCCTCATATGGCAAAGAAGGCGAGCTCCGGGGCCCTGGCCTAGCGTGATACATGTGGCGACGTTTATTTTCCCCACGTATGCAATTTGGACGGATGACGCTCACACCCACAGCGGCTATAGCTGACAATTTGAGCCAAGCGTGTCTTAGCATTCATTTATGCAGAAATCGATTGTCTTCGTTATCCTTAGATTGCACATCTGCATCAGTCCCTCAATGGATCGCGCCACTGTTATTTCGCGTCATCTTGCCCAACCTTCTTTGCCTACCGTGATGGTCTCTGGATTTTTTGCCGACAGAGAAGCGATGGCGAAGTCAATCGGAAGGGTGGTAAGGTAAAGACTGTGATTTGCCTGGCGGCTTGCCAGCTTGCCGGTGCAGATGCCAGTTTGAACTGCAGTGCAACCTCTACCTGGTGACACGCTAGACTCTCGTTCTGCCTACATTGTCTTATTCCAAAGATTCTGTTGCCGGTGGAGTCTACGCCCGGTAAGATAGACGTGAAAGTACGGATGGTCAGGCGGTTCTTCTCTTGGGGGCAGAAAATCTGTATCTTGAGGCTGTGCTTCGTCTTGCTGCTTAACCATTCTCGGTGTCTTGAGCCGTTTAACCGCTGTGGCGTCTTGCTACGAGGAATTCTGCAGGCTTGAAATCCACCTGGATCCCTGCGTGCGCTTCTTAGAGCTGGTGTGCCCGAGGTGCACTTCTAGGCTGACCAGCTCTCAACACGACAGGGATCACACCGAGAGCTCTCAGCGGACCCTTAACCGCACAGCCGCACTAGCCTACAAAAACATGACGCCATCCCTGCCACCAAATTTGAGGCTTTTCTGCATTCTTCTTCATCTTGCGCAGGCTCTCTTCCCCGCATGCCGCGTCAACATGGCGGCACGACGTTCGCTTGGATACTACAAGCGGTCAAACTGGCAGTATTTTCGAAAAGACCTGGGCACGAATACGTATTTCTTCGGTGATGCGTATCAGGATGAGAAGAGGGAAGACGTGATCCGGATACTGAAGGAGGAGGGCAGGTATTGGGTCGAGTAAGTGGCTGGTTACCAATCTCACGTACTACGTTGCTAACTGACAATCGCAGGGAAGACAGGCCAGAGGGAGAGTACCTCGCTTACGTCAAGAGTCTGGCTGGAACATGGCCTCAACTTCAGCTTCTCGTCGATTTCATGGAGGTCGGCACGATTCCGACGCGATGGTGCACGTTCCCAGGCGAGGTGCCTGTGAAGAATCAGAAGCCACGCTATGTCTATGGGGAGACCATTCCAGGTGAGTCAAGTTGTGTGTTTTAATCTTCTCGCCATGTCTAACAAAGTCTAGAAATAAAACGGGAACAGTTTCTACGAGCGAAAAGGATGAATGTGGCTCTACTAGAGTACAAGTCAGAAGGCAAGCCATCGGTTGAAAGGTACCAGTTCGACGAATTGCATCCACATTCTGCGCTTGCTGGGCTGGAAGAAGCCGTTTCTCGAGTCAAAGACAACTCAATCTCACGCAAGGACATCAAGCTCAGCCTCTTTGTTGTCGAAGACCTTTCCCGAGACATCATTGAAACGCTAGGAGCTGGGCTTGACATCGACCCTCGGTTTTTCCGCACTCAACTGATTGACTACGTTTGGAACAACGTTCGAGACCCATGGCGTGAGCCTCCAATGCTCGATTTCATGTCCCGGCAACGAAACTGGTTCCAGATGCGGCTCGTCCGATCCCGATACTTTCCAAACCACCAGGAACTCAGCGAAGCCCAAGACGCCGTCGACAGATTCAATGTGATGAGGCGGATGGACGGGGACGACAACCAAGCGTTTTGGGACAAGGACCCGGCTATGGGCAAGGATGGGGCCAAGAGTAAAGTCTCCAAGGCCGTTAATGGATCCTCATCTCAACAAGGAGAAGCGCCGGTGGATGCCAAGGTCGGACACATTCGCAGTCGAGCAACATTTTGGCTACGTAATGACATTGATAACGACACGGCTGTCGGTAAGATCAACTTCATTTGAGTACTAAACATTAGTTCCGGCCGCTAACGTGTCTCTTCAAGCTGTTCTTCTCCTCGAACCAACACCTCAGCAGGGATATCCCCTTTGGCGTGGATATGCCAACTGGGATAAGCTTCCCCTGTTTAGCTCACCACCGGAGGACATTCCCTTAGGTCCGCCATCAATGCGTAAGGACCAGGATGAGACTCCAAAATCTTGGCTTGAAGACTTTGTTTTCTGGGCCCAGAAAGAGACTTGCTTTCCACGGTTACCATCGCCTTCTTCCCCAACTTCTCCTCTGGTGATTCCCGTTCAAGCTCTACTGCACCTTGTGTGTACAGACTGGCTCACTTTTACCGACTATCTCAACGCTCGTCTTAACCAGATCGATTGGGAGATATCCCGGCCTGCCTTCTTACCGGTCAACGATGATCGAGAACCCATTCTGAACAAGCTCAACATCTGGCGTCGATGGGTGCCTGTTTGTCGAGATATGCTTTCCGCAACTCTACGTCAGGCTTCAGACTTGGAATTGCAACAAAAGCGGTACGACGGCGAAGCCTACCGGATTGATACAGAGGCAATCTTTGAACCCTACAGGCGAGATTATGAGCGCATTCAGGAGCGCCTTAACGACTACGAGGTGCGTATTGACCGCCTTAGCACAGTGGTCAACAATGCCATCAGCCTCGAAGATGCGAGAAACACGGCCAAGAACAGCGAGAGTGTGGGCAATCTGACCGTCCTTGCATCGCTCTTTGTACCCCCTAGCCTGGTTGCAAGTTTGCTCGCTATGAACACAGAACCTTTGAAGGATCTCGACGAAGCCCTCAAGTGGTGGGTTGTCGCATCTTTCGGGGCTATCCTTCTACTATTCGCTCTGTATCATACCATGAGGAGTGAGCTCACATGGAAGGTTGTGTGGAAGACCATCACCAAGACGACGGAGAAGTACGCCAAGATGGTAACCTTTACGACCAAGGTTCGGAAGAGAGCTGAGAGGGACAAGGATGGCAGTGATGATGATGAAAGTGGGACACATGAGAGGCAAATTGACAACAAGGAACGCAAGAATGGGGTTCTGGGAGATCGGTATGTATAGATATCATTGAAAGGCTTGTCTCAAGCTCTTTCTTGTCACGAAGTTATGACGAAGGCACGCGAAGATACTCGTGCCATGCATGAAACGGCCTTGGATAAAGTAATTAAATGACCTTTGAGTATGGAAACATTTGTCAAGCTGTGGTCTGATGAGAGGATGAGTTGCTTTCAATTCCTGCAACAAATTTTAGCTACCAGTCTGCAAATCCGCCCTAGCCACCCCCTATTCGATTGCGTTCCTCACTGGTTGACGACCTAACCCTGTGGCAAGTCTGACACTAGAAAATCGCAGGAAGCTTCCTGATCAAGGCAACCACTATTCTTAATCCCCCATCTAACCCATCAGTATTGGTCGGGTTGCCATCCGCGGCAGCGAGACAAGCAACGGCCGCCGAAGCCTTCTACGCTCGAACTGCCCAAGAAGGTTCCGGAGTGCCTCGGACTGTCACCACAAATCGCTTAGGGATACCCAAAGGGTTGCTGCATGTACTTGGAAGGCGATCTCAGAATCCTTGGTCGGGCTCTTCTGTAGTAAAAGGTCGAGGGATGTGCGAGGAGGTTGAAGGGCTCCAACCGGAAGAGCCCCCATTGCCCCATGCCATCCCCACAATCGGGAAAATGTGCCGGTGCTTACAACTCCTAACCACGACACTCGGAGATATCTGCCGGTCACTTTTCCGATAAGAACTTAATAAACAACCCTCGCAGTTTTGTAAGAGCACGGACAAATAAACCAGATCCATATCCTTGTACCAAGACATTTCTTCCAAGCCCGAGCCATGGTGGAAATAAAGCAGTATTTCCTCGCCCCCACGGATCTCATTCCGAACTCTCCACGCCCCCTACTGCACTACAAGAATGTGCTGCCACGAACCACTGACAATCCCGGCCATTGTAGCGCAGCTAAGGTCTATGACTTATTCGAAAGCAATGGTTGGAAAGTGGAGTGGCTCGTCCGTTATGGGCAGACTCAGCTTTCACACTTCCACTCCAAGGCCCATGAGGTTATGGCTGTGCTATCAGGCCACGCGACGATCCGATTTGGAGTCGCTGACACCTCCGAAGACATGCATGATAACACGTACGGCTCTGCCAGGGAGGAGGGTGGCATCGAGCTCAAGGCTGAGGCGGGAGACATCTTCCTCATTCCGGCTGGTGTAGCACACAAGACCTATGATACAAAGCCAGAGAATGAACAGAAGCTCTTGACACCAGGGTCTGGTCATGGAATCGACGCTGAAGATCTTAGGGAGGCTCTATCAAAAATCAAGCTATCAGGATTCACAATGATGGGGGCGTACAACGGAGGCGAATGGGATTTCATCAAGGGTGGAGGAGAGTATGAAAAGATTTGGTCCATTCCTAAGCCCAAATATGACCCTGTGTTGGGAGATTCGGAAGAGGGCCTGAACAGATTCTGGCGTGGAAGTAACATGGCCCTTCGAGTTCATCTGTAATGTGCATAATGTATTGTTCATGGGAGCGGATCAGCTCATAATTCCAAGCCTTCATCAGCTCACCAGACTTCAGAGAGGTGCTGGGGATGTCGACACTTAGCGTGAAAGTACCTGCTTGTCTTTGACGCGACGCAACACCCTTACTCAATAAGTACCCTAAGAAGGAGACGTCTGCACAAGGGGATGATGTGATAGGGAGACACTACCAGAGAGCAAGAGGCAATGGCAGTTCCGGCGGAACTCGCGTAGGGGTATCCCAGTCCCCCGCGGCGGTGGTACGTAATAGAATGAGCACGCGCCGGGATACGGATACAGGCTCCAGGAACCATCCCCATGGGGTGAGGGGTATGGGGGAATACATTTTGGGATAGCGGCTGTCTTCAACCGGGCAGATCGGAGTCCAGAGGCGCAGGTGGAGGATAAAAAGTGCGGATTCTCGGACACGTTGTCCGGGCCGCGGAATTGAGAGGAGATTTTTGGCAATGACAAAAGAGTGTGTGTAGGCACCGGAAGCAAGCACATGAAGACATTTTTGCTCCTTTTACGTCTTGCAGATAGACTTGATTAACCTTTGGAGAGAAGCATGTTTGCTCAGGTAGCAAAACTATCTATCAACACCGTAACACCTTATCGATTCCGTCCCCATGGCGAGAGGGTCAAGAAGCACGATCGGTTCCACTCCCGGCATCGCGGAGACATGCCCCTTTTTCCTCACCTACTGATACAGAGATTGCTGACAGCGGGGCGAGGTTGATACAAAGTGACGTCAATTCTTGGTCCGTTGTTGCTGGGTACACCGTTGTTTGTCATGCCTCGGGGGTCCCGGACAGGCCCTGGTGAGTCCTCCGAGCCCAACTTGTTGGATTTTCTAGGGACAAAGACAATTGTAGATGATCCCAACTTGGACCGACCCCGACTTTACCTGGAACAGGGGTAAGTGTCGGTGCCCGAGAACATGCGTCGCCACCAACGCATGGTTTGCCCAGCGAGTTCTCCACCCCCTACATCTCTTGAGGAACTACGAAGTAGGCCGAGCGAGTGAATTGGCTTAAAAGGTCCACTCTCTCGCATTGAACTTTGTCTCCAGTATTTTGATTCATGTTTCTTTCGAGAATCCCAGGTGAACATCCTTCAACATGTCAAAGATCAACGAAGAGAGCGACCAGCCCCAAGATATGCCACCCAAGACGTTACCAGACGAGGGCCACACCATCGAGCATGATGCCGTATTTGGTGATATCACGGAAGAAGGGCCCAACTACCGCGATGTGAGATATGGTCCCTGCCCGTCGACGGCCGTCTAACAGTTGCAGGTTGGCTGGCTAGGAACTGTCGCTCTTATGATGAAGACCCAGTTCGGCCTCGGTGTTCTCTCGATTCCGGACGTTCTCAATACTCTTGGTTTAATCCCGGGTGTTATCTGTATATGCACAATCTCCGGCATCACGACGTGGTCCAACTACATGATCGGCTGCTTCAAGCTTAAGCACCGCGATGTTTATGGCATCGATGATGCGGGCGGCTTGATGTTTGGTCCCATTGGCCGTGAATTCTTTGCTGTTGGAATTTGCATCTGTGAGTGTATCCTGAGGCATGGCGGGAGATATGATACTGACCGATATATGTTAGACTGGATCTTTTGCGCCGGCTCTGGGATGGTCAGCTCGTCCATCGGGTTGAACGCCATTTCAGAGCATGGAGCCTGTACAGCCCTCTTTGTCGCAGTGGCTGCCATCGTTTCCTTTGGCCTCGCAAGTATTCGAACGCTAGGCAAGATAACCTGGGTTGCATGGGTTGGGCTTGCTAGCGTTTTCATTGCTGGTGTGTCCCTTGATGACTTCTTTGAGATTTCTTCTGCTAACCGCTTTCTTTTCGTATAGTAATGATGGTTACCATTGCCGTTGGTGTTCAAGATCGCCCGTCAGACGCGCCCCCCGACGTAGCTTGGGTGTCTGATTATAAGCTCTTTGGAAGTCCATCTTTCACCAAAGCCGTATCCGCATGTTCTGCTATCGTCTTCTCTTTCTCTGGCACACCTGGTTTCTTTCCGATCGCAGCGGAGATGCGTGACCCTTCCAAGTACACCCGATCGCTGCTCATATGCCAATCTTTTGTCACTGCTATGTATATCACGGTCGGATGTGTGGTGTATTACTATTGCGGCTCCTACGTCGCATCGCCAGCACTCGGTTCTGCTGGCGTCATCGTCAAAAAGGTTTCATATGGCATTGGCCTTCCTGGGCTCATTGTTAGCACCATTGTCGTCCTCCATGTACGTTCTGTTGCAGAAAGACTCTAATCGTTGCAATTTTCCCTTCTAACCTCCATCTAGTTTCCGAGTAAATTCCTTTTCGTTCGCATTCTTCGAGGCTCGGAGCATCTTACCGCCAACACAATTGTCCATTGGGGAACCTGGCTTGGTTGCACTGCAGGCGTGACGATTGTCGCCTATCTCATCGCCAGCGGTATTCCAGTTTTTGGCGGTTTGGTCTCTCTCATCGGCGCTCTCTTCGGAACTCTTATGTCCTTCCAGCCCTATGGCTGTATGTGGCTATATGATAACTGGTCCAAAGGCCGGTATGATCCAAACTTGAGGTGGTGTCTTATGGTGCTCTGGAGCGTCTTTGTTGTTATTTCCGGAACGTTTCTTATGATTGCTGGTACTTATGGGTCTATTGTGGGCATCATTGAGATTAACCGGGAATTCGGAGGCTCCAAAGCATGGTCATGTGTTGATAACTCAAACTCCTCTTAGAGATTTCCCCTCTGCGAACCTCACCCATGGTCACTCAGAGGAAGAGACTTGACTGAGGGAGCGATGAGACTAACTGAGCCCTTGAAGAACATCCAAGGCTCCCATCCAGAACCATAATCTTCCGGTGGTTTTCGAGGCATAATCTTATATCAACCTACCCATCAGACTTTTTTTTTCTTCTTATCGGATTGGTTACTTTTGGTGATACAAGCTCCCTTTGTTGTTGTGGCTGATGGCCTCCGGTGGAGCCATCATCAACGATAACAAGAAAATCCTTATGTTGCATCTTGTCTCTTGAGTAGATCAATGCACCCTTGGGAGTCAAAAGCTTGTCAGCCCAATTTGTTAAAACTGCGGTCCCCTCCGAAAAGACATTGTCTTCCAGTCGAAAGCGGTTAGGAGTCAAGTCTGTGAGTGGCTGGTGTCAGATAAATTGAGGTGAACCAGCAGCTTCATGATAATGATGTGATTGGGCGAATGAACTTGCATGCTCGGACCAAAGATTTTCCATTGACCAGCAATAACTCGCACAAACCCCTTCAGGGAATAGAACTTGGCTAACTCGGTTCCTCCACCTTCACGCCGCGCCGCGCCAATGGAGGGCCAACGTAGATCGTTGTCTATGCACAATGAACTCCCCCCTGAGATTCTGGTACATATCTTTTTATACTTCCAATACTCTCTACCCAGATGGCCGCACACATTCACTGCGGATCCAATCCCTGGAAACGCCGAAACGTTGAGCAGCATTTGTCAAGCCTCGGGGCACTTCAGAGCACTCGCCCAGCCTTTGCTTTTTCATTCTGTAATAATTCAGGGTAAATCAAAATCGCTTGACGCCCTCATCGACGTGCTGAGCGGGTCACCTCATCTAGGGAAACTGGTCAAGGAGCTGGATTGTACCATCAGGTCCAAGAATCTGCCCTCCACATCAGAAACTCATTCCCTGTTTACCAGAGCGCGTTCACACCTCGAGATACCGGATAAGGTTGCGGATGGAATATCTCAAGGCTTGTCCTCTGAGGACACAGACGTCGTACACGATGCAACGGTGGCATTCTGGCTTGCGCTAATGCCAAATTTGACCATGTTGGAAATTGCACTTCCGCGATATCCTCATCTAGTGCTTTCTTTGGTCGAGAATGCCCTAGGGGGTCCCGGAAGATTGTGCCTGTCTTCACTAGCACATCTCGAAGCAATTCCAGGCTGGTCCCATGATGGGACCAGTCCGGACAGCAACTTGCTACGATTCGGCACGT